>LPNX010410372.1:240644-541502 GCA_001517045.1 Pseudotsuga menziesii
TAAATCCTGCCTGTGATCTTAATGTTTATACTATAAACTGATATCTTGTATTTATAATACATAATAGTTACAGTATGCATTGTAAATAAGTGCGAAATATGGAAAAGAAGAAGGGAATAGAAAAAGAACTTTACATAATATCACAGTTCTAAAATTGCTTAACTCATCATTGTCTACTTTCTTTAATGTTCTGAGTAAATGAGTATTAAAAGTTCTGTATCTTATTCTTGTTTTTAACTAAAGTTTAAGGTAGAAGAGAATCGAATGAAAAATAGAGAAGAATCTCTTAAAGTAGAAAATAAAACTCATGACTAATTTCTCCCCTTTATATTTTGCAGTAACTAGTATTTAAAAATACAAAAACACTGATGCATAATCATATCTTATTGTCAGATTATTTTATTTAACTTCTAAGTAATAAATCTTCTTTAAAACTAGAAGATTATAACCCTACTTAATCTGCAAAAGTATCTAGTCTATCTTTTCCATCTTACAGTTACTATTCCCAGAATACAGAAAATATATCACTGAAACTAGATTGTATGACTGTAAGAAAATGGTTCATGAAATTGTAAAAGCATTTGTAAATACTGTAAATAATTTAGGAAACTCAGTTCAGAAGTAAACTGCTTCTACCACTGAGATACTGTGCTAGAGTACTATCTGGTGACACCAGATGTGGAAAAACACAGTGTTACTAACAAGTTTTACTGCTACCATTCCAAGATACTAATTTTACAGATACTAACTGATTACTCAGACATAAAACAATGATACATACAATCATTTAAACTTAGAAAGGCATAAAGAAATGAATGAAAAACCTGTTTTAATGCTGTTGACAACAACAGCAATGGGAGGCTGTTCCTCCCTACCAATTCCTGGAGAGCGCTCAGACAGCGACTTCTCAGGACCCCCGAGCTTGCTCTGGTCTCCCTGGCTTAGAACTAGGTGTAGCAAAACAGATACAGTATTCAACTCAGTATCAACTCAGAACTATCAGTCAGTTCTCTCAGCTCAAATAGCTGTAATCAAAATCAAGTTACTGCAATCATTCACTCAAACACTTCCTTACTGTCCTTCCCTTTTCCTCAATGAAATTCCTTAATAACATTCAGCTGAATGAATTCTTTCTGGAATAAAAACTGAGCAGCCTGAGCTCTCTTCATTGAGTACTTTTAAAGATTGCCTAGGTCTTAGTTGGGTTAACTATCATTTAATGAGCCACCTACTCACATTCCACTTTCTTGGGGAATCATGACCCCAAATATAGGGAAGTTGCCACCTGCAACTTAGGAAGTGCTTGAGGATGCTGCCACTTGTCTTTTGCCTTTCCACCTAGTTCCAACCACCAGTTTGACCAGTAACCTCTTTTAATAGCTCTCCCATGCTGTTGTCTCCATAATTGATTTATTATTAATAAAATATTCTCAATTACACTCCATAATTGTTGACTCTGCTGAGTCATCAATCCCTACTTAGGATTAAATTTAACATAATGTCTCAGAAATAAAATAAAACAAATTACATAATTTTACAAAATTGGGGTATGTGACAGGAATCTTCATCACCTTATCCTTGATATTCTCATATGATTGCCACTATCCACTTGAATTTTCCCTTTTTTCATGCACATCATCAATGGTGCACATATCCAACTGAAATATTTGATGAAAATTTAGTAAAAAATAGCAAGTCCATGGTGGCACTTGTGAGCTCCGACCACTTTACCTTGTCTGGATCCATCTTTAGCCCCTGTTTGTATATCATGAATCTTAGGTACATCACATATTTTTGCATGAAGAAACACTTCTGTAGATTCACCAACAACTTCTCTTGACTTAACTTCCGTAGAATTTGTTGAAGATGCGAAAAGTGCTCTTCTCTTCTCTTACTGAAAATTAATATCTCATAGAGATACACCAAGACGGATTTCCCCAAGAATGGTTTCAACACTTTGTTCATCAACCTCATGAGTGTACTTGGTGCATTGGTTATCCCAAACAACATAACTAGCCACTCATATAACCCCTCCTTCATCTTGAAAGTTGTCTTCCATTCATCATTGTCCCTAATCTAGATTTGGTGGGCACCACTCTTTAAGTTGATCTCAGTGAAGTATGTGTCCCCAATCAACCAGTCAATCAAGTAATCTATACTTGGTAATGGAAACTGGTACTTGATAGTAATCTTGTTGATGACCCTAGAGTCATTGTACATCCTCTATTCTCCTATTTTCTTGGGTTCTAGTACAGTAAGTATGACACATAGACTTAGGGTTTATTTTATCAATCCTCTATCCAACAACCCATAGACCTGTTAGTTTATATCAAGATTCTCCATCGGTGTAATCCTATTTGGTTCCTTATTTGAGAGACTTGAACTTAGAATCAAGTCGATCTAATGGGATATACTCCTCAATGGAGACAACCCAATAGCCATCTCATTGACCATTATGCATTTAAACTCTGACAACACTTCTTCGAATTTTGTCGGGATGTCCTCTGTCAGTATGTTGACACTTAGATATTTGGGAATGGATGCAAGTATTATTGTTGCTTCTATTCCTCCTTCAAGAACTCCTTAGTTAAACACATCAACATTCTATTTTCCCGATATCCATTTTCTTTTCCATGGCTATTATGTTCTTTGACTAAGGGAATCAATTAAAATCTCTTACTCTCTTTATCAACTATAATTGTTCTCTTGCGACCATCATATACCATGTTCTATTATTACTACCATGCTCATCCCAATAACAAGTGACATGCATCCATCAAAATAACACCACATAACACATTGTTGTGTAACCCACCAATCCTAAAATTGATCAGGCATTGTCGTGTCACTGTGACATGGTGACATTTTTGCAATCATGACAACTTATAAGCATTTGGGTGCATTCAACAATTCAACCCCAAATTATTAATTACTTTTGTCGATTCCAAATTATTAGCGTTTCCTCCATTGACTATGGTCATACAACATCTACTTGAATCTTAACCTTTATCCAAAAAATGGAATTCTTCTGCGTTGGCTCCCCTTCTTCCTATCATGCTAGTTACAAAAATGTTCATTGGGTTGTCAAGTTTTAACCTCCTTCCGATGTGATTGATGAAAAGGGGTTGGAGCACACAGAGTGTGCTGCCACAACTGACAGGAGGGATATCGACAAAGGTAAAATTCAACCGCGGTGGAGGAATAAATCATAAAAATAGGATATTTTTCTTAATTTAGTTAGAAATCATTCAAGTGGACAATTTTGTAACGACCTAGTAAGGCTATAAGTAGAGTTAGGATTGTAGATCGATCACCAAGACGATGATCTAGATAATCACCTTTAGATATTTGTCGAAGGAATCTTTTGGAATCTTTTGTGGTGCATTTCTGGTGTTTATTTAATGAAGACTATGTCTTATAAAGTGAATGGGATCGAATTTTGATCTTTGTGCTGCAATGCTTTGTCTCTGCAAAATGCAAATGATGTGTTGATAATCTCTTCTCTGCTTTATTGGGATAAATTTTTGATGATAAATTGATGTTGCATTTATCTCTTCCTATTAGATGTGAATGATGTAAAGTATTGTAGTACTTATCAATTTAATGTATGTTGATAAGTTTGTCGATATGAATTTGAGTTAATATAATAATGATTAGTAGATCGGGTTAATAGTGCAGTTATAAACCTGGATTTCTGGGTAATATTGTGATTGGATAAAAGATAGTGTGAAATCCTCTTCCCACTATGAAAACTTGGGTCCTACAGCCCTTCCTCAGACATCTCAGGTGAGACTGCACATGCTTCACAGGTGTTACTAGAAAGGGTAAACCCTTTTTGGGTCGATGTTTAGGGAGTCTTTGTTTGTAGTTGTCGAAAGCAGTGTGAGGTGAACCCCTATCGGCAAACGGGTGTCAACAATGATTTCATCTAAACTTCTCTTTAAATTTGAACTAGTTTCATCATTTACACCTCCACTTACGATCTCTTGTTAACTTGTGGCATGTAAGTTTTCTAGGAACTTGTATGCCTTATGTCCTAGTTCTCAACGCTTATTTAAAATGAACTTAAGTTTTTCTACATTTCTCCCTTTGAAGTTTCCTCTATGACCATTCATACCTCGAATCCTAGATTTATTACATATCTATCGGTATTCAGTCGAACTATCTCTAGTTGTACCCTCTTCTCATCATTCATCACGACCTTCCTCTTTCCTTGCCCCACTAGTTTAACCTTTGGTAGTGGAAAAATTCTGACTTTATGAAGTTGTCTCCCACCTTCTCGTTGAAGTATTCCTGGATAGTTTCTCCTTTTCCTTTAGGGCTAACTGATAGGCTTCTTTGATCATCTTGAACCTTGACGGGATCAACTCATCTTGAATGGAATACTTCAGTCCATTCACATACCTCGTGACATCCTCCTCTCATCCATCAGTATATCTCGACTGATACACAAATAATAGAATTCATTCTTGAATTCTTTCATAGTCATCTCCTTCTACTACATGTTTTGTAGTTTCGTGAACATAGAAATCATGTAGTCGGTGGGAAGGAACTTGTCCTTCAACTTGGTGACCATTATTTCCCAATTATTCACTTTATCTTTTCCCTTATTTACTATGTCAACCTATATATTTTCCCACCACAATGAGGCATGACCCTTTAGCTTTAGGTAGGAAACCTTTACCCTTGTGGGGTCTTTTACCTGTTCCATATAAAAATATTTCTCCATTTCCTAGATTGATCTACTCAGCAGTTGGCATGTTGTCGAACTTCGAAAAAGTCTAGTACTTCGACTACTTCAATATGTCCGAACCTCAACACAACCGACTTCGACAACCTTGATGGTTTTCACGCTCGACATACAACATCTCAACATGCATTGTCGACACCGACAAATATCGAACATTGATAGAATGTATCTCTATATTCCAGTCGTCTACAATGGTTGAACTGATGAATTTGTATAACTTCTTTTGTTACTAAATTTAACGGGTAGTCACCCAAGCGTCTCAATATATAAACATGTACACTAAAAATTGGTTTGAATTCTTGCATATTGTATGTACGCATACGTTTTGTCTATATTTAGTGTATCTCCTAATTTACCTATTCTTTATATGGTTCCGCCATAACAGAGTTCGACTCCTTCACTCACTCTATTGTCCCTAGTGTGCAACTTGGCACGACCTGGATCATTGGTATTAGATATTGTTCAGGGCTTAAGTTACATAAGAACTTCCATCAAAGTTATTTAACTTATGCATGTTCAAATACTCTTGAAAACTCAACAACACAAGAAGACACTATATTCAACTTCAAAAAAGATGGTCGAAGAAGTAGACAATAGACATGCAACTGAGGAGGTAGAGCAACTCATAGAAAAAGAATTAGCTCACCAGTGAACAAAAATGTTTGCCTCTTTAAGAAATATTCTCACGTGATTTGCTTCGACATCTAGAAAATCCTCAATGAGACCCCATTCCGATAAAATCATCCCCTTCAAAGTGCAAATGAATCTAGACATACTCAATATTGAAGGCCAGATTGATGTAGAATCTGTTGACAATTGGGTTCAACAATTGGAATCTTACTACTATGTGAACCAACTCTCTGAAGTGGAAAATATCACCATTGCATCCTTAAATATGTTAACCTCTATCATTGTCACTGGGAAACTTTATCGACAAAGATGGAAAAATAAGGCGACCCCATAGACACATGGGTAAAAATTTTCGAGTACGTCCAAAAGGAGTTCTACCGACCCAAGTATCTTGAACAACATTACAAGAAGTGGTAGTATCTAAGGAAATGGAAAGACTAGTTTGTGTAGAGTTACACATATGGATTTTATCAACTCGTGGATAGACTTGGACTCCAAGAAGAAGAGAAATTGCTTGTACTAAAGTATGTCATCAGGTTATCCCCATACATTCAGCAAGAGATGGAGTTTCTTAATTTCAGTACGCTTGTGGATGCATTTTATTATTCCAACAACATTGAATCTAAACAAAAAGGGGAATCACATTTCACGAACAAGTTGACAGGTTGAACATTTGACAAGAATTCACCAACCGACTCCGACAAGTCAAAGCACCCTTCACAGCTGACCCTACCAAATATTGATTATCATAAGAAGAACTTTCAGAAAGACAAGAAGGGTTGTAGAAAACAAGCTCCTACTAGGAAATGGTGTGATTATCACAATTCATCCTAGCATGATACGCCAGAATGCAAAGATCGAAAGACATTTTTGGAAAAAGTGTCTACCTCTGACTTATCCGACAAAGACCTGGTAGAATCTGACCCAGAAGCATCGACCCTCTTGCCTTTGACATCAACTGCGCTGACAGCCTCAACTATCATCGATGAAGAGGGAATATAACATTTTTTCCATACAAATATATGGGTTCAGATAAATCCATTACATCTAATTGTGGATAATGGTATCCAAAAGAAGTTTGTTTCTGAAATCCTTGTGAAGAAATTAGGTCTTGTCACCACTCCACATCCTCATCCTTACAATTTCAGTTGGATGAAGGATGGAAAGGAACAAAGGATCACTCACCAATGCTGGCTCACCTACTTTATCAATCCTTTTGAAGATGAAGTACTTTGTGACATGGCACCGATTTCCGTATTCGATGCCCTATTTGGAAAAAATTACTTATGGGATCAACATAGTACATATCAGTCACGAACATAGAAGTTGATTGTCAAAATTCAGAATCAATGGTATGACATACCATAGCGAAACGGTGGCAACAACTCACATCTACGGTTGTTATAATATCTTCCAAACAAACAAATAAGCTTGTCAACCATGCTCAGAAGTTCACATTGATTATGATAAAGCCTTAGAATTCCAGGAATACTGTAGCAACGAGTCGACTCATCGACCAACACATCTACCGATGAAAACAACAGATTGACCATATTCTTGATGAATATCGCAGCGTATTGAAAGAGCCAGATGGAGTACCTCTGCATTGTCCAGTAAAACATTCCATTGAACTTGATCTTGGTTCTTCACTACCTAACACATCTGTATACAAAAGATCCATTCTCAATCATTAAGAGATTCACAAACAAATCTAGTATTTGATTAACAAAGGTCACATCCTCCTAGATCCTCTCCTTCTGGAAGTCTAGTCATCCTAGTTCCAAAGAAAGACGAGACTTAGTGCATGTACATCACCTATTAGGATCTCAACAATATTTGAGTAAAGAACAAGTATCCTCTTCCATATATAAATGAACTCATCGAAAGTATGAAAGGTGCTATGTTCTTTACAAAGCTTGACCCTAATTTAGGATATCGTCAAATTTCAATCGATTCCACTGATGTATGGAAAATGTATTTCAAGACCAAGGAAGGATTGTTTGAATGGTTAGTCATTCCTTTTGGATTAACCAATGCACCTAAAAACTTCATGAGATATATGGATGACCTTCTATGACCCTTTATCGGCAAGTGTGTAATTGTCTATCTTGACGATATCTTGATTTTTAGTCGATCATGGGAAGAACATGCCAAACATATTCAACAAGTCTTTGACATTCTCCAGCAACGATGACTATATCTAAACATGGAAAAATGCTCATTTGAGATGACCAACATTAAATATTTGGTGTATGTAATTGACTCTATAGGAATTCACGTCGACCTAGAAAAAGTACAGATACTAAAAAATTGGCCCATTCCTCAAAACATTCATGAACTGAGAATTTTTCTTGGTTTGGTGAATTTTCATCGATAGTTCATACTTGGATTTAGTCACATCGCATTCCCTCTGAATCAATTGGATTTTTATCAATATTTCATACTTGGCTTTAGTCACATCGCATGGCCTCTGCACCAATACTTGTGTTACATGATTTGCATCAACCCTTTGAGATTGATACTGATGCATTGAACTATTCCCCTGGCGCAGTGATCAGTCAGTTGGGTCACCCAATCGCGTTTAATTCCAAAACTTTCAATGACACTGTTAGAAGGTATTTAACGTATGAAAAATAATTGGATGCCATTGTACAAGCTCTTAAGAAATGGAGACATTATACTATTGGCAAGGAAACAATCATTCTTATTGATCATAATCCTTTACAGTGCGCCCTATCACAGTCAAAACTACTGACAACTTGACAACTCAATTGGAGTAATTACCTGCAACAATCAGTTAGTAATTAAATATTGGAAAGGTAAATCTAATGTCATAAGTGATTTTCTTAGCCAACCAACCAATACGCTATTGTCATAGGTGATTGTCTTAGCCAACCAACCAATGAGTATGGAGGGTTATGACACCATGACTTGGACACAATTGTATTTGGTAGAATATGAATTCTTTGTAATTTATTGACAGCTTCATGCCGACATGCTTTCTAGTACCAACTACTTCTTGAAGGACACCTTACTATACAATGTTGCAAAAATTTGTGTACCGACCGATGGGCATAGTTATAATCTCATTTGGGACACACATTACACCAAAACTGCAGAACATTTTGGAGTTGAAAAACACTTATTATCCTCCAAAAGTATTTTTACTGGCCTTCATTTAAATCTGACGTCAACAAGTACATTCAATCATGCATAGTTTATGTCATTGCTAAACCACCGGATTGATGACAAGGACTATATACACCCTTGCTAGTTCCTATTCGACCATGGGAATATATTTCTATGGACTACTTGACGAGATATACTACTACCAAACATCAGCATGATGCGATCTTAGTAGTAGTCGACATATTTTCCAAGATGGCTATACTCACACCATGCAAGAAGACTACGAAAGGGAAGCATACCGCTCAAGTATTCCTCAAATATGTTTTAAAATATAATGGCCTTCCAGCAACCATTATCTTCGACAGAGATGCCATATTTTCTAGCACCTTTTGGAAAACTATCTGGAAATTGCTCGAAACGAGACTTTATTTGTCGAAATCCTTCCATCCTCAGATAAACAAAAGTCATAAATCTCTTTCTAGTACAATTTATTTTCATGTACAACCAAAAGCATCGTCGAACATGGGATGACAACCTCCCATACATACATCACAACTACAATCATGCTCAACATAGTTCTATGGGAAAGAGTCCATTCAAGATCTTTTATGGATTTCAACCTTTAATGCCTATCGACTGTATCAGTTCTTTGACACAGTCAAATGACACCGACTTCAAAGGATGAGAAGTTGAGAAAGCATTAAATTTCAGAGATCAAATCTGCAACATCCAGAAGCAAGCACAAGAAATGTTGCAGTGAGCTAATGCAAATTATCAGGCTCGACATGATAAGCATCATATTCCTAATTCATTCCAAATTGGGGATCAAGTCTAGTTACATCTAAAGAAGGAGTGCTTCACTGGACCATACAGAAAGTTGAAACCTTTGTGATATGGTCCATATAGTATCCTTAAACAGCTTGGAGAAAATTATTTTCAACTTGACATTCCTCCATGCCTTATCCTACATCCAGTCTTCAATGCATATTTACTTCGACCATACCATGCACCATTGTTGGAACATGACAACTTGTAGACAACAGAACCAACATACATCCATCCATATGTTTAGGAACCTATTCTTTACGACACCATTATGGGACAATGTATACTCCATGCAAGGACAAACTCCATTCCCTTGTTTCAAGTGGATAAATCTAGATAGGTCCTCGGACAAGGAAAATGCTACTCTACTACAGAAATAACCAACAAGTTTCCTAACCTGAATGAGAACACAATGGAGACCATTGATTCTTAAGGAAGGAGGAATGATCCACTCAGCATTTGTATGTTGTCAAACTTTGACAAAGTCTAGCACTTTGACTAATTCGACCAGTTTGAACCTCGACACAGCCAAATTTGACAACCTCGACAGGTTTCACGCTTGACATACAACATCTCAACATGCATTGTCGACACCAATGACTGTCGAACATCGATAGAATTTCTCTTTATCTTCCAGTCGTCTGTGACGGTTGAAATTTCAAACCGTTATAACTTCTTATGTAACCAAATGTAATGGTTAGTCACCCAAATGTCTCAAGATTCTATATAAACATGTACACTATTGTAGTATGCATCGATCAACCTTCATGGAGAAAAATAATTAATAGAAATTGGTTTGAAATATTGCATATTTTCTATGCACATACTTTCTATCTATATAGTGTATCTTATGCTTTACCTATTCTTTTTATTCTTCCACCATAACAGAGCTCGGTTCCTTCGGTCAAACAGTTGTTCCTAGTGTGCACCTGGACACAACCTGGATCATAGATCAAGTCTATTTTATCTTCAGTATCCAATATTTTTGAGTAGGTAGGCATGTCATGAAATACCTTCAACAATTTCTCCTATGGGTCCTCCTCTTCATCAACATCAAATGCATTTCCTTCATTTTCCACTTCTTCATCACTATGATTAAGGGATTCAAGAACATATCTTCGCCACTACACTTTCTTTACATATTCCAACTCAATTTTCAACATCCTCATCATCCAGATGCATTCTTTAAACATTTCACAATCAATAGATATCCTTATTCCTCTATGTGATCTCCTTCCATAGACATTAACACCTTTGTGATCCATCTTTCATGTTTGGATGATTAAATCACAACCCACTCCGCGACTCTTCCCAACTGCAGCTAGAGTTTCTCTCTATGTCCAATGATAACTAGACCATTATGTAGGATAATTTATCACTCTGATACCAACTATTACAATGGGAACCACGATGGGTGGCCTACATATTAGTGTACACAACAAAAACCAACAGACACAACAACACAGAGAGAGAGATTGCCAATAATTATGGCTTTCAATTAAATGAAATAAACTCTTTAGAAGGAGTAATTACAAAGTGACACTATGTTATGATTAGTCATAATTAACTTCGACCTTAAACAACAGTTATCATCATATATGTGAAATAACTCTTCATCCTCAATGGCCAAACTTCCTCTTTTTCTCTCCCTGCCACTAAACCCAAAAAAGAGAAAAGTCCCTTCCTGGGAAAACAAATTGATATTTATACTCGTCCCTAGACTTAGTCTCATTTGGATCATTCTATAAAATTTTCACTTACTTATAGGAGCCACCATACTTCAATATATACTTCATTTCTCTCCGTTCAATAGGATTTTCCACTTGGCCTTCTGAAACAACCACCATAATTGCTCTGCAACTGTTCCAACTAGTCCAATGGATCCGCTCCTTGAGATTCTAGTTTTCCAGTTGGTTGTTATATCCATCATGATCAAATTGAATCATAACTTCTTCCTTGTTTGGTTAGCATCACCTTCAACCCATTTTCCTCTGGTTCTCGTCGTCACTCGTCGACCACATCTGGTCATAATTCTCATGGCTCCTCCATCTCTTGTCAGCTTTCTCCCTTGTTCCTAGATGTCATTGGTTGTCCTCTAAAATTTCATGTTTTCTATATGTGACTATTTGTTTTGGGCCCTGATACCCCTACATCAATGATTAATGGAGTTAATAATCCAATTATTTTTAATTAGTTTCTCATACACTACAAATTTATAAATTATTATTAACAAAATTTGGTGATAAACATGAAATTCTATAAAGTATGATAAGAGGCATCAAAATGAGTGTATCTTTCCAATCATTGAATGTTTTTAATGCTTGAGTCAAGAAACAAAACTATACTAAGAATACAACAAAATAACATTATTTTGATTTTCCCCTAACCCCAATTAATATGAAAACCCCTAAGTCAATTAATATGAAAACTCAACTAAATGCAAAGGGACACCCTTAGAAGCAATATTAATGCAACCCCATCTACCTAGTTGAGGTTCATGTATACATGTAGCCAATTAGAAAATGACCCACAAGGATTTAAGCATTGAATTCTAAATTCATAGATACTTTCATTTGTATACATAATAATAATATTTATTGTATCCTTAGATGAACTCCTACAATTTAACAAGAAAAAAATGCATTTGTAAATAGTGATGATGGCCAAAATTTATGTGTTTATCATTGGTTTAAATTTACAACTCTAAATATAGAAAGAATAGAAATAATTAATAAATCAAATTCTTAGATAATAAAGGTATATTAATTCATCATACTAATCTACACAATCCACATATGTATCTTAAACAAATTTTTCTTAGCTAAAATATTCCAAAATTAGATAAAGTAACTTCTAATTTGCCTAGAATATATCTTAAATTTGAAAAATTCAACCATAAGTCACAATTATCCCATAATAGAAAAATTAATCACATATTAGGTTATTGAGTGATCTACCTCTACCTAAGGAGTGCCATCTCTAATCATAACTTTATTAATGCCAATAAGCGTTCATATTTGTAATTAGATAAAGGGTGCAAGATTGGATGGTGGTAATATTCCCAGTTGCCATGTTACCATTTAATCCTCACTATCCAAGAATGGATTTATATGATTGTTAACTCATACACATTTGTTAGAAGCCAATTATTGATTTTTATTGTTCCTTCTTTGTGGTGGATATCTACCCCTTCCATATGTAGATGGTGCTTCCCTTTTCTTTCACTACATGGTGTGCCCATCCTTTCATGTCCCTATGGAGCATGTTTATCCACATAAATATGCCGTTTCCACATTATTTTAGCCATGTGCTCATGGTGGGTGCATCACTTCACATTCCTATGAAGTATGTCCGGCCGAGTATTATGGATTCACTTATGAAAAAATGGGCACAAATTTTCAGTTTGAAAGGTAGAAACTATTAACTTACCCATGATGAAGGGTTCATAGGTGGGAAGGCAATAAAATGATGGAGAGTTTGTAATGTTCTCAAAGATAATAAGCATCAAAATAAATGGATTGATGGCATTATAACAGAATATTATTAGCTTTATGGATCAAAAAAAGGTTTTTAATCAAACTTATCAACATTCATCATCTACAAATGATGTGGATGTGCTAGTTGTAAATCAAATTGAGAATAATCATGATGATGGTTGCTTATTCCATCATAAATATGATGAGATGAGGCTAAAGGTAAAGGAATTATTTTCATTCCTTGAATCGTAATTACAAATATAAAATCAAATATAGAAAACAATGCAATACAATTTTTAACTATTAGATTTATGGATTAAGATCAAGAAAATTCCAAATTTGGGATTCAGCTGGTAACCATATTTAGTATCCTCCTCTCCTTTGATCTATTTCCTTGTTACATTCTCATCGACAATGTCATATGTGATAAAGCAACTTCGACAATGCTTGTATGAGGGTTTGTAATTTTCAAGTTTCATGAAGATGAAGAGGCATTTGGCATATTTTTTTTCAATCTTGTGACCAGTTTTTCATTTAATACTAGTAGTAACATACCATGAATATCAACAACAAAATATTGAATGTTATTTCTCCATTGAAATTCCCTAATGAGAAATTAATTTTCTAGGCTAAGTAAGGAAGAAAATCAAATTTATGCATAATATGTTGTTCATTAAGTGGTATATAACACCAAAAATGTTCATTTTATTAATTTGTAGAGTATATAACACCAACACTATTCTTTTTATTGATTTGTAATTACTATATCAACATGTTTGTATTAATTTCTCTAACACTTTATGTAAACTCTACATCTATATCACCCTTTCAACATATAATTTCTTACTGGTTTATCTATATCACTCATTGGCTTACTCCCACACTCCCACATTTATGGTATTTTGATGTTTCATGTTACATTTTCACAATCCCATCACTTCATGCATACCTTAAAAACTACATTCTTTTTCCACCATTCATCTTCCCTCAAGGACATTACCATCAATTCCCTACCCTTGGTTGCTTCAATCCATTATCACTTGATCCAATATTAAATTAATTGGTTGTACATTGGACACTTATATTCTTACATCCCATTTTTCTCTCTGGTACACATGTAGTTGGGAAACCATTGAAAAACATTGCTCATTAGCACTACTCCAAACTGTAAATGATCTCACATTTACCATCCCTGATCACCTTTATTTAGAGCATATTTCACCCATTGAGTATTACTAATATTATCCTCTCTTAGAGTTGGCCTCAATGCCTTCATTTTCCCTCTGTGAGTATATCCATTACAATTATTGTAACATGCCCAAAACTGGAAAATAAATATTTATTATTTATTTCAGCAAAAACATTATGTTAATTTTTATTTGTAAAGTTTATGACCAAGTGGGTCAAGGATGAATGTAATTGAAGAACTATTTATTTTAATAATTAATAAAAGGAGACACCTATTCGGGGGAGACTGTTAAATGAGTGTTCGCTATCCACTAGGAGGAAGGAGTAGTTGTAGAAGGATAGTACAAGAGGAAACACTAGCATTCACTTTCTAGCTGTTGCAAGAGCATAATCCCTAAAAAAGTGGTCATGTTCCCTGAGAGGGGGAACTGAGCTAGTGGCTCATTAAATTCCAGAACTGACACAAAGACCTAGGAAATATTATATAAACCATCAAATTGAGCAGGAGGCTCACCACTCATTCTGATTATTGAGAGAATGAACTTTATGATTGCTGCAAGCTGAAAAGTTAGGCACACAAAGAATTTGATGAGGAGATAGCTAAAATGTTTTGCTGAGTTAAATTTGCTACTAAGTGCTAAGTTGTAGAAGTCTGATATGTAGCAGAGATCTCCCTCCTAGTGGTGCAGTGAGCAAGATCGGGGGTCCTAAGAAAGTGATTTGGATGCTTCAGGAAAAGGTTGGGTGGAACAGTCTCCCTTAGGTGTTAGTCCCTTTTATCTGCTACATATCCAGGTTCTAACTCATTATATGTAATATGTTATTTACTTCAGTTTAAATAAGCTGAATTTATTTTGCAAATGTGCTTATTGTTAAATGGTATTTATTCAATGATTATTTGATGAAGTATTTGCATAGGATTTGATTGAAAAAGAAATGAATTTAAAATTATCTCCTGTGTTTTTCCTCTCATCGAAGTGACGTACTCCAGTATAGGAAGATAATAAATTATGTTGAATGGTAGTATCAGAAAGAATAAATAAATGTGTAGTTTCGATATTACAGTGTCTAGAAATGATATATATTATGTATAAAAACTACTACTAGTTAGATGACCTGTTATTTGGATAAAATACAAGTTACAACTCTTAATCCTCAAATATGAACAATTATAGTTAGTAAAGTCACCGCAAAAGAAATTACAGAGAAAATATAGGTACAAGTTTTAATATCAGAGTAACTACTTTTATGCTTATAAAGGTAATTACTTTTCCCAAAACACATTTAGCTACAAAGCTAAATGAAAGTGCATTGTACAAATCTAAATTTCTCTCTAATACTCTTCTCACAACATATCCTTCCAGGATATCTCCTTTTAACAAGATTTAGAATAAAGTTAAATAACCATGGTTCAAAATGAACAAGTTAAGACAAAAACAAGTTAGATTCATTAGGGCATGTTAATCCAAGTTCTTAACAGTTAAATTATTTATTTAACACTAGGTCGAGGTTATCGACAATTCATAGCACTAATTTAGGCTTCCGAATAACTAGTGTTGTTTCTAGAATATTTATGTACAGAATAAAAGTTCAGGAAGCCTTAGGTCTTAACCTTTTATTGTTCCAAAATAGTATGGTTGATTAAGTAAATTTTAGATTTCTCTTTTCTCAATAATGATGAGGGTTTACTTACAGTCTCATAGCGATAAGGAGTATTTAACCAAAGCTATTACTAAAAGCTTTATAGTTTTTAAACAAATCGAAGAAACCCTAGTTCTGTTATAAATAAGCTCTTTATCATCTGCACAGTCATATCAATAACCAATAATAGAAGAATAAAATGACTTTATACTTAATCTTTTATAATAAAATCCTAATTTTAGTATGGTAGATATTCCAAAGTCAAACATTTTCAGTAATTTGACTAACAATTACATTACGTTGAAAATCCATAGCTGTTTTATAAATTATAAACGAATGGGGAACTCATTAGATCAAATACTATACACATAGAAACCTCACCGGATTGTCCCAAAAGCATATCTGTTGTAGAATAATTTACGATAGAGTCTCCTTAGCCAAAATAAAAAAATCATTAGCAGGTTTTATGGCCTTTATGCTACTATAACATAAATAATGAAGGATAAAAATTTAAAAAAAGTAAGAAGAATATTAACAGTCAGAATAACTTGGAATTATTACAAATTAATCTTATAGGTTTAAACAGAGATACAAACTTTGTAGATACATATCAATCCATGTTTCTTTAGAGTGGCCTTTAGACCCCAAAACAAATTAAATAAGATGGAAGCTCATAGCCACGTTGTTATCTCCCAAAATAAATTTATTTTGATAGTATGAAGAATTCGAGTCATGTTATGAAAGATTTAAAGATGACTAACAAATTGAAGGTCTCTGGTTTTGCTATGGTTGAAGAAATTAGAATTTTTAGCTTTCGGTGGAGTAGGCAGGGTTCTTAACAACTCACTAGCCATCGAAAGGCTTTACTTTCGGTAGCTAATAGTTTAACGCAGGATAAAGGTTAACCACCGAAATCGGGCCTGAGCGAGTAAATGGTAAAAACACTTTTGGTGGCTTAGGTGAGACTTCAAACGACTCATTAGCCACCGAAAAGTGTTGCTTTCGGCAGCTTAGTGAACAGTCCAAGAAGGGCGTTAAGCACCGAAAGAAGGCAAAACGCGTTGGGGAAAAAACGGTTTCGGTGTCTTAGGCAAAAGCTCTGATGTTTCATTAGCCACCAAAAGGCTGGTCTTGCAGCAGTTAAAAGGGATATCCAGAGAGACCACTATCCGCTGAAAGTTGAGTTCTACAGTAACATTGGGAAAACGGTTTCGGTGGCTTGGGTGAAAAGGTCAGCATTTCATTAGCCACTGAAAGCCTTGTTTTCAGTGGCTAGCAAACAAATTCCTGAAGGCCCTTAACCACCAAAAAGGTAAAAAGAAATAAATGGTTAGAAACCTATCAACTCAGAGCTCATCAACAAAACATCGATCATCAAAGGGTGTGATAAACCACCGAAAGGACAGGAGGCTGAATCAAGGCGTGAGGAAATGAGTGAGGAGGTCGTTGTTAAACTGATAAAGGACTAATGTGAGTTGAAACCCTTCTTCTCCCTCCATCTGTCCAAAGAACTGCAGACAATCCCAAATGGGTATCCAAGTTGATTTTAACATGATTGTTGGGCAAGGGGTCTCGAAAAGATCAAATAGAGCCATCACCCTCTGACCTAAGCATCAATCATGCAGTTGAAAGCCCTCATAATCAATGCCCATTCTTCAGTACAATCCACCTTCGACTTTAGCATTTGTCACCACCAGAAAACTATCTCTGAGAAGCATCCTGCTAAAACACTATTCCATAGAGCTTGAGTTGATTATTGCAGGTACTTAGGAGTGACATTCAACAAATGAAGAAGGGAGGGCCTACTCTCAGGAAAGAGTTGGGAGACATCAGCTACCTGGAGGCACATCCAGAAGTCTGTCAATTTTTTAAGGATGTTGGCTGCTACAGGTTTTGTGAGAAGATCCAAGGTTCACACCAGCAGGTGGCTAAGGAATTTGCTCTCTCTTTCGATGGCTACAAGGAAGTCATAGGCAAAGAAGAATTCCTAATAGATGAAACCCTAATTACTAAAGTGACTGAACTCCCTAGCACAGGAGAGAAGTGGTTTAAAACCACCATACCAAAGGATGTGGAGTTAAAATATTACTTGAAGCCTGAACATGGAGGGGTGGTGTGGAAGAAAAGTGTACCATCCTCCTGGCTAGAAGAGAGTTGGCATCAACTGCTGAAGGCCATTGTGGTCAACATAACATGTGAAGGGCGATACAACAGGGCCATGATTTACCATTTTAAATTGATGAAACACTTCATAGGGAAAATCCCACTGAATTTTCCTTTCTACTTACATAAAAGCTTGGCAAAAATGGCACACCAGGTGAAGGCTCAACCAACCAAGATTACTGGAAGACTGTCTCATCATGGTCTTATCCAACTTCTGATCCAAGAATTGCTAAAGAGGAGAAATATGGCATGGGATTATTTCTTATTTTGGAATGGTTTTGAAACAAGCCTGTCGCCAGAAGAAAAGGGTAAGTCTCTTGCTAAAATTTTTAGCACACCAAGGAGTGAGAAAAGGAAGACAAGGGCTATATCCCCAGCAACAACAGAACAACCTCCTTCCTCTTCCAAAGCCAAGAAGGTCAAAAGAAACTTGGATCTCAGGAAAAGGGCCAGGAAGTTACAAGACACAGTGAGAACATATTGAACCTGCCCTACTCAGATTCAGAAGAGGAAAAAGAGGAAGGTGCAGACCTAGCATTGCAAGTTGTAGCAGAGATTGAAGAACTCCCATCACCTACACCAAAAGAGCAAGATGAACCAACAGAGAAGGCTTCCTCTAGCCATCCCAAGACTCAAAGGATAAGTCAGTTGCTGAAGCAAGTGTATGAGATGGAAATTTTAGAAAGGGAGATAAAGAAAAATAATGCTACATTGACCAATAGGAACAAGCTGCTACATAAATCTTACCTAGAGCTAAGAGAAAGGTATGCTTTCCTAAAAAGACTAAATAAAAGATACCTGAAAGACAACACAAGGCTGTATAGAATGATTAGGCTTCAGAGACTGCAGATGAAGGAGGCCAAGCTAAAGCCTAGCACTCACCTCACATTGAAAACCCTAGCTGAAGCTGCAGTAAGCCTCCAGCCTCCAGAAGCAAGCCAGGCTATTGCTAACCTTCCTAACATAAAGCCTGTTGAAGAAGAAAGATAAGCAGACAAACTTGAAAGAACAATTTTGGAGGTGGCTTAAGAATTTTTGAAGAACAGGGATTTTGGTGTCTTAGGCGGACACCGAGGCAGTTCATTAGCCACCGAAAGCACCGCTTTAGGCAGCTAATAGTTCTGATATTTTGGCCTCTTAACCACTAAAAGTAGAAAGAGGAATATGATCAAATTTTGACATGAAGGACTAGTTTTGGGTGAACATGGATAACTCAAGGATGAAGTATAAAGAGGAAGGATGCTGAAGAAAAACATCAGGGAAGGTATGCTTCAGTTTTGCTTTGACATAAAAGAAGAAAAGGTCACCAACACTCAACTGCCAAAGTGAAACAGTGACTTAACCAGTAGAGGAATAGTGGAAGTGATTTCCAATACTTACTTTAGTTATTAGAAGGTTCAAACAGTGAACGAATTCTACAGTCAGTTAGACTAGTAGTTATATAGGGTTTTTTGACCTAATTATCCAAAAAATAATTATTTTGTCTATTTTTAGTAAATCGAGTCCAATTTTTTAGGATCTGGATATTTTTGTAAAGTCTATAAATCCTAAGACTTATTTTATTGAAAGGGTTCGACTTCGGGGACTAGTAGACCATTACTATTGTCAAGATTCTCATATTGCTCATGACCTAATACAAGCTCTTTTGTTATCATATGTTCAGCTTCCATTTTCTGTCTATTCTGTGCTTATGCTTGAATGTGTTATTCAGGTTTTATTCAGGTTAATTGATGTTTTATAGCTATCATTCTATTGGCATATTGATGATTTGAATTATAAGTGATTTCCTTGTCATGATTAGCCATTTATATATATTCGCTTTATGTATGAATCTTCCAGCATGACAAGTTCTCCATCTCTGCATCATATTATCAACCTCTGAACAGTGGTAATTAGAGCCTTATCCTTGATTGAGTTTCATGAATGTCTTGAGAGTGTGAGGTCCTATTGGTCACCTAACTTGATACACTTAGAAAACCATAAAAACATTTAAGTTACTAGGCATCCTCGACCTGCAACCTAGGGGAGTTTCCTGGAGTGATAACACACATTTTCTTTAAAAAGAACTGTATCTATTTTTTTATGCAAAGCAGAGCATATGCATAGAAGCCCTCATGGGTTTAAACGTCACCAATCGTATTTTACAATATTTCTATTTGTAGATAGATTAAAGGCCACGATTATGTCTTTCTTATAAAACACTGCATTTAATCACATGATCACTCAACTTTGTGTAACATTTTAGAAGAAATTTAAAACCCTTTTATCTCTTGGAAGAAAGTAGCATAAGTCTGTTGTGCCCTTACTCAACAACCTTACAAAAAACATATTTCATCAAACAAAATATTATTTTGTTTTGATGAAATGTTTGAATTTCTTAAGACAAATCTACAGAACTGACAGCTACTGAAATGATGACATTCCGTGAGCTACTGAATCGGTGAAATTCTATGTTTTTTACAACCTTTGTGAACTATTGTTAGTGGACAAAATCACTACATGGAAATCATTATTTGGATGAATTACCTTTCAGATTATGGGGTAAGTTTTGTTGATGTATATGTAACTTCAGAATGTATTCTTCTATGTATCTTATATATTGTAATCCGATGTTTATTCCGGGATGTCTCTATTATGTATTTGAGTCATGTGGTCATGCCCCAATGTTCTGATCGGGAGGATTAATAATGTAATCAAGTCATATCAAGTCATTAGGTAAGTCCCCATAGTTTCGGGGCACTTGAGTTATTATACACTAATTAAGGTGTAGGCTTGAGTAGTAATTATTAGGTTGAGCCTACGTGTGAAAAGGAAATTCAAGTGAATGGATGAATATAAATAGAGAGTGAGAGTCTCTCTATTTATCACTTGTGAAATACATCACTTGCTCTCCCAAGTGTGGCGCACTACTGGAGAAGGAAATTTTGGGACTAGATAGAAGACAGAAGACTACTGCTATTTTGGGAGATCTCTTACTGTTTTGGTGTTGATTCAATCTTAGAGGAAGTTGCGGGGTTTTCTCCTTTATGGTTTCTCCGAGGAAAACTCTTTGTGTCTCTTGTCTCTTGTGATGTGCTTGTGTTTTATTGCTGTGCTTGTTATTCTCTCAGTGAAAAGATCCTAAGATCATAATGCTAGCTTAAATGTGATGAAAAACTAACATGGAATCAGAGCTAACTTGAGAAGAAGACATTGTTCAGCTATAGGAACTAGGGCTTCCTATTTTTTGGATCTTCCTCCACATATTTTCAGCAATAGTATGCTAAGATGACTCCCCATTGAAGGGTGCATCTTTCTGTCGATGCGGAATTCAATCTCAAGCATTTTCAGTTTCGATGTGGAAATTAGGGATTTCTACAGAAGAGGAATTTTTGAGTGAGACCAGCATAGGGTTATTATCCTCATCAAAACCAAAGTGTAGAGACCTAGATCAAGAAATTTGGTTGGGTGAAACTCCAGGAAAGTCAAACCCTAGTTTGACCCTGAGCTAGGAGAAACCCTAAATACTAAAAATGCTAAGTTTTGGTACAGTCGCTATATTCCGAGATTGGAGAAGTCTCAGAAGCTGAAAATTTCAGGGTACGAATATAAAATCCTGATGAAGCTTGTGTCCAAACATCAGACTCATATTCTTGGTACTCCAGGAGATATGATCTCTCCAAGTTAGGGTTCCAGCCTCTTCCAGAATTCATCCCTAAACAGGACATCTGGGGATATCTGCAATATATTGAGCTACAGAGGTCCAAATGGAATTCCTGAAGATTTTCCAGAAAGGACATGGACTGTAATTTCGGTGGTACAAATATCAGACTCAGAAGATGAACAAGTGACACGTGGCATGCCATACAACTTCATTGTTCTGAATAGTCCTGTAACAGGTCACCTTGGGAAAAGGATCATAAATCCCAAATGGTGAAACCAATTCTGATGAAACCTGCGGTTTTCGATCAGGGACATGCGGGGTTACCTCAGTGCGAAATTTCAAACATAGAGAATTAGTAATTTCAGAGATATCATAGAAACAGTAACAGGAATTTCTGCAGAAGAAATCAGTAAATTAGGGCTTCCTGTTTCGGGAGCTTCCCTCCACTGTTTTCAGAAAAGGAGTACATTGGACAGCTCCATTTGAAGAGATCTATCTGTTTATCCAATCAGATTTGAAATATTCTAAGTTTTGAAAATTAGGGTTTCTGTGACAAACCCTAGATCAGCGAACTCCGGCACAAG
This sequence comes from Pseudotsuga menziesii, assembly GCA_001517045.1. Taxonomy (NCBI): domain Eukaryota; kingdom Viridiplantae; phylum Streptophyta; class Pinopsida; order Pinales; family Pinaceae; genus Pseudotsuga; species Pseudotsuga menziesii. The sequence goes on from LPNX010410372.1 coordinate 262,674, forward strand.
GACGGACACCTCAAATCGGTAAGATATAATCCTTTGCTATTTCCATTTGAGGTTTTCATTTCAATATGATATATCACATCAGCTTGGTGACAAGATTGGGGAAGTTGAAAACTTCTAAGCCTGGAAGTATTTGATCTCTCTGAAGAAACTGGATTGGACACCTACCTGAGTATAGAGGTTCTAGTTTCAGAGGGAGACGAGGTTAGAAGCCTTTCACAAGAAGAACTTGGTCAAGGCCAAAGAAGACATCATGCTCATGCTACAGAGGATGATGAACCATCCAGAAAGAGATCCAGATATGAAAGTGAAGATTCTTCAAGCAAGGATGAATATGTTCTGATATCAGCTCTCATAGGTAACATTACTCATGGAAGTGATGATTGGCTTATAGACAGTGGGGCTTTAAAACATATGACGGGATTCAAGGAATCCTTTGTAAGACTGTCAGAACATGAATCACCTCACAAGGTGAAACTAGGAGATGACTACCAATATCCAATAACAGGTACTGGGGAATCTTCATACAAGCTAGACTCTGGTAAGTCTCTAACAATGAAAGAAGTATTGTTTGTGCTAGGATTGAAGAAGAACCTTCTCTCCATTTCAGCATTGATGCAAAAGTAATGCGGGCTGCATTCATAGATGGTCAAGTCATCATATGGCCAAAATGAAATATTATCGATGATGTGGTAGTGATTGAAGAACAAGAAGGAGGCTTGTACAAATTGAAGGGATATCAAGAACAAGCCTTGATCCATGACACAGTAGAGCCAAATGAGCTTTGGCATTATAGAGCACTACCTTTTGCAAGCAAAGCTATTGAAGGTCTTCTAGAATTTCAAGCTATTTGAAGGGAAGAACAAAATCAGAATATGACTTAAAGAAACCAGTTGAAGAATGTGAAGATCCAGAATGTAGAGACCATGCAATCATAAGAGTCTGTCAAATCAAAGAACAACTTGAAGTGGTAAAAGAAAAAGTGAAGAATGAAAAAGTGGTGATGGCCACCTTGAATGGCCTCCCAGGATCATGGAATTCATTCATGTGAGGAATGTGTGCTAGAAGGAAGTGATTACTTTCAGCAAACTTTGGGAAGAAGAAGAAGCTTGAATCATAAGAAGAGAAGAGAAGAGGGGAGCAATTGAAGATCAAGATATCGCCATCCAAAGAAGATCCCTCAATCAATGAGGAATATGAAGAACTCAACTCTTGAAGAACTTCTTATCCACCTTAGCTTTTGGATAAGAAACGATGCTATTATGAATGAAGAAGACGATGAAGCTGAAGGCTCAAGAAGGAGTCTACCCTCGAAACAAATAAAGATAAGTATTCAATTGTCATTTCATTATATTACTTTGTTATGCATTTGTTTATATTCAGTTATTGTATTATGCATGATAGGATGTTTGCATTAATGACATAATACTACTAATATGCATGTGATGGGTAAGTATCTCATGGGGCTATACAAATTCTCTATTGCTACTTATCTAGAATGAAACCTCTTTGCTGACATATTGGATTAGTGCACAATCTCAATGTTGTTCTGGTAGAGATGGAAGGCATCTAGAAAGTTTCAATGAGATATGGATGAATGTTGTATTGGCTAAAGTAGTTGCATGATCATATATTTATGCATAAGTGTTTGCCAGTATAAATATTCCTTATGAAATGTTTCTAACCATACAATTGCATTTGACTTGTAGGAAAGACCACATACATAATATCCTACAAGCAAAGAAGAATGAAGACTTGTTCCAAAGAACAAGTGACGATAGTTCAAAGACAAAGAATAATATGATGAGTGCAGTGACATCATTGATGCAGAACCTTCCAGCCACCAAGAAGAAAGGGAAGATCAGTTCAAGAAGAATGCTGTCTGGGCGTAGTATCGAGACCTGAAGAGAAGTTCATAGTTCCATCATGCAGTAGATGGAAACATCGTGGGATACAAAGCAAGATTCGTAGCATGAGGCTTCTCATGAAGAGAAGGAATAGTCTACAAAGAAACATTTATAGCTAATAGAAGTGAAGTCACATGACATGCATAATCATGTGTGCAAATGAAAGAAGGCCTTGTACGAGTTCAGAAGACACCCATGGGATAATGCATACATGATGAGCTTGATGAATATCTTAACCTTTGCCATAAGGTTGATAGAGGATGACAAGCTCACAGATGGGTGCAAGATGAACTTTTGAAGAAGTTCAAGATAGAGGATCTTAGTATCCAGTGATCCTAGATGGACACTACTTGGCACTCAAGTACAGAATGTTTTAGTGCATAGAGTACGGAAGACAAAGGGAGTATGATGCTCCACTTCAGAGGGAGTGATTGCAGAAGATCCTAAGGTTCGACATGGTACGACAGGATGGGCAGATTACTGATGATTCTAGGCTTTATTGAGAGTAAAGTGGATTTCAACCTTTGCATCAAGGTTGAAGACAAAAGACCAGTGATGCTCCTGTTATGTGTCGATGCACTATTGTTCTAGGCATGGAGGTGTGGCAGAGTACAGATGGGATCTTCCTTGGACAAGGGAAGTATGCAGTAGAGATCCTGAAGAGATTCAGGATGATAGACTGCATGACCACACCTATGGCATCAAACCTGAAGCTATTGAGTGATGCTTCATTAGAGTCGGTTGATGCTACAATGTATCGTCAGATGATTGGGTCATTGATGTACCTGAAAAACACGAGACCAGACATTTGCTTTGCTATGAACACCTTAAGCCTGTACTTGACAGATCCGAGAAGTGTTCACTTGATTGCTGCAAAGCATATTCTAAGGTACCTGAAGGGTACAATTGATTATGGGCTCAAGTACGATGCGAATCAGAAGATTAACCTGGAGGGTTATGTTGATTCAGATTGGGCAGGAAGAGTACTTCAGGATGTTGCTTCAGTATAGGATCAGGAGTGATCTCTTGGTTTAGCAGGAAGCAATCCTGTATGGCATTGAGTACAGCTGAAGCAGAGTATGTCGTAGCTTTTTCAGCTATTTGTGAGGAAGTATGGCTGCGGAAGCTACTGTCTGATATATTTGATCTCCAGTTAGATGCTACTTGTACACATTGTGACAACCAGAGTTGTGTGAAGTTGTCAGAGAATCCAGTGTTTCATGACAATTTGAAGCATATCGAGATCAAGTATCACTATATCAGGGATATGGTGCAGAGAGGAGCAGTGAAGCTCCTGTATGTTGCAATGGAGGAACAGATAGCTGATGTATTGACGAAGCCATTGGCTAGGCTGAAGTTCAAGTACTTCAGAGAGAGACTTGGTGTTCTCGAGATCGAGGTTTCCTCCCAGAGAAAGTGATGAGACCCATAGCCATTCTGACATGGTGAGAGGATTGGTTCCTTCCATGGTCAGATGTAAGGGCTGAGCCATTCTGTCATGGTGAGAGGATTGGTTCCTTCCATGTCAGATATGAGTGCTGAGATCCATAGCCATTCTGACGAGTAGGTCAGATATAAGGGCTAAGCCATTCTGACATGGTGGTAGGGTTGCTCCCTTCCATGTCAGATATGAGTGCTGGCCATTCTGTCGAGCAGGACAGATGTAAGAGCAATTGCCATTCTAGGAATGGAGGCACCTGGTCAGTTACCAGGAACACTCAGTGTAAGAACTGAGTAGCCATTCTGACTTGATAGAGGGATGTGTTCCCACTTGATTAGATGTAAGGGCTGAACCATTCTGTTCATGGCTAAAGGATTAAGTTCCTTCCATGTCAGATGTGAGTGTTGGCCATTCCGACGAGCAGGTTGGATGTAAGGCCAACGTCCATTCTGTAGGAGAATGGAGGTTCCTGTTTAGTTACCAGGTAGTTCAGTCAAGGAGGACTGGGGGCCATTCTGATATGATTGCTGAGATGTGTTCCCCTCATGATCAGATATGAGTGCATGCCCTTCCATCATTGTGAGCAGGATGTGTTCCGGCCTAGATGGATGTAAGTGCTGAGCCTTGTCACAGATGATAGTAGGTGTGTCCTATCATGCTGGTGACTGTAAGTGCTGTGCCATTTCACAGATGATAGTAGGTGTGTCCTATCATGCTGGTGACTGTAAGTGCTGTGCCATTTCACAGATGATAGTAGGTGTGTCCTAGTGATTGTAAGTGCAGAGCCTTTTCACAGATGGTAGTAGGTGTGTCCTACCATGCTGGTGATTATAAGTGCTGAGCCTTTCCACAGATGGTAGTAGGTGTGTCCTACCATGCTGGTGATTATAAGTGCTGAGCCTTTCCACAGATGGTAGTAGGTGTGTCCTACCATGCTGGTGGATGTGAGCGTTATGCCTTTCCATAGATGATAGTAGGTGTGTCCTATCATGCTGGTGGTTGTAAGTGCTGAGCCATTTCACAGATGATAGTAGGTGTGTCCTATCATACTGGGATAATGTGAGTGCTGGGACTTTCTGATGGGATTGTAGTTTACTACATGATCAGATGTGAGTGCTGGGCATGCCTTTCTGACGAGCAGGTCATATATAAGTGTTGGGTGAAGACCTACATGAGGGTAGGCATACGGGCCAGCATGAGAAAGGGCTGGATCTGTAGAACTTCCTATGACGAGAAGAATCATGAGATAGCACCAGTGTTGATCCAAATTGAGTGATGATCCAGATCCAGTAATGATGATCCAGTAATAATGATCTAGATCGAGTGATGATCCAGATCCAGTCTAGTGATGATGATCCAGATCGAGAGATGATCCAGATCCGATGATGACTTGAAGATGGAGATGACTTGAAGACGAAGATGAATTGAATACGAAGATGACTTGAAGACGAGATGATCCAGTTGATACAGAGAAGAAGACCAGTGCTGAAAATTGTGTTGAAAGAATACCTTCCTAGTTAAGAGGGAGTGTTGATGTATATGTAACTTCGGAATGTATTCTTCTATGTATCTTATATATTGTAACCCGATGTTTATTCTGGGATGTCTCTATTATGTATTTGAGTCATGTGGTCATACCCCGATGTTCCGATCGGGAGGATTAATAATGTAATCAAGTCATATCAAGTCATTAGGTAAGTCCCCATAGTTTCGGGGAACTTGAGTTATTATACACTAATTAAGGTGTAGGCTCGAGTAGTAATTATTAGGTTGAGCCTACGTGTGAAAAGGAAATTCAAGTGAACGGATGAATATAAATAGAGAGTGAGAGTCTCTCTATTTATCACTTGTGAAATAAATCACTTGCTCTCCCAAGTGTGGCACACTACTGGAGAAGGAAATTTTGGGACTAGACAGAAGACATAAGACTACTACTGTTTTGGGAGATCTCTTACTGTTTTGGTGTTTATTCTATCTTAGAGGAAGTTGCGGGGTTTTCTCCTTTATGGTTTCCCCGAGGAAAACTCTTTATGTCTCTTGTCTCTTGTGATGTGCTTGTGTTTTATTGCTGTGCTTGTTATTCTCTCAGTGAAAAGATCCTAAGATCATAATGCTAGCTTAAATGTGATGAAAAACTAACAAGTTTTGGTTTTTACGCCCCTTACCATAATCCTTCAATTGAATATTAATCAATAGAAACACATTATTGGTTAATTATAACTTGGACAAGGTCCTAGAACATTAAAAGGTTAAAAATGCTATGCAGGGGTGCCTTATCCTAAGTACATCTTTTAAACCCCGAATCATAATTGCTCATACTACAAATGCTTAATGTCTATTTTATAATATGCTCCATATTATGAAGGTTTGATGTTGGGTTTTATGGTTATGTCGCATCGTATGCTCGCCACCTTCGAAAGTTTACATAATCATACAGTAAGGTGTGTGCATTAATGTCCAAGGTTTAATCCTTATAATCTTTTTTTACCTGTGTCATCACCTCCAAAAACGCTCCACTTACCGAAAAATTGATCTGGTATCATTGCACTTGTACTTAACCTTATCAATCTTTATCAATTTCCAGTACGTGCTCAGTGTCGTGGCTCTCTTCTCATTCAACACCTGTAGCTTATGCTGTGAGTGGTTGTCTGTCGAGTACTCCGAATAAATAATGGTAACATGAGTTCATCTGGAGTCTTTGCTGTCAGTTCTTTTATCACTTGATTACCACTCTGCGTGGTTATTCTTCCTTTCCCATGCCAAGTTTATAGCGGTCTTGTTTGGTTTTGTTCATGGTGTAATTTGTTTATGAGAACCTTGGGTTTCATTACTTGTGTTTTCTGCTCGGTTTACACCCTAAGCATTTGCTCTCCAGTTTACTGTCGGGTTTCGATTTGTGGTATCTATTCTGTGTGCTACTGCATGACTTCGTGCTTGCAGCCATGGCGCCAGTTGTTAGAGTTGAACCCAGTGACGCGAAACTCCTTGATGAGAACCCTGAGATCTTGGACAAGGTTGAAGCAGTTGGATGGTTGCCATTCATTCGCAAGTTCGTTGATTTGAACCCGAAGGTGACTAGGTTATTTTCCATGTCTTTGGTCGATGCCAGGGTTATGGTAGCTGATCTCCAATTCAGGGTTGACGAACGTTCGGTTGCCTTGGCCACAGGTTTGTCATTGACGGGTGAATGATGGTTCAAATACAAACAAATGGAAATCACTGAATGGAGAAAAATGATGAAGAATCCCTGCCAAGATGTTTCTTTCCGAACCGGGGTATCAAGGAAATACTTCAGGAAAGAATGGCGACCGGTCCTCGATGTTATTCACAGGTATGTGACCTGTGAAGGTCGTCTCTCCTTGGCTTACATATATCATCTCCAGTTAATGGATGTGTTCCTCAGTTTTCCTATTAACTTGCCATATTATTTAGTTCAGAGTTTGAAAAAAACGTCCTCGGCCATTAAGAAGGGGCCGAAGAACATTAGTCACAGCCTGTTTCATCATGGCTTGGTTAGGATGTTGATTGAAAGGGAGTTGTCTAAACAAAATAGGTCATGGGATGAGTTTCTTGAATCGAATGGCTTCTTGGCCTTCTGTCATTGTCAGTTTGATCGTCCTAAGGAATGTGTAAGGCATCCACAGCCTTGTAAAGTTTCGGTTTCACCTGTACGCGAGCCTGTGTCAAACCCTGATGGTCGTGTAAGCCCCAACAGTCGCGATGATAGCATTCCCGCTCCTGCATGTAGTCTCGGTACTCCTCTGCCTTCCAAGCATAGGAAAAAAGATTTAAATCTATCCCCTGTGACACCGAGATGTAATGAGGATACCTGCGAACCGAAGGGAAAAAGGGTGAATGGTAAAGTCACTGGTAGGTTTACAAGGAGTATGTTATCCAAGAGTAGTGCGGTTAAGTCTGCCATGAGCAATCATGTTGACATTGAAACAGTCGTTCTTGACGATGAGGAAGAGAAAACTGTTTCACCTGATAATGGTCTCGATATTGATCATCAGCCTTTCGTAAACCCTCCAGATAGCAGTCCTCATGTATCTGATAAGAATCTTCAGGTTGACCCTGTGATCGACCCTCCAATGAAGGGCAGGTCCGTTGAAGTTAATTTACCCGGGTCTTATCGAATTGGTGAAACCATTCACCTACTCTTTGTTAGTTGTCTGTTAGATAAAATACACAGAATGGAATTAGAACTGACAGAGATGGTGACACGTGATGATGTTATTAAAGCTGAGAATTTGAGGCTGAAAGAGAAGGTCGATTCAGATCATAAGTGTCTACTGCGTTTAAAGAAGCATAAGAATAGGTTGATTCATAGAGTCCTGAAACTCCAAAACGAGAATCACAAGAATGAGGAAAAGGTCAGTGAGTTGAATGTGCAGGTTACCCTGATGCAATTCAAAGGGCATTCGCAAAATCCGACGAATGGTGTGAATATTCAGGTGTTTAAAGCTCCTGTAAAATTATAATGTTTTGGGCGTACTTACTATTGTTTTCAGGTTTGAAGTTATAATCAAGTGATAATCAAGTTATTTTTTGTTACAGGTATTGGTTTGAATTTATTCATGGATTATATAGTTTACTTCATTTTTTTTTGTGTGTGTTTTAATTGTTTTTCTTTACTATGTAGCATTTCAGGTGATATTGTTGATGCGTTTCTTTTTGGATTTTGGAAATCTCTTATATTCAGGACGATCCCTGGATATTCGTGGACAGATCGATTGGCTATGCTATTTCCCAGGTGTCCCTACATCATTAGTGTCTTCGTCGTTTATGATTTTGTGCTATAAATTGTATCTTTCCAATTTCAAAGACATTATAACGCATATAGAAAAATGACATGAGGCATTTGTCATTTTTAATGAAATTGGTTAAGATTTTGATCTGATAGTTTCTAGTATTATAGAACTGTCCTCATGTGAGATAATTTGTATTTAAAGAAGACATGTATTACTGGATAGGGGGGTCGATAGTTGGGAAAAGGACATGACAAGATCACTGTAATTATTTCCTGTGACTTGAGACAATTTTTTGTTAGCTGCTATAGTACTTTTGACTAGTGATATCTATATATATATTTACAGTATTTATGCTATGCAAATGTATTTTTGATATCATTTGATCTTGTCACTTTCTCTGCAGCATTTATGTTTTGTCATTATTTCTTTGGTGAATTTTGAAAATACATCATATTTAATCTGTCAACTTACGCTGGTTTTGATTTGCTAATATATGTCATATAGTAAATTTGATATTGTTGTCAACCAATACATGTGACAAACTTGTTCACTGTGTGATCTTGTTTAAATTCTAAATTTATTTCTGAATATTTTCTGGATTGTTAGCATAGTTGAATTATTGGTAATTTGATTCCAGGTTAATGTTTTCTACGATCTTGATCAGGATAGAATATTTATAATAGATTAATGATATTTTTCCTTTAGTTATTTTATTGAAAATCTATTGAATTAGATCTTTACTTTTATACCACTACTAGGTCATTTTCTGATCTTGTGAATAATGTACATGTGTTTATATTGTATTTCTGTAATTCCTTGAGTCTGTTAATATTTGATTAACTTTTATTCTTGTATTATAAATTAATTGATTGAGTAGATCAATTTTGACTGATCAATTTTGTAATATACTAATTAACTTGACTAGTCTTATTTAGGGATAGTATAGATCTAATCAATAAACAGTAGCTTTAGTTTTCTCCTCTCCTGTAGCTAGGAACAACTTAAGGAAGGCAACGGGGCCTTAATCCCATCAAGGACAGCTACATAATGACTGAAGGAATCTCGAAAACCCTCGGATCGGGTTGTCTCTTGGTTGACACTCGTTCCAATCCGGCCCGTCAACAATGGCGCTAGAATGAGGGACAGCTTAAGCAAATGGCTGATGAAAACAATCATGTTCATAAAATTAATTAGCCCATTACCCCTCAAATACAGTCATCATCTCAACCACAAACATTCTAGTCATTAGATGAGAGTCCATTGAACGATACTGTTCAAAATCTCATTCATCAGTTCAATGCTAGCGGTGCTCATCCACCTAAAGAACTTGATCAGTTTGAACAGGCCATAAATGAACCCCGCAGGATTTTAACAAGATCCTATTCGAATATTACTGGAATACAACCCACCGAAATTCCTCTTCCACAGATCAGACGTTCGCGCACTCACCATACTGAGTCTCCTCCTGAAGAACCAGCTCAACCTTTAGGTGTCCTCCCTGACCATCAATTACAATAGTCTCTGATAGGCACCAATCAACCTTCATCTTCTTCAGGACCACCTGCTACAGGAGGGTCTCATCAACCACCATCACCGCCTCACTCACCTCCTCACATCTTTCAAACACCACCTTCACCACCTCAATCACCGAGGAACATGGCAGGTTTAAACCAGAACCCCAATGCCAATATGCCATGGTTAGCTGAGGATGCGGTCGTTGTGCCAGGAAATCAACATCCTTTGCCAAAACATCCCAAGAAATTATTGCCCAAGTTCAATCCTGAGCTGAAAGAACCTGCAGAAGATCATGTTAAAAAATTTATGCTAGCAGTTCGGCTTTTGGATGTTGAACACGAAGATGTTGTCTGTCGAATTTTCCCTTACACATTTGAGGGCAAAGCCTTGACTTGGTATTTTTCACTTACAGCTGGTTCTATTACCAACTGGAACGAATTCGAGTTGGCTTTCATGAATAAGTTTGGAGACGATAAGACTCCAGCTGTGTTGATGTTAGAATTTTCTAGGATCCGTATGGAAACCAAGGAGAAGGTTAAAGATTTTAACCAGCGGTTCTTGACTCTTAGAAACAGAATCCCTGCCATCTCAAGACTGGCTGAGGATGTCACTATTGAATTTTATACTTTATCCCTACCCGTGTCTATGGTCATGTTTGTTAGGAGAGCTGCCAAACCTACTCTCATTGACACTTTTGATGAAGCTATTAAGGTCGAGAAAGACATGTTTTCTATTAAGACAAACCCTAGAGTAGACACTGATTCTGCATCATCTTCTCGCAAAAAGACTGAGAGTCCTTCTAAAATTGCAAATCCTGAGAAGAAGGGTCAAGATGCACTAGACCTGGATAGCCTTCAAAGAGTCATAAAGAAACTATCCAATGAAATCATAGACCTGAAGAAAGGTACTTCTGAAAGTACTCCGAATAAAGAACCACCTAGACATCCTTTCAGAAGACCATTTCAAAATACAGCTGCTAAGCAGATTCCACCATCTGAAGCAAATACTGTTGATGAAATTAATAGTTTCTTAAAACTATTAGTCTCAGGCCTAGAAACATCAGCTGAAAGTGAAACCCAATCTTCAGGCCAGAATTCTGAATATACCCAAGGCATTGATAATAACACTGATGATAAACCTCCTCAAGTTATTAGTCACTTCTGGGATACCACGGAATTGACTGATGATGAAGAGGTGGCTATTGTGAATGTCAATCAGCATCAATATAACACTAGAAGAAAGAAAGATCAGCCCTCAGGGGAACCTTCAACAACTGCTACGGATAATAGTTCAGCTGTCAAAACGAAAACCAAACCTTCAAATACTAAGTCAACACCATCTTTTGATTTAGAGTATGACTTGGTTGAGGATTTGAAGAAAATCGAAGCCAACATTTCTATCTATGAACTCCTCAAACTGCCTGTGATTCGAGATAAGATGATGCAAGGGGTTTCTCTAAGTAAAAATGGTAAAACTGCCTCTACTCAAAATAGTTCTGCTAATACAAAAGACAACCCAACAAAATCTTCAGTCAATGCCTCATCCATAGGTAAGAAATCAGATTCTTCAACCCCTCCTTTCCTGCTTACGTTTGAAATCTGTAATCATAAAGTACACAATTCTATGATAGACTCAGGGGCTTCTAAAAATGTCATGCCATATTCGGTATGTAAAAAACTTAATGCAGTCCTAGTACCATGCAATACAAGTATTGTGCAACTTGACCGGTCTAACGTAAAAGTAATAGGAAGGTTGAATAAAGTACTGATAAGATTAGCTTCAAACCCTCATGTCCATTTCATCATCGACATAATTGTTGCAGATATCGCTGAGGCATATGGCTTGTTCCTTAGCAGAGATTGGTCTGAAAAATTGAAAGGATACTTTGCAACTGACTGGTCACATTTATGGATACCCCATAATGGTCGTCCAAACAAAATTAGAATTGATCGAGAACGTTATATGAAGCATACGGTCACCGAACTGGATGACTCAAATGAACCAGTGCTATTTACTGACACCATAATGGGAAATTACATGGTTGATTCTTTTTTTGGAAATCTGGAGGCTGAAACTTCATCAGTCCAAGATTCATAACAGCAATCTGAAGTTTTCCATTTTACACAAGTTCCAGACAAAATTCTTGTTCCAAACACTACACATGTGGACCTGAATGATGGCCTTCGGTCTCTATACTTTGACGGGTATAAGTCAAAGGAAGGAGCTGGGGCCGGGTGCTTGTTGATAGATACCCTCGGGAAAAGGTACTTTGTTGCTTGAAGGTTGGAATTTGAATGCACCAACAATATTGCTGAATATGAAGCCCTTATTCAAGGCCTGAAGAAGGCAATTGACCTAGGAGCTAAATCTTTGGTAGTGTTAGGAGATTCTGAAATTATCGTTAGACAGGTACGTAACACTAAACATTGCATTGCTGGGCACCTGAGAAATTACCAAACAGAGGTATGGAATTTATTATTATCGTTTGAAGCTTTTAACATAAATTCTATCCCTCGTTATTTGAACCAGGAAGCATATCTGTTAGCTAATGTTGCTTCAAGGCTAATTCCATCTGAAGGAATGCTCGCTGATTCTTTTTCCGTTGAATTGCTTTTCAGACCTTCCATACCTGATAACATTGTCAATTGGAGAGTTTTTGACCATGATGAGCAGTTGATCGAATTTTTTACCATGAAGCACACTTTTAAGGATGCGATCATCGATGAAATGACACATGATGAAGATCTGTACAACTTTGCGGTAATTCATAAACCTTGTTCAATTGAAGAATCTCTTGATCAGGTCAATACTCTCCCTAGATCAGTAATTAAACTTGAGAAATTCTATGATTTGAAAGATAAATTTAAAGGTGTAAGGAACTGTAAAACCAATAGCTCTACTATGCAATTTGAAGTCATAAATTTAAGCACCGAACACAGTCCTCAATGTGTAAATCTGGGCAGTACATGTACTCCCCAAGAAAAAACGGCCTTCATACGGCTCTTTAATGAGTTTAAGGAAATTTTTTCCTAGACATATGATGATCTCAAGACATTTGATCCAAACATAATACAACATGTCATTCCCATGAAAGAACATGCTAAACCATTCCAGCAGAAATTGAAAAAAATGCACCCTAGCCTAGAACCGGCTGTTAAGAAAGAGCTTAACAAACTCCTCGCTGCTAGAATAATTTTTCTAGTTCGGCATGCGTAGTGGGTGGTGAATATCATCCCCATTAGAAATAAAAATGGTGATATTAGGTTGTGCGTTGATTTTCGAAATCTAAACAAGGTTTCAGAAAAAGACAATTATCCCGTTCCGCCTATGGAAAAGATCTTACAACAGGTCTCTGGATCTGAAATGTTTTCACTTTTAGATGGATTTTCGGGATACAACCAAGTATTAGTATCCAAAGTGGACCAGCTGAAAACAACCTTTAGAACCCCTTGGGGAACTTACGCCTACAGGAAAATGCCTTTTGGTTTAATTAATGCTGGAGCAACATTTCAAAGGGCGATGGATATTGTGTTCAGAGACCTGATTGGTCAATTTGTCATCATTTACCTTGACGATATAACTGTATTTTAAAAAAATAGAGCTAACCACCTAACATATCTTAGAAGGGTCTTTGAGCGTTGCAGGAAATATGGGATCTCCTTGAATCCCAAGAAATCCATATTTGCAGTTACTGAAGGTAAGTTATTGGGTTTTGTAGTTTCAAAACAAGGTATCAATATTGACCCGGAACGTACCCAGGATATAGCACAGATTTCTATGCCTCATTCAAAGAAAACTATGCAATCTTTTCTAGGGAAGATAAATTTTGTTTCCAGGTTTATCCCTGGTTTCACTGAAATTGTCAGACTGCTTCAGAAAATGATTAAGAAAGATGCTGATTTCAAATGTTCTGCTGAAGAAAAGCAATCTTTTCATGATATACTAAAATCTATCGCTGAAGCTCCTACCTTAATAAGCCCGAACTTCTCTAAACCATTTATTTTGTACATGTTTGCTTCTGACTCTTCATACGCTGATGTTTTAACGCAGAAAAATCAGGAAAATAATGAAGCCCCCATTGCTTTTACGAGTTCTGGTTTGAATGGTGCAGAGCTGAACTATATAGAAGTATACAAACAAGCATTTGTTGTTTTTAAGTCAGTAAAACATTTCCGACCTTATTTGCTGAAGTCTCATACCAAGGTCATTGTGCCATATTCCGCAGTTAGAAATATTTTGGTGCAGAAGGACCTGGGTGAAAAATGAGCCCATTGGGTCACAACACTTCAGGAGTATGACGTGGAAATCAAGACTTTGAAGATTGTCAGAGAACAGGGACTTTGTAAGTTGGCAGCTGGATCTTCAGACATCTCTGAATCTGACTTGCACTTCTTTGATGAACATTCTCTATTCGAAAGGGAATTTTTTTCGATCTCAACTCTCTCTGACTCCTGGTACCATGATATTAAGTTTTTTTATTGCATGGGAATGCTCCTGAACATTTAGATTCACGTAGTAAAAGGGATTTGAGATTAAGATCTTCCCCTTATCAGGTGATTGATAACATTCTGTTCAAAAATAATTTTGAAGGGGTTCTCCTTCGTTGTTTAGAAAAGAATGAAGCTGATAATGTGTTGTCTCAATTACATGCAGGGCTAGCCGAGGGACACTTTGGCGGGGAAACCACTGCACATAAAGTACTCAAAGCTGGTTACTACTGGCCTACGTTGTTCAAAGATGCATATTCCTTTGCTATAAAATGTCAAGAGTGTCAAAGAGCTGGCGGCAGGATTAAGAAAGCAGCACTACCTCTCCATCCTGTTATTATTGAAGTCCCATTTCAGCAATGGGGCTTAGACATTGTTGGTCCAATTACACCAGCTTCCTCACAGCAGCACAAATATATTCTGACAACCACCGATTACTTCACTAGATGGGTTGAATCCATCCCTTTGCTGGTGGTTAACTCGGAACATGTGATATCTTTCCTTGACTCCTTTATTATGACCAGGTTTGGTGTTCCAGAATCTTTAATTTTTGACAATGCAACATATTTTTCTTCTGTAAAGTTAACAGAATATGCATTGAAAAAGGGCATAAAGTTAAAATACTCAGCTAATTATTACCCTTAGGGTAATGGATTAGCTGAGTCTTCTAATAAAAATTTAATCAAAATTCCAAAATGCACGGTGGTTAACCATCATAGAAATTGGCACAACGCCTTATCGAATGCCTTGTGGGCTGACAGAGTGACTCCCAAATCTTCCATAGGTAATTCTCCCTTTTTTTTGGTATATGGTAAAGAAGCTATTTTTCCTCCTCATCTATTCTTACCCTCTCTACAGCTCTCCCAGTCAGTACAGGAGACACCATGTTCTGCCTAGGAACATCGAATCAATACCTTGCTTAAACTGGAAGAAGATAGAGAGTTGGCTAGAAAAAAGTTTGACCAACACCAAAGGACTGTGAAACGTTGGTTTGATCATAGAAAATCAGCCAATAGGGATTTGGAAGTAGGTGACCTAGTTTTGAAATGGGACAAGGAGCACGAAGACAGAGGAAAACATACTAAATTCCAATGCATGTGGCTGGGACCATTTATTATTACAGAAAAACTTGGTCCTAGCACGTTCAGGTTACAGACGCTGGAGGGGGACATCGAGAACCTTCCGGTAAATGGTCATCTGATCAAGAAATATTTCTGCTGATCCCCCTTAAGGGATTATCCTATACATACCTTGTGTTGTGTGCTTGGTTTGTGGAATTTATTAGTGTGTTTATTTTACTTGTTTGCTTTGAATATTTTCTCATACCCATTTGTTTTTTTTTTTTCATTGGCGTATTGTTAAGTCTAATCAATTTATCAAACTTCAAGCTGATGACTTTTCATCAAGTTTTGTGATTGATCTACAAATCATACATGAAGATCTTACTATCCTGAAAATTGTCATACTGTTTTACGTTTTGAACAGTGAACAGGTTTTTCATCTTTCTAGATTTTACCAGAAATTCTTAAATCATGATTAATATAAATCAATAATATGAGTCTCTGCAAATATTTTTCCAAAGGAATTAGGGCAGTATTTGTCAAGTTTATCTATTTAAGTCTTTTACGCCATCCCTTATCGTAAAGAGAATTAGATTTCCCTCCCCATCTGCTAAGATAATCTTGATGCAGATTAAATATAACTACATTCTGGCCATGGTTGGATTTGAGTATTTTCAAAATAATCTGGAGGACAGAGGGTCTCATAACGAGCCAGTCTGTTCAGGATCATAGGTTTGCATTCAGTAACATTGTCATTTCTGGTCACCAAGCCTGGATAATGGCCCTTGGACAGAAAACTTTGAGGGATAAAAGGTCTCATTACGAGCCGGTTTATTTACTGTGGTGCGGACTGGTGACTGACGTGGTTACTATCTGGTTACCAAGCCAGAATCACGGCCTTCAGAAGTATAAAAAAAAAGAGGAAAAATGATGGTAACAGTTCAGCTGAACCAGAATTGTATATCTATAATTGGAAGATGGGATACTGGCATTCTTTGGGCTTTGAAGCAACCCTGTCGAGGCTATAAACACTTGCTGGTAGCAGGGCCATGCTTGTGGTATTGAGATTTATTCTTTAAAATCGAGCCATTTACTATTTTACTTCTTTTGGACTAATTTTTGCTAGAAACTTGATCTTCATCAAATAAATCATTAAGACTGTAAATTTCTGGTAATCTCTAGAGATGTGAAATTCATGAATCTGTTTAAGATGTTAAAATACTAATGTCTGCATAATGGCATACATGAAGGATCTAATTTTTTTGATTGCATGGTTTCAGGTTAAGAAACAAAGATAACTGTTCCACCTAGTCAGTCGCCAACTGTTGTGCCCTTACTCAACCGCCTTACTAAAAACAAATTTCATCAAACAAAATCTTATTTTGTTTTGATGAAATGTTCAAATTTCTTAAGACAAATCTACAGAACTGACAGCTATTGAAATGATGACATTCCGTGAGAAACTGAATCAGTGGAATTCTATGTTTTTTACAACCTTTGTGAACTATGCTTAGTGGACAAAATCACTACATGGAAATCATTATTTGGATGAATTACCTTTCAGATTATGGGGTAAGTTTTGGTTTTTACGCCCCTTACCATAAGCCTTCATTTGAATATTAATCAATAGACACGCATTATTGGTTAATTATAACTTGGACAAGGTCCTAGAACATCAAAGGT
This sequence comes from Pseudotsuga menziesii, assembly GCA_001517045.1. NCBI lineage: Eukaryota > Viridiplantae > Streptophyta > Pinopsida > Pinales > Pinaceae > Pseudotsuga > Pseudotsuga menziesii. Next base: position 279,516 of record LPNX010410372.1, read on the forward strand.
TAAAAATGCTATGCAGGGGTGCCTTATCCTAAGTACATCTTTTAAACCTCGAATCATAATTGCTCATACTACAAATGTTTAATGTCTATTTTATAATATGCTCCATATTATGAAGGTTTGATGTTGGGTTTTATGGTTATGTCGCGTCGTATGCTCGCCACCTTCGAAACTTTACATAATCATACAGTAAGGTGTGTGCATTAACGTCCAAGGTTTAATCCTTATAATCGTTTTTGACCTGTGTCATCACCTCCGAAAATGATCCACTTACCGAAAAATTGATCTGGTATCATTGCACTTGTACTTAACCTTGTCAATCATATTCAATGGCCAGTACGTGCTCAGTGTCATGGCTCTCTTCTCGTTCAACACCTGTAGCTTATGCTGTGAGTGGTTGTCTGTCAAGTACTCTGAATAAATAATGGTAACATGAGTTCATCTGGAGTCTTCGCTGTCAGTTCTTTTATCACTTGATTACCACTCTGCGTGGTTATTCTCCCTCCCCCATGCCAAGTTTACAGTGGTCTTGTCTAGTTTTTTTCATGGCACAATTTGTTTATGAGAACCCTGGGTTTCATTACTTGTGTTTTCTGCTCGGTTTACACCCTGAGTGTTCACTCTCCAGTTTACTGTCAGGTTTCGATTTGTGGTATCTATTCTGTGTACTACTGCGTGACTTCGCACTTGTAGTCATGGTGCCGGTTGTTAAAGTTGAACCCAGTGACGCAAAACTCCTTAATGAGAACCCTGAGCTCTTGGCCAAGGTTGAAGCAGTTGGATGGTTTCCATTCATTCGCAAGTTAGTTGATTCGAACCTAGAGGTGACTAGGTTATTTTCCATGTCTTTGGTCGACGCCAGGGTTACGGTAGCTGATCTCCAATTCAGGGTTGACGAACGTTCGGTTGCCTTGGCCATGGGTTTGTATTTGACGGGTGAACGATGGTTCAAATACAAACAAATGGAAATCACCGAATGGAGAAAAATGATGAAGAATCCCTGCCAAGATGTTTCTTTCTGAACCAGGGTATCAAGGAAATACTTCAGGAAAGAATGGTGATCGGTCCTCGATGTTATTCACAGGTATGTGACCTATGAAGGTTATCTCTCCTCGGCTTACGTATATCATCTCTGGTTAATGGCTGTGTTCCTCGATTTTCCTATTAACTTTCCATATTATTTAGTTCAGAGTTTGACAAAAATGTCCTCATCCATTAAGAAGGGGCTGAAAAACATTAGTCACATCCTATTTCATCACAGCCTAGTTAGGATGTTGATTGAAAGGGAGTTGTCCAAACAAAATCGGTCATGGGATGAGTTTCTTGAATCGAATGGCTTCTTGGCCTTCTATCATTGTCAGTTTGATTGTCCTGAGGAATGTGTCAGGCATCCACAGCCTTGTAAAGTTTTGGTTTCACCTGTGCGTGAGCCTGTGTCAAACCCTAATGGTCGTGTAAGCCCCAGCATTCGCGATGATAGCATTCCCGCTCCTACATGTAGTCCCAGTACTCCTCTGCCTTCCAAGAGTAGGAAAAAATATTTAAATATATCCCCTGTGACACTGAGATGTAATGAGGATACCTGCAAACCGAAGGGCAAAAGGCTGAATGGTAAGGTCACTGGTAGGTTTATGAGGAGTATGTTATCCAAGAGTAGTGCGGTTAAGTCTGCCGTGAGCAATCATGTTGACATTGAAACAGTCGTGCTTGACGATGAGGAAGAGAAAACTGTTTCACCTGATAATGGTCTCGATATTAATCATCAGCCTTTCGTAAACCCTACAGATAGCAGTCCTCATGTATCTGATAAGAATCTTCAGGTTGACCCTGTGATTGACCCTCCAATGAAGGGAAGGTCCGTTGAAGTTAATTTACCCGGGTCTTATCGAATTGGTGAAACCATTCACCCACTCTTTCTTAGTTGTCTGTTAGATAAAATACACATAATGGAATTAGAACTGATAGAGATGGTGACACGTGATGATGTTATTAAAGCTGAGAATTTGGGGCTAAAAGAGAAGGTCGATTCAGATGATAAGTGTCTACTGCGTTTAAAGAAGCATAAGAATAGGTTGATTCGTAGAGTCCTAAAACTCCAAAATGAGAATCACAAAAAATGAGGAAAAGGTCCATGAGTTGAATGGGCAGGTTACCTTGATGCAATTCAAAGGGCATTCGCAAAATCCGGCGAATGGTGTGAATATTCAAGTGTTTAATGCTCCTGTAAAATTATAATGTTTCGGGCGTACTTACTATTGTTTTGAGGTTTGAAGTTATAATCAAGTGATAATCAAGTTATTTTTTGTTACAGGTATTGGTTTGAATTTATTCATGGATTATATAGTTTACTTAATTTTTTTTTGTGTTATAATTGTTTTTCTTTACCATGTAGCATTGCAGGTGATATTGTTGATGCGTTTCTTTTTGGATTTTGGAAATCGCTTATATTCAGGACAATCCCTGGATATTCATGGACAAATCGATTGGCTACGTTGTTTCCCAGGTGTCCCTACATCATTAGTGTCTTCGTCGTTTATGATTTTGTGCTATAAATCGTATCTTTCCAATTTCAAAGACATTATAACGCATATAGAAAAATGACATGAGGCATTTGTCATTTTTAATGAAATTGGTTAAGATTTCAATCTGATAGTTTCCAGTTTTATAGAACTATCCTCATGTGAGATAATTTGTATTTAAAGAAGACATGTATTACTGGATAGGGGGGTCGATAGTTGGGAAAAGGACATGAGAAGATCACTGTAGTTATTTCCTGTGACTTAAGACAATTTTTTGTCAGCAGCTACAGTACTTTTCACTGGTGATATCTATATATATATTTACAGTATTTATGCTATGCAAATGTATTTTTGATATCATTTGATCTTGTCACTTTCTCTGCAGCATTTATGTTTTGTCATTATTTCTTTGATGAATTTTGCAAATACATCATATTTAATCTGTCGACTTATGCTGGTTTTGATTTGCTAATATATGTCATATAGTAAATTTGATATTGTTGTCAACCAATACATGTGACAAACTTGTTCACTGTGTGATCTTGTTTAAATTCTGAATTTATTTCTGAATATTTTCTGGATTGTTAGCACAGTTGAATTATTGGTAGTCTGAATCCAGGTTAATGTTTTCTACGCTCCTGATCAGGATAGAATATTTATAATAGATTAATGATATTTTTCCTTTAGTTATTTTATTGAAAATCTATTGAATTAGATCTTTACTTTTATACCACTACTAGGTCATTTTCTGATCTTGTGAATAATGTACATGTGTTTATATTGTATTTCTGTAATTCCTTGAGTCTGTTAATATTTGATTAACTTTTATTCTTGTATTATAAATTAATTGATTGAGTAGATCAATTTTGACTGATTAATTTTGTAATATACTAATTAACTTGACTAGTCTTATTTAGGGATAGTATAGATCTAATCAATAAACAATAGATTTAGTTTTCTCCTCTCATGTAGCTAGGAACAACTTAGGAAGGAAACGGGGCCTTAATCCCGTCAGGGACAGCTACATAACGACTGAGGGAATCTCGAAAACCCTCGGATCGGGTTGTCTCTTGGTTGACACTCATGCCAATCCGGCCCGTCAACAAAGTCATACGACTCTACGACTAATAACTCCTACATTTATGAGATCTTACATAGTAACCAAAAAGAAAAATAACCAGAGTTACATTATCGAAAAACTGTCATGGGAAATGGTAGTTTTAAACAAGTATATAACCAAACATTTGCACAGAGTGGCATAAACATATGAATGTTTAGAAATTGGGAGAAATCCTTCTACGATGGAAAGTTTCTCCTACTAGATTAAATTATATCAACCATTTAGCAAAAAAACAACACAACTTAAAAACCCTGCCAGACTGTTTGTGTTCCTACAAAACCCTGCAGGGAGAGGCCATGAATCTTACCGGTTGGAGAAATTTCATGACCAGTCCCAACCTAAACCCTTCATCATAGATAAACTGGCTTGCATATATTTTTTTTCCCTGCGATTGTACATTGTTCCAAATGTTAAACAAAAGTTTTATTCCTTTTTATTAAAAAAACAAGAAATTAAGCTCACTAATACAGAAGCTTACCCTTCGAATTTTTGGAGTTGTAAAATCTCTTCATCGAGCGTATTCTTCTGAGGTATAGTCATGGAGTGTTGAGGACCAAAAGTGATAACTCCTCCATCTCGTTTAGTAGGAAACATATTAGTGAAGTTTTAAATCTAGGGACCAAGTGGAATTGGGATAACAAAGCACAGTAGGTGAAGCTCTTCGAACTTACGAACGAGTTTTCCAAGATGCAATAAAACCCTAGGGTTTTGTATCAGTTTTTGTGGCCACCAGATAAGATCTTTATGATCTTCATTTGGTCGGACAGGAAACCTTTTAAATTCCATGTCCTTTGCGTTTAAAATTCGCATCAAGCCATAAGGTCTCAAGACTACATGTGATTGTAGAACTAGAATTTTAATAACTTTTCCAAAGTTAAATATATGTTCATGCTATGCTAAAGTTTTTATAGTAAGATACCTTCCTTATAATAAAAGGGTAGATTTAAGTATGAGATCATCAAAACTAAGGTATGAATATTATCCCCAAGGCTATAGGCCCACTCCTTTTTCATTGACACTTTTTGCTTGTGAACTCTATTTTGTGTTGTAGCTTCACCTATCGAGGTGATCCACCCACCTGTACCAGTTAAACAAAAGTTCATGTGTTAGTCAAATAGACTAAGTAAGATCATGACCTTTTCCCTTGAACAACTCAAAGTAGAAAATAAACTTACAACAATGATAGTCAAATAGACTAACTAAGATCATGACCTTTTCCCTTGAACAACTCAAAGTAGAAAACAAATGTACAACAATGATAAACTCTCATACAACAACAATTTATCTTTATATAGCCTCTTAGGTATAAATAGTGTCATATCATTAGAGCAACAATTAAGGAGGAAAATATTAATAAGATGCATGATGTTAGCATTGCATGACAAAAGAAGTATGAGTAATAACATCTATCTAACTTAATTTCTAGGAAAATCTATAATTACATGCAGTAAATAAATAAATAAATATTTATGAATTTAAGGGATGTTACATGTGGTATCAAAGCGAGATTTCAACACTAGGCCTGATTGGCTCACTCGAATATAAAAACAATGCACTAATTTTATTTTACAATTATTTCTATCCAGAAATATAAAATCTGTTTTGTAGGAAATGGATAATGTTGAAGCATCTGCAGAGACTAGCCCTAAACATAATAACCGTGACAAATTTTATGCAGATTTGAATAATCTGGAATTACTACAAATAATCAGAGAGTTGAAGGATGAACTTCAAAATATGAAACAAGATAATCAAATAATTTTAGAGTTGAATGAATATCTACTGGACAAAATAAATAACTAGGAAAAAGATAAAAGAAATGATATCGAAATGGATTCTGAAACAACGTCCCATAAACATAAAGATAAGAAAACAAGCTATCTTTATAGTGAATATTCCTCAGAGGTTAAACCAAGGTCACGTAGGGAAAGACAAAGATATATAAGTGAGAGCGATGAAAGTGACCGAAAACCTAGGAGGAAGAATTATAAACCCTACAAAGAGATTTCTAGAGAATTCAAGAAAATAAATCCTCCCATGTTCAACAGGGAAGTAGAGAAAGGAGAGGAAGCAGAAGCTTGGCTGTCAGGCATGAAGAAATACTTCCAATTTACAACTATTCTAACAGATTAAAGGCCAGAATGGTTATTCACAATTTGACCAGAAAAGATGACATATGGTGGAAAGATATAAAGAGGGTCAAAAATATGAAAGAGAAGTACTTAACCTGGAGATATTTTTAGAATTAATTCAAGAGAAAGTTTATGTATGAACAATATTTCGAGGAAAGAGCTAAGGAGTTCTATGATTTAAAACTAGGTTCCATGTCCATGAAAGAATTGAGCAGCAATTTTTTAAGTCTGCTAAGATATTTACCATACATAATAGATGATTAGATAAAAATCCAATGGTTTTTAAGCTATTTACCTGCTAGCTTAAAAGATAGGTTTGAATTTGACAATCCAGAAACCTTGGAGCAAGCTATGAGAAAGGTTGAAGTCTGTTGTGAACGGAGCAAGAAAAGAGAAAGTCTACCTAATTGGAAGACTAAAAATGAAAGTCATTTTGATCAGAAGAGAAGACGATTCAAGTCAAACAATATTTTTGGGAGTAAGTATCATAACTTCTCCAAGAATAACTATCAGAAAACTGACTTTAAGAATAAAGTACCCCAAAATACTACAGCATCAAAAGGAAAGGATATGTCTAACAATTTTGTTAGAAATACTAAACAAAGGGAACCTGTCAAATGTTGGGAATGTCAAGGGCCACACTACTCCAAGTACTGTCTGAACCGAAAAGGAAACATCAGTAACATACACATTGTCAGGAAGAAGAAACAATTGGGGATGTGGCCAATGTGATGCGCATGATAAATGCAACTCTAGAGAAACGACAGGAGGATCATGAGAATTCTATCATAGAAGTGCAAGGTATGATCCAAAATTTCTCTGTTTCCATCTTAATTGATCCAGGTGCTAGTTTAAGTTATATATCTCCTAGCATAGTGGAAAAGTGTAATTTGTCCTGAAAAAAGTTTGAAAAATCCTAGCTGGTCCAGTTAACCATAGGAACTAAAAGAAAGGTGGTAAACTATGTTGAAAGTTGTAATTTGATGACAAATCAGTTTGAAACTTAGGTCAAACTAAATATGTTACATTTAGGATCTTACGATGTTCTAATAGGAATGGGTTGGCTTAAGAAACACCACGTGATTTTAAACTATTTTCAGAAAATTTTTACTGTTTTGAATAATGAAGGAAAAAGAATTACTGTCACGGGAATACCTAGGAAGATATCTGTTAGACAAATTATAGCCTTATAGATGAAAACATCTGTAAGGAAAGGTTGTAAAGTCTTTGTTCTACACATTATAAATCATGAACAAATCGATAAAAAAGATAAACCAGGATTTGAGGATATTCCAATCTTGCAAAAGTTTGCGGATGTATTCCCAGAAGAAATTCCAAGATTAGCTCCTAAATGATATATGCACTTTACAATTGAATTAGTATCTAGATCGGTACCTAATTCGAAATCTCCCTATCGAATTAACATCTTGGAGATGAATGAACTAAAATTAAAATCACTAGAGTTAATAGACAAAAATTATGTAAGGCCAAGTGTATCCCCTTGGGGAGCACCAGTCCTTTTTATTGAAAAGAAAGACGATACTCTGCGACTATGTATAGAATACCGTCAACTTAATAAAATGATGATTAAGAATAGATATCCTCTACCCTGTATTGACGATCTGTTCGATCAGATACACAGGGAAACGATATTCTCAAAGATAGACTTAAGTTATGGGTATCACCAAGTTAGAATTAAAGATGAAGACATATTTAAAAATGATTTCCGAAAAAGATATAGGCACTATGAATTTGCAGTTATGCCCTTCGGGCTAACAAATGTACCAAAAGCCTTCATGTTCTTAATGAACAATGTTCTAAGTAAGTACCTAAATAAATTTGTAGTCATCTTTCTAGACGACATATTAATTTATTCTAAGACAAAAGAAGAGCATGATGAACACCTAAAGATAATTTTACAAGTGTTAAGAGATCATCAACTATATGCTAAGTTCATCAAATGTGATTTTTATAAAGATAAAATACAATATTTATGGCACATAATATCCTAAGAGGGGATATTAGTGGACCTAGATAAAATAAAAGCTATAATTGATTGGGCAGTTCCTAAGGACGTAGCTAATGTACGATCCTTTATGGGGATAACAGGTTACTACAGAAAATTTATTGAAGGATTACAAATCCTATAAGTTCATTACAGAAAAAATGTAAGAAATTTGTTTGGGATCATAAATGCAAAGACAGCTTTAATAAAATAAAAGAATTATTAACTACTGCACCCATCCTAAAAATAGCAGACCCAGAAAAATACTTCTTTGTATGCAATGATGCATGCAACGAAGGCTTAAGCGGGGTATTGACACAAGAAGGGCATGCAATCGCATATGAATAAGGAAAATAAAAAAACTCATGAAAATAACTATGAAACTCATGATTTAGAGTTGGCTACAATAATCCATGCTTTAAAAATGTGGCTTCATCACTTAATAGGTATAAGTTTTTTTCTAATGTCTGATAACATATGTCCAAAATATATGTTTGATGAGCAAAATCTAAACACAAGGAAATCTAGATGGCTAGCTTTCCTTAGCGAGTATGATTTCGAAATCAAACATATTAAAGGGAAGGAAAACAAAGTGGTCGATTCCTTCAACAGGAATGCAGTAACAAGATTTGTAGCTTCCATTAGCAGTTACAAAACTGATTTGGAAGATAAAATGGAAGAAGGAATAAGGCTAGATATAGAATACCAGAATTTAAAAGAAAAGATAACTCATAATACATATAAAAATATGATAACATATTACAATTTCAATGAAAAAGGCTTAATACTGTTTAAAAACAAACATTATGTACCAAATATAACAAAAGTTAAGTTGTTGATTCTGAATGAAATTCACAAAAGTACTTTCTTCATACATCCACGGTATCAGAAAATTATAACTATGTTAAGAAAATAGCACTTTTGGCATAACATGAAAAGTGAGGTTGCTGAATTTTTAGCTACGTGTATCGAATGTTAGCAGGTAAAAGATGAACATCAACACCCAACATGCCTTTTACAGCCATTACCAATTCCAAATTGGAAATGGGAAGTCATGAGTCTTGACTTTGTAATTGGTCTACCTAAAAGCCAAAAATAGAATGATTCAATATTGGTAGTTGTAGATAAATTAAGTAAAGCAACACACTTTACTCCTCTTAAAACAACTCATACAATCACTAATATTGCTGATATTTTTATGAAATAAATCTTTTGTCTACATGGAATTCCAAAGGTAATAATCTCTGACAGAGATCCCAAATTTACTGGTAATTTTTGGAAAACTTTATTTAAAGGATGAAATACTAAATTGAATTTCAGTACTACTTATCATCCGCAAATGGTTGAATAGACAGAAAGAGTCAATCTAGTATTAGAATACATGTTATGAATATATGTAAAAGACTATCCCAAGAAGTGGGAATACTATTTGCATTTGGTTTCTTATAATAACCATTATCAAGCTTGAGAAAAGCTTAGTCCTTTTAAAATATTATATGGTAGAAAATGTAACACTCCTATTACATGGAGTAATCCAGTAGACAGGTTGATGTTAGGACGTGACATGTTAAACGAATTGGAACTAACAGTGAAATAGGTACAAGGCAACTTGAAAATTGGTCAAAACAGGAAAAAGTGTCATGCTGACCTTAAAAGAACTCAAAAGGAATTCCAAGTAGGTGAGCATTTGTTTCTTAAGGTGAAATGAAGAAAGAGCTCCTTTAAACTAGGGAGTTGTGCTAAATTATCACCTAGGTATTCTGGACCCTTCGAGATATTAGCAAGAGTGGGTCCAGTGGCTTATCAACTAGCTTTTCCAATTAATCTTAAGATACACAATGTTTTTCACATTTCTATTTTAAAAAAATATATATATACATGATGCTACTCATGTGATTGAATGGAATGTGATTCAGGTAGCACCAGAAGGAGATTTTCCAATGGAACCATATTGTATTCTCAATAGGAGGGAAAATTTTCTTTGGAAATGCACCATTGGACAAGTAAAAGTGTAGTGGAAATACCTCAGTCCAAATGAAGCAACCTGGGAACTGGAGAGTGATATGCGGGTGGCATATCCAGATCTGTTCCAAGAAGACTCAGAATAACTTAAGCAACATTGAGGACGATTTTGATCTTAACGGGGGGGTATTTGTAACATACCCAAAACTAATAAATAAATATTTATTATTTATTTTAGTAAAAACATTATGTTGATTTTTATGTGTAAATTTTATGACCAAGTGGGTCAAGGATGACTGTAATTGAATAATTCTTTATTTTAATAATTAATAAAAGAATACACCTATTCAAGGGAGACTGTTAAATGAGTGTTCATTGCCCCCTAGGAGGAAGGAGCAGTTGTAGAAGGTTGGTTGAGAAGTGGCAGCACTAGGATTCACTGTCTAGCTATTGCAGGAGCATAATCCCTAAAAACGTGGTCATGTTCCCTGAGAGGGAGAACTGAGCTGGTGGCTCATTAAATCCTAGAACTGATCCAAAGAACTAAGAAATCTTATATAAATCATCAAATTGAGCATGAGTCTCACCACTCATTCTGATTATTGAGAGAATGAACTTTGTGATTGCTGCAAACTAAAAATTAGGCACACAAAGAATTTGATGTTGGGATAGCTAAAGTGTTTTGTTGAGTTAAGTCTACTACTAAGTTCTAAGTTGTAGAAGTCTACTATGTAGCAGAGATTTCCATCCTAGTGGTGCAATGAGCAATATCGGGGGTCCTAAGTAAGTGATTTGGCTGCTTCAGGAAAAGGTTGGGTGGAACATTCTCCCTTGGGTGTTAGTCCCTTTTATCTGCTACATATCCAGGTTCTAACTCTATATCTATAATATGTTATTTACTTCTATTTAAATAAGCTGAAATTATTTTGCAAATGTGGTTATAGTTGAATGGTATTTATTTAGTGATTATTTGATGAAGTATTTACACAAAACTTGATTGAAAAAGAAATGAATTTAAAATTATCTCCTGTAATTTTTCTCTCACCGAAGTGACGTACTCTAATATACAAAGATAAGAAATTATGTTGAATAGTAGTATCACAAAGAATAAATAAATGTGTAGTTTCGATATTACAATGTATAGAAATGATATATATTTTGTATACAATCTACTACTAGTTAGATGACCTGGTATTTGGATAAAATACAAGTTACAACTCTTAATCCTTAAAGATGAACAATTATAGTTAGTAAAGTCACCGCAAAATAAATTATAGAGAAAATATAGGTACATGATTTAATATTAGAGTAACTACTTTTATGCTTATAAAGGTAATTACTTTTCCCAAAACACATTTAACTGCAAAGATGAATGAAAGTGCATTGTACAAATCTAATTTTCTCTCTAATACTCTTCTCACAACATATCCTTCCAGGATAAATCCTTTTAACAAAATTTAGAATAAAGTGAAATAACCATGGTTCAAAATAAACAAGTTAAATGAAAAATAAGTTAGATTCATAAGGGAATCTTATGCTTGGTTCTTGACAGTTAAATTATTTATTTAACACTAGGTCAAGGTTATCCACAATTCATAGCACTGATTCAAGATTCTGAATAACTAGTGTTGTTTATGCAGTATTTATGTACAAAATAAAAGTTCAGGAAGCCTTAGGGATTAACCTTTTATTGTTTCAAAACAGTATGTTTGATAAAGTAAAGTTTAGATTTCTCTTTTATCAGTAATGATGAGGGTTTACTTGCAGTTTCATAGCCATAAAGATTATTTAAACAAAGTTGTTACTTAAAGATTTATAGCTTTTAAACAAATCAAAGAAACCCTAGTTCTGTTATAACTAAGCTCTTTGCGATCTACACAGACATATCAATAATTGGAAATAGAAGAATAAAATGAATCTATACTTAATCTTTTATAATAAAACCCTAATTTTAGTATGGCAGAGATTCTAAAGTCAGATATTTTCAGTAACTTGACTAACAATTACATTACGACTGAATAGCCATAGTTGTTTTATAAATTACAAACGAATGGGGAACTCATTAAATCAAAGACTATACATAGAGAAACCTCACAGGAATGTACTGAAAGCATATATGTTGTAGAATAATTTACGATAGAGTCTCCTTAGCCAAAGTAAAAAACCATTAGTAGGTTTTACAACCTTTATTCTACTGTAACATAAACAATGGAGGATAAAAATAAAAAAGTAAGCATAGGATTAAGAGTTGGAGACCTATTTATAACTTGGCATTATTACAGATAACCCTGATAGGTTTACATAGAGATACAAAAATTTTATATACATATCAAGTCGTGTTTCTTTAGAGTGGCCTTTACGCCCCAAAACAAATTAAAGAAGATGGAAGCTCATATCCACTTTTTTATTTAAAAAGAACTGTATCTATTATTTTATGCAAAGCAGAGCGTATGCATAGAATCCCTCATGGGTTTAAACGTCACCAATAGTATTTTATAATATTTTTGTTTTTAGACAGATTAAAGGCCACGATTATGTATTTCTTATAAAACACTGCACTTAATGACAGGATCACTCAAGTATGTGTAACATTTTAGAAGAACTTTAAAACCTTTTTATCTCTTGAAAGAAAGTAGCATAAGTAATAAGACTCTAAGGCCAATAAATCTTACATTTCTAAGATCTTACATAGTAACCAAAATACAAAATAACTAGAGTTACATTATCGAAAAACCCTCATGGGAGATGGTAGTTTTAAACAAGTATATAACCAAACATTTGCACAGAGTGGCATAAACATGCAATTGCTTAGAAATTGGGAGAAATCCTTCTATGATGTCAATTTCCTCCTACTAGAGTAAATTATATCAACCGTTTAGCAACAAACCAACACAACTTGAAAACCCCACCAAATTGTTTGTATTCCTACAAAACCCTGTAGGGAGAGGCCATGAATCTTACCGGTTGGAGAACTTTTGTGAACAGTCCCATCCTAAACCCTTCGTCATAGATAAACTGACTTGCATATATTTTTTTCCCTACTATTTTACATTGTTCCAAATGTTAAATAAAATTTTGATGCCTTTCTAGTAAAAAAAAAACAAGAAATCAAACTCAGTAATACGGAAGCTTACCCTTCGAATCTGTGGAGTTGTAAAATCTCTTCATCGAGCGTATTATTCTGAGGTATAGTCATGGTGTGTCGAGGACCAAAATTGATGGTTCCTCCATCTCATTAGAAGGATACAGATTAATGAATTTTGACATCCAGGGACCAAGTGGAATTGGGAGAACAAAGCATAGTAGGTGAAGCTCTTTGAACTTACGAACGAGATTTCCAAGATGCAATAAACCCCTCGGGTTTTGCATTGGTTTTTTTGGCCACCAGCTAAGATGTTTATGGTATTCATGTGGTCAGACAGTAAACCTTTTAAATTCCATGTCCTTTTCATTTAAAAGTTTCATCAAGCCATAAGGTCTCAAGACTAGGTGTGATTGTAGAAATAGAATTTTAATAACTTTTCCAAAGTTAAATATATTTTCATGCTATGCTAAAGTTTGTATAGTAAGATCCTTTCATTATAATAAAGGGTATATTTTAGTATGAGATCATCAAAACTAGGGTATAGATATTATCCCCAAGGCTATATGCCCACTCCTTTTGACTTGACACTTTTTGCTTGTGAACTCTGTTTTGTGTTGTAGCTTCGCCTGTCGAGATGATCCACCCACCTATACCAGTTAAAAAAAAGTTCATGTGTTAATCAAACAGAATAAGTAAGATCATGACCTTTTCCCTTGAACATCCCAAAGTAGAAAACAAAATTACAACAACGACAAATTGTCCTACGATAACATTTTATCTTTAGATAGCCTCTTATGTCTAAATAATGTCATATCGGCAGAGCAACAGTTAAGCAAAAAAATATTAATAATATGCATGACGTTAGCATTGCGTGACAAATGAAGTATGAGTAATAACATATATCTGACTGACTTTCTAGGAAAATCTATAATTACATGCAGTAAATAATTTTTTTTATTTATGAATTTAAGGGATGTTACATGTGGTATTAGAGTGAGATTCCAACACTAGGCCTGATTGGCTCACTTGCATATAAAAAAATGTACTAATTTTATTTTTACCATTATTTATAACCAGAAATATAAAATATGTTTTACAGGAAATGGATATTGATGAAGCGTCTGTTGAGAATGGTCCTCAACATAATAACCCTGACAAATGTTATATAGATTTGAATAAATCGGAATTACTACAAACAGTCAGAGAGTTGAAGGATGAACTTCAAACTGTGAAACATGATAATCAAAGAATTTTAGAGTTGAATGAATATCTACTAGACAAAATAAATAACCAAGAAAAATATAAAAGAAATGATATCGAAACAGATTCTGAAACAACGTCCCATAAACATAAAGATAAGAAACCAAGATATCTTGATAGTGAATCTTCTTCAGAGGTTAAATCAAGGTCACATAGGGAAACTAAAAGATATATAAGTGATAGCAATGAAAGTGACCAAAAAACTAGGAGGAAGAAGTATAAAACCTACGAAGCAATTTTTGGAGAATTCAAGAAAATAAAGCCTCCCATGTTCAATGGAGAAGCAGACAAAGGAGAGGAAGTAGAATCTTGGCTGTCAGGCATGAAGAAATACTTCCAAATTTACAACTATTCTGACAGATTAAAGGCCAGATTGGCTATTTACAATTTGACCGAAACAGCCGACATGTGGTGGAAATTTATAAAGAGGGACAAAAATATGAAAGAGAAGTACTTAACCTGGATATTTTTTCAGAAGTATTTCAAGATAAGACTTTCTGTCTGAACAATATTATGAGGAATGGAACTTACATTTATAATTTTGAATTAAAATGAATTTAGAAAGGTGTGAGTGTAAAAGAACTAAAAGTTAGTTTTATTAAAATTATAAACTAGCAATTCATGTGCACTCACTTAGTGAGGAAAGACAAACAAAAGATAAATTGAAAGTAAACAATGCTAAGCATTAAATAAAAGTGGAATTGGATAAATTGAAAATTGTTAATTCAATAATCTTAAATTCATGAAAGAATTTATGTGAAGAAGGAATGTGCATGAAATTAATTAAAATGAATAAAGTAGAATGGAAATTAGTTACTTGAGTTAATGAATAAATCAATGAGAAGATTGAATTACCTAAGAGATATTAAGGACTAAATTTAGGAGAGAACACATCAATCATGAGCTGGATGAAATTAATTAAAAAGTAATTAAAATTTAAATTGAAAAAGGGTAATTACTTGTGCAACCCTTAATTGTGGAATTAAGAAGGAAATAAAGGAAAAATCTTGGATAATTTACCAAGGAAAGAAGATTGTGGGTGAGGTACATTATATTTTCAATCAAAATAAAAAGAAATAACATGCAAAATGGTGACACATGTATTGGTGAATAATATGCAATTAGTAAATAAATAATTAGCATTTTTGTATGATAATGGGAAGTGGCATGACCTCAAAGGATATAAAATGATGGAGGATTGAGCTTGAGGGGGCCCTCAAGTGTCCTTAGGGTATGGTTGTTCGAATATTGAAAGTTTTACATTGTGAGATGGTGTGAGTTTGGTCTAAATATTTGTGTTGAACTTGGACTTGGGGACCTCATATTCTCTAGAAGGAGCTACAAATTTTATATGCTAATTTTATACTCTTTTTATAAAACCTATTATAGCTCGAGGCTCCCCTGGGGAAGAAGAGTACCCATCGGGAGTTGGTAGGGTGGCACTAATACATAATATCAAAATTGCAACGGTTTTTTGTTGCTATTTCCATGTTTTGTCGTCTCAATTGCGACAATAACGGTCGCAACATTTTGTGGATATATCGACGAACTTTATAATCCATCAATATAGAGACGAAAACTCACCGCCATGTGTCTTCTATACGTAGGCCTTGAAATTTATTTTTTAGAATTCATTTTCTATGTTTCGTCACTCTATCGACAAATTTTTCATCCCTATAACGACGACAATATGGCCAAAAACAACTAGATAAAATCTAGTTTCCACACCAAATCGTGGAACACGTTCGACGAACATTTGTCTCTCTATCGACGAATTTTGGAATTTGAACAGAAATTTATTCCATGCATTTGTCACTCTATTGACAAAGTTTTTGTCCCTATAACGACGAAAATATGGCCAAAAACTACTAGGCAATTTTTTGTTTTCACGCAAAACCATGGAGCACGTTCAATGAATGTTTGTCTCTCTATCGATGAATTCTGGAATTTGAACAAAAATTTCTTCCATGCATCCGTCGCTCTATCGACAAATTTGTCGTCCCTAGAATGATGAAAATATGGCCAAAAACTGCTAGAATTTTTTTTGTTTCCACACAAAACCGTTGAACACTTTCGATGAATGTTTGTCTCTCTATCGACGAATTCTAGAATTTGAACAAAAATTTATTCCACGCAAAACCGTGGAAAACCAAACACTTTTGATGAAATATGCAAGTTGAACGGTAATTGTTCCATGAATTTTCATCTCTATAGCGAGGTATTCCTGGAAAGCCACCCCAGGTTTCAACGATTTTGTTGTACCCGCGACGAAAGTTTGTCGATATTGAGACAAAACCTGGAGGTTTAAAAATAAAATTAAAAAACCATGGAAAGGCACCTTCCTTTCCACAATTTTGGATCTTCAATAAGTGCTTGTGAACAAATACATACTATATTTTAAAGACAAAGAAATGGATAAAATATAACACAGGAAAGGTGATTTATAGAAAAGAAATATATCGGGAAAGTAAGATATGGGAAAAAACATATTGAAGTAAAAGGAAAAAAAAATGGGAAGTTCAGGGGGGAGGTCAAAAAGTGTTAACTGACTCTAAAAAATAAGGAATAATGATTTTAAAAGTTCCCAAACGTACCCAAAGTGGCCCGAAGTACCCTAATTATTGCCTCAAAAAAAAATTCCCATTAGGATGTACAAATTCATAATAATTGGCTAAAATACATAATTAGAGGCTAAAGTGGCACCTCTTAGAGTGGATTCTATGACAAGGTAGGAGGGTACATCTATAAAAATACCATCGATAAAATACGTTGTAACCACCACAGGGATCATATAAACATTAATTAATTGATATTCTAGGCACCACTAAATGTTGATTTCTATGATAAAGTAGGGGGGTACATCTATAAAAATACCATCGATAAAAGACGTAGGCACCATTAGGATCAGATAAACTTAATGTGTTCTGAAATTAGGTTAAGCCCACAAGGGCTTGGAATTATGCCCACATAGCTTGGAAGAATCCCATAGAGGCCTCTAGATACTTGCAGAAGCTTAAAGAAGTCCACAAGTTAAAAGTAAAGGAATCCCATGTTCTGAAGATGAAGGGAGTCCAAGCTTTGAAGACTGAGGAAGCCCGCAGGTGTAAATGAAGCCAGAGAAGGTCAAGCGCACAATTTCTGGAAGAGATGAAAATGAAAAACTGATCCTTCTTATGCAACCACCTCAATCATGGCCAAAATAGGTCAAAGTTAGTACCAAATATGCCCGAAAGAAAAAAAGTCCCTTTAGCACATGATAGGAAACAGACATGTTAATCAACAAAAAATTGACAACTTATTTCTATTCTTTTACTATGCATGATCTCATATAACAAAAAATTCATCATAGATCAACTTTTGGCATTGATCAGAAGTAGGTTGCACAGTTGAGAATGTAATTTGTAGTTTAGAAAACATATCATAATTGCATTGGAGACACTTCTCATGAAATATCATCACTTGCTCTACTATGTGTGAAGAGCTACTTGTGATAATTCATCATACTACAACAACATAAGGTGCATTGAATTCATCTTTATTGAAAAATAAAAAAATAACTCAACCCCCAAGGAAAAAGAGTAGTTGTTCACCTAGAAATCTCTGTAGGATATTTGTAGTGCCAACTGGTGGTAAGTTGTTTTGATCTTGCTCATTATTGGAAGAGGTGAATATGAAAAGTTTATCCTTCTTATGCAACCACCTCAAGCATGGACAAAATTGGTCAAGTTAGTATCAAATATGCCCATAAGATAAAAACAGTCCCCTAAGCACATGATGGGAAAGAGACATGTTAGTCAACAAAAAATTGACAACTTATTTCTATTCTATTACTAGGAATGATCTCATGTAGCAAAAAATTCATCATAAATTACCTTTTGGCACTAAGAAGTAGGTTGCACGGTTAAGCATGTAATTTGTAGTTTAGAAACCATATCATAATTTCCTTGGAGGCACTCCACATGTAATAACATCACTTTATCTGCTACCTTTGAAGATATAGACATATGAATTTATGGTCCACATATGTGCCATGCAAAAACTGAAAGTTTATCAGCACAATAATCAGAACATGTAAAATAGTGCAACCAATAACCAATGTTAATCAATTAAAGTGCCATTTAGCATATGATTTACAGATCTGTGTATGTCATAGAATATATATAAAATACTAACTTAATGAAAATTTAGTGCCAAGCTAACCATAATGTTATTATCATTCACTCAATCCTATATGTAAGCTCTGAAATATAAAATCATCAAGTCCCTTACCATCACCTAGCTCTCAATAGCAATAATTAGTACTAAGAAAATCCAAAACAATACTCAGTAAAATAATGTCAAAATGATATCACTGTGCATTCAAAGATGTAAGGTTCCAGATCTCAGTAAAAAATTAGACTTACATTTACCCAAAAAACTAATGCGAATAAGACAGAAAACTAATCAAATCAATAAGATATATTTTACAAAATACACCACCATCTAAATAGTTTGAAATACTAACTTGTTTTCTGTTTTGAGTGTGCAAAGAAGGCATCTAGGGCATACGAGGTCTGCAATACATATTGCAAACCTGTGTTTGATAAAGGAGAGGGCTCTGATTGTGGGAGCAACAGGTCTACGTTTTTAGGGTTTTACACAGAAATTCATTTTTTACAGCTTTGTTTTTTTGATAAAATAAAAGTTACAAAAACACATAAAAATTAAGTATAAAACCTAAGAGAAACAAAAATAACCTAAAAATAATATTTACAAGTATACAAATCAGAAAATTTAGTTTTGAAAGATAGATGAACAATTAGGGTTTGAAAAATTAAAATTTCTTAACCTAGGGTTTCATCATGCCGAAATTATAGGATGAAGGGCCGAAAAAAGCCTAATTTCTTCTACGTGATTTTTCTTCGATTTTTCTACGTTACTAAGAAGCATTTTTGTTTTATGTAGAAGGTTGTCTCCTAGTTTGGATGATAGTCTAAAAGTATTTATTTACTATTGGTTGTATCTATTGTATATTAATAGAATGAAATAGAATTTAAGGATAAATAAAAACACATTAAGGATAAAGAACACATCAAAACCCTTACCTTATCATTGTCCTTTCGCCAGATCCATTCTCCCATACAACTTGATAAGAGTTGTCCATGAGATGCATTTCCATCACCAAGACCTACATAAATCATCAAAGAAAGAATTTTTATGAGTAAATAATATATAATCAAATAAACAGTCATTTAAATCCTACTACAAAGTCCTGTAGAAATCAATGAAACGTGAAATGTTAAATTTATTAATAATTTTTTAAGAAATAGACATGCATTTAAAAATTTACAACCATCTTTAATACATAGGAATAAAAGAGTATTTATACCTTATTGAGCTCCTCTCTATTTCGAGAATAGTTTTATATTCCCTACTGAACAAGGCCAACCATGTGAAGGTGGAAGCTCATATGGCCCCTTCCCCCCCTCACATCGCTCTCAATTCCCCATACCCAATAAATGATGTTGCTTACATAGAAAACATTTAAACATTCATGCATAACTAGGATATTCATCAAAACATATAAACATAAAAGAATTGAAGCACAATGAGGTAATTCATATAAACAATGTTTTAGACTAACAACATCGATATACATCCAAATACAAGTCATGAATTTATACATCTACTTTTTCTTTGATTTCTATTTTTTTGCATTGAAATAACTGACTATAATTGGGATATTATCATCATAATTTGGTGGATTATGTACAAAGCCATGTCCTTCTAGTGTTTGTGTTTCCATGCCCTCACGTATCATACTTCTTGTACGTCGTTGAGTAGATCATCGAGGAAGTTTTGAAGGGGCGTGAACTGCAACAACGAAAATGGGCATATCGATGTGTTGAAATATTATTGAAATTAATAGTTCATCATTTTGATTAAAATTACAATATTTCTCTTTACATGTCTGTGTAGTTGTGACAGTTGGTGTGTTAATTGTTTCTCTACTTGCTAATTTCTCTTGCAGTTCACCCTCCTGGGATTCACAGTCTTCGATCAAAAGAAGAAAATTTATAAGTATACATCAGGAAATAAATATCTATAATCATAGTAGATATTTCTATTTCCAAAGCACACATACCAGAATGGCCACTTTTCTCCCCACTATCATGGGACATGCACACCCCAACTGTTGTTCAGGAATAAACGCCCTTGTAACCTAGGGTCTAGAGTTACCGACATACTTCTAAAACTTGTAGACAATCAGCTTTAAAGTACAGAAAGGAAATAGGAAGAAATGTTGGACTCACCCGATTACCGACGGTTGATCCAAGCTTTGTCTTCTCCCGCTCTGCTTCTCTCCAAAGCTTTCAGGGATGCACCTCCTTCACCTGCAAAGAGAAAATTCTCCAAGTACAATATTATACATGTATATATGACAGGTTAGATAAACAACATATATAGTGCTTAATCAAATATATTTATCAAACCCTATTACATGAAAGAGACTCAACACAAAGTTGGAAGAAGAATTCTCTTTATTAACAATCAGTGAATGAGATAAGTGTACAACCCAACACTTGAGACAAGGAATCCCCTGCAACCAAAGAACTCTGACTTCTGCTGCTCCAAAGACTTCTGAAGATATACCACCAGTATAACTTTTCTCTCCAAGATTCATTCTATTAATGACCTTCCCAAGGCCTCTATTTATACTTTAGGAAATAGAGCAGTTTCGAAGGTTGAGGAGGTTGAGACAGTTGAGATGGTTAATGATTAAGGCTCAACTAATTTGCATTAATCGTGTTTATATTTTTTAATGTTGAATGGTTGTGTACGTGACTATTGATATAAGCAACCCGTGTATGACACGCGAGTTTCTTTAAGGGAAACCCACGTACAGATCTGTATGCAGGTTGCAATGAGAATAGTCATGTACAGTACGTGGGTTTTCAATAGATATAGTCATGTATGTACATGAGTTTCAGTGGAGATAGTCACATACGGAAATCAACACATAGAAAATTAAAATGGCAAGCTAGTTAAAGGGTAAATGCATCTCATGTCATGCCCATCTATAGTGTTTAGGAAAACTTCAATCCTATAGTGTCCTTTTGTGTACCAACATCTAGAAAGTTGGCACTCGGACGGAGAAGTGCCATTTGGGTTGATAACAGATTCCCCCTAATGTGTGAGGTTAGAGGGAAGCGATGGCCGAAATACATTATAATCATCATCTTTGGAGAACTCAGAAGTCCAATGGAGCAGAGGTAGTACCTGAAACAAATACATAATAATGTCATATACAAATTCATATTTGAGGATGCTATGTTCAATATACTGGAACACTATCTCCTTTACAATATTTGAGTACATCATATATTACGGGTACAAGACCACGTATATTACAAAGGTGGATCGAAGCCACAATATACAATAATGATGAGTCTTCAAAGATCTAGAAGCTGTGTAAATAGGTACGACATAATCTTGCGCAACTTAGTCCATAGATAGGAAACTAAGGTCTTCATAAACAATCCCAAAGAACCAGTACAATCCAAGCCATGTGAATAGATGCTATTGAAGTCACATGGAGCGGATTCAACAGATTGTCAATCAATAGGTGATAATTGACAACTGAAGCAAAAGAATTCACCAATAATGAGAGTGAATCCTGAGGTACAATCGTCAAAACTCTAGGTCTTTGTCATCTGGAAGTGCTGATGCAGAACCATACTGTGATGAGGAAGGCAATAGATCCTCCAACAGATCATAAGAGTGACTAGGAATTGGGTAAAGGAAGGGAGACACAAGTAGGAACAGATATGACAATGATGGAATCAGGATATAGATCAGACACAGGGTTAAGTCCTTGAATAGTGAGCATGACACAGAGATGACCCAAGGCAGCTTTTTAATTTTATAGATAGAGAAACTAGACTTATCTGTCATGTAGGAGACATGATTAGATTCCCCAGGTAGAACTGACAAGAGGAGGAGTAAGAAACTCAAAGTAATAGCTGAATTGAAAGTGAACACTGAAACATGAGTATCGAAAAAAACAAAGAGTGCTATGTTCAAGGATGACATGCTACCACTAACTAAAAACCAAAAGAAAACTTCTTCCTTACCTTCCCTATTGAATTTTAACGAGTCCAGGAAAGTCAACTCGGATCTCTCTTCATTTTTTGACAAGCTTGAAGAGAAGAGGGAATAATGCTTGATAGTGTCACTGATTCATGGATTTTATGAGCCCAAACTAGTACATGCTCACTTGGTGTTTTCATGTTTAGAGAGTCTGAAAACTACGAATAAGACTCTAGGGGGTCCTTTTTTGTCCAATTTAGTCTCTTGAGGCCGGAAAAGTATAAAACATACCATGGAAGAACTCTCTTAACTTCTGTAGAAGAAAAGGTGAACCTTTTTCGTACTTAGTTAGGGAGGTCCGAAAAAGGTTAAATTACCACCTACCCAACGCTCCTTCAAGAGTAGCATATATCTTTATTTTTATGTGTGAAGGAAAGCAAGATCACTCGGAAAGATCCATTTGAGTACGAGAAACGGGGCTTACAACAATAAACTTGATGCTTTGTTCTTAGTGTTTAACAAGCATGACAAAGACATAAAGTACACTCGAAATCTTTTTCATGTTTAGGTCCATAGCATGAAAAAGAGAAAACTGAGCTCATACCAGGTGTTCCTTTTCCGTAAATTTAGTCCCTCAAGTCCAAAAAAGTGATAAACATGTACCTCAGAATACTCTTCTCAATTCCGTAGAAAAGAGAGTGATCATTTTTCGTACTATTCCACATGGTCCGAGAAAGAGATAACCTACCACCAATGTGGATGCCCATTCACGTATTCTTAACAAGCTTGAACAAACAAGTTAACTGGGTGGTCAAGTTTGTTTTTAAGGAGTCAGACCTGGGCCTAAAGAAACTCCACAAGGGTAGGGAGTCCTATAAAGGGATATCTTGTAAAAAGAGACCAAAACGAGGCTCAATTTGGCATGAAAAATAGCTAAAAAGATTCCCCTGTACCTAAGACAGCTGCAGCATGAGTATCGAGAGACAAAATAGGTTCTAAATGAGAATACTCATGAGAGGAAAGCCTTATCCACGGAAGAACAATGGTAAAGACAAGGAGCTAATGGTTAAAAATACCATAGTCTGTGGTCAGAATGTTAATTGCTAGGTTTAATATGGAGTAGGTATAAATGCAGAATGCATGTGAAACGATAAAAAACCATCCTATATGAGCAAAAAACACCTTAAAATGATGATAAACCTGTTATAAGGAAAAAATATATGGTATTAGTTTTATAAATTATGAACTATAGAGAAAAAACCCACTTAAAAAATAAATTTTCTATAAATAGTTCAAAACATAAATAAAAACTCAACATTTGGATTTTTAGCCATAAAAGACAATTTTTCACCTCTACCTTCAATTGCTCGGTGTGGACAATCCAGTGGACCATTTCCAAATCTACAAGTGTCAGGTAATACTACACTCCATGCTCTTCAGTTTGATCCAAGCAATTATCAAAATTAAGCCCTAATTTCATGTTTTTAAGCATCCTCAACAAAGTAACGCTGTGTACACGGGTTTGCTATAGTAAAATTCACGTACACATGTTCTGTACGTGGGTTTCCTGAAGGACAGTCGCGTACAGTACGTGACCTTCCTTAATAGACAGTCACGTACATTGCGTGATGTGGAAAAGAAACATATAGGGTCAAAATTTCAAAATTTTATATGAAACTAAAGTTTTGCAATTGCTTGTTTACCAGGTTGAAAGATGGTGCTTAAGTGGAGGGAGCGAGGACATGAAGATATGGAACAAGAAGCACTCCAAGATGCCCCCACCGTGAATGTTTTACATTCAAGTGGGTTATTAAAAATTTTCTATACCTCACCTATGCGGGCCAATGTCCACCTCTTAGAGTTCCTGATAAATTATTGGGATCATGACTTGGGCATGTTTGACCTTCAAGGTGAGTCCTTGGAGATTACTTCAGAGGATGGCTATTTCATTACTGGTCTATCACAATGGGGAGCTCCAGTAAACTTGGAAGGCACCGACAGAGGCGGTGACCCTCTAAGTGTCTAGAACTATATTAATATATAATGCGCACCAGGAACACAAAAGAGGGGTAGCTGCATTCCTATTGTGCACATACGTGATCTTCCTCTACAAGTATTGACAAGTACTATAGTGAGGGTTGCAGGGTCATCTTCACTTCACCTTGTAACACTGAACCAAATGAGACTAGCAGTGGATTTCATGTAGGGGGGCCTATATGATTGGTGCTCGGGAGTGATCCCGATTATGAGAAAACAACTCTCTGAATGCAAGAGAGGCAGGAGGAAGAATTTTGGATATTCTAGCATACTAGTAGCCTTCTTCTTTGAGAGAGTGCCGAGATTGAGCCCTGCAGTACCCTTGACAATTCGTTCTCCTCGTCAGCCTAGGCTGAGTAGATGGGGAGATATATTCCTCCGCCAGGGAGGTGGTGGCTCAATGCATAGTGTCTATGATGAAGACTTCTACTTTTGGTGGGAGCGATAGTTGCCAACACTAGAGCAGTTTCCATATGCTGGAATGGACTTCCGTGGTGATCCAAACCTCGTCCTCGCACTAGGAGGAGCATGGGGAGAGTTAGGTAATTTTGTATTTTCAAATTTTTATAAATTTTAAAATATAGAGATATATACATATGTATAAGAGTTCTAATCCTTTTAAAATGTCAAAATGCAGATATTGGACTAGCCCGCCGTGAAGGGAATCCACGCATGTATGTGCATCCTGTCTTGGGAAAAGACCAGGGGCTGATTAGGGTTCTTGAGGGGAAGCTGGATAGGCTTACCCAGAGAGTACCCACCTTATGGATTGAGCACATCCCAGCCATCATGTAGGAGTTCATGGTTGGTGTACCACATGTCGGGATATGCTTTTTGAGGCGGGTAGCCAGAGAAGTATTAGTATACATAGATGTTGTTGAGGCTGTTGAAGCTGAGGAGGCTAAAGAAGCCAGATTACAGGGTGACCGGGGGGACCAGGGTGGTCCAGCTTAGATCTAGGAGCATTTGATGGACTTTGATCCATATTTTGTATATTTTTTGTATATTATACAGTTATGACTGGATCTGAGGATCAAAGACTCGACCTATCCATATGAACATATATTCACACACACACACACACACACACACACACACACACACACACACACACACACACACACACACACACATATATATATATATATATATTTCCAACTTATTTACAAATGTTTTTTATGTGTTTGCTTTTTACTTTTATGGAAAATGTGTTAAATGCCAATCCAAGATGTAATTAGCGTATGCATCAGTTAATGAATTTTGAATCCTTGGAATATGACTGAATGTAATGAACTCAAAATTTCTTTCCAATAACCTAACTTGCATAAACTGACGCAATATAATAGGGTTGCGCACCTGATAAGCCCGATTTAGTTGGGAAACAACCAGTTGAGAGTCCAGTCGGACTTCCAGCTGAGTGATACCACGTGACAAAGCATTCCATAGAAGCTCAATGACGGCCCTATATTCAGCCACATTATTGGAATTAGGACCTAAGAAAGTGCCTCCTAAGGCAACTAGCTATCCTGAGGGCAAATAAATAACCCATGCAGCCGAAGCTAAATTACAAGTGTGGTGACTCGCGCCATCAGCGAAACCTACGAACCTCTCGGAAGACATCTCAAACAACCAGTAGATGGTATAAAAAACATAAACCGAAGAACTAGTGTACATAAAAATACATACAGTAAAATACAAGAAAAAGTGCTAAGCCTAAGCATAGTACTTTTTTCAGGTAGAGCCCATTTCTAGGCTCAGCCAGCTTATTCCCATCGAAATCTATCAATTCATATGCACCTTTCTTTAATATTTTTGACACGATATAAGGTCCTAACCACATAGACCTAAACTTTCCTATCCCTGGGGGTTCCTTGTCTTGGTCCCAGAGCAAAACGAGTCCCCCCTCAGAGAAAATTCGAGGCTTGACCAATTTATCATATTGCCTTTTGACCCTATTTTTATGAGCTTGGTTTGTTGTCAGCGCATATCTACGCTGTTCATCAAGGTGTTCTAAATTTAATAGACATTCTTCAAGCTCAGTCATATCCAATAACACATGAATAGAAATTTTTAAAGACAGTATTTCAAATTCAATCAGGGTAACAACTTCCACTCCATGGACGAGTTGGAAGGGGGAGAAACTTGTAGCAGTTTTTACATTGGTTCGATACACCCAAAGAGTAGGGTACAGCATGATATGCCAGTTTGAATGGGCTGCATTAATAGTACATTTGAGGATAGTTTTCAAAGTTTTATTAACAACCTCGACTTGAGCATTGGCTTGAGGATAGAATGAGGATGAATGTTCTTGTCTAAATCCTAGCATAGTGGTCAGTTCCGTCATCATGCTATTTTGAAAATGACAGCCATGGTCAGTGACAATCACCTTGGGCATACCAAATCGTGCTATAATTTGATTGAACACGAAGAAAGCTGCAGTTTCCCCATCAAATTTAAAGGTGGTGTCAAACCCCCCATTTTTCACAAAAATTAAAAACATTTGAGTTAATAATAAATGCTAAAACCTGTGGTTTACTAACAGCTAATAGTCGGCATAAAAGAAACAGTTAAGTAATTAGTTTCACTAAATTCTAAAATAACTTAACAGTTTATTTTTCGTAGCATGAACAAAATCTTTTTGTGTGTTATTTGCTTCAGTTTAATGATTAGATCTTTTATGTCAGTAGGTGGAATCTACTTTTGAATTCGGGGCTTACTTAGCATTCATGCTAACACAGATGAATATTGTTTCTTACAGGTTTACAGGTATAATTGATCGAGTATATTTTAACAGATCTTTTAGTGTCAGCAGTATTTTGTTCGCAATTTAAAAAGCTTAGTAAAATAAGCTGCTAAACTCTAGACAGATCCTGTAAGGTAAAATCATTTGATTTTCGTCAGTATTTCAAGTAAACAAGCTTGGAAATAAGTAACGATAGTACACCATATTTGTGACTCTAACACTAGAATCTCAGTTACAAGTATTTCTACTTTAGTCTAAGTAATTTGTAATACTTATAAACATTGTTTTTACGATATTTATGCAATAGTATCGTATCTTGCCTGTGTATTTATTGACCCTTAATTTGCTTCTATAAGATACTTACAGCCTGTTATCTTTTGAACAGTAAAAAATTTCAAGTGTAAAACTATGGCCATCATACCCTTCTGTATGAGCTTATGTTTACCACTATTTTATTCCCAACTCTAACTCTATGTTCTACTAACTTTTGGTTTTGATAGAGTCATTCCTATTTCAGTTATCAGGTTTACTTCTATAATTATCTTACTATCCATTATACATTCAGAAATGAAAGTAAAACCAAGTTGAGTTATACTCCCAAGTGCTAACAAAGTATTGTCACTTAAACTATGTGGTAGAATTTCGTGATAACATTCTTATCTTCCGCTTTGTACTACTTTACAGCTTTGATGCTATTTGAGTTATTAGTTCAAGTAAATATCGTAGATATGCATAATCGATTTGTTCGATGAACATTCAATTTACCAATAGTTTGTTATTATAACTTATTTAAATCCAACCTTTAAATTCTTTTACATTATTACAAGGTACTATCTATAAGTATTAGACTTGTAATATTCTTATGGAAAAAGGGTTTACTATGCACAAGCTATAGTTTAACTTTGCTACTAGAGACATTATAGTCCTGCCATAGTTAACACACACTATTTTATAACTATACTAAAGACTTAAACTTTGACCTACTCTATAAACAAAACATATATTACATGATTTCAATCTTCTCAAAACAATGTTTAGAGTATAGTTATGCCACCACTTATATCGTTATGGTGATGTTTATTATATGAAAATATAATGTCCTTGGTAGCAAGGGATTATGCTTAATCCACATTGGACTTAAATTTAAGATTTATACGTGACACTAATGCTTGGCCAACGTAGCCCTCCACGATTATAAACTTGTGATTATGTTAATATAACACACGGTGCATATGATTAGTGATTTTGGTTACGAATTATTGGGTTGACAATATGGTTTAACCCATGCTGCAATAAACAAATAATTGATATAATGCTTCCATGCAGGAACTATAGGACACGACCCTCGCTGCATGGATAAATTTGTTGCTACGTGGTTTAATTCTATGCACGCCTGGAAAATATATAATGTACTGGAAACCTAACCAAAAACATTCTTGTCCCGCAGTTTACGCTGGATCTAGGGTTGCTTGGCTTGTCTCCCATGGCAGTCGTCATTCTCTTGGTTACCGTTGCCTCATGCTTTGAATCCATGTTTCCTCCGTTCTCCAATGTGTGGTTTTGATTGCTGGTTCTTTCCCTGCATTACATGGAATTATCTTACCTGCTACCTTCGTCTCACTGCCTGTGAATCCTTTCTTCCAAATCCTGCGTAGCTTGGTGACTGCTTTGGTTTCCTTCTTTGGTTCTTGTGGCTCACCACTATGTGAGGTTATTGAGGGTTTTTGGGTACCCCACTGCATCGTCTATAGGTGACAGTGCTTCGTGAAGCTGTTCGCTGTTCTCCTGGTGACAGGTAAACTTCATAATGAAATTTTCTTTTAATTACTGCAAATTTAAATATAATATTTTCAAGCTTTAACACGTAAAATATTTTATTGATAGTGGTTTTTATGCTTGCTGCAGGTGCTCGTCGATGTGAAGCTTGTACAAGGAATAAAAAGACAGCCCTTGCAATGGCCGTGGCTCGTAGTTCAAACTCGGGTAAGCCCCGTGGTCTCAAAGATGGATTCTCCCTCTATTATTGTTAGGGTGGTCGTTGGACTCACCCAGGGTTTTGAAAGCCCTCTCTTGTCTTGTCATGGGTTATATTATTGTTTTTACTATTTTATAGACTATTGGGAAGAATACTTAAATCCAAACCCTTGATAGGGTGGATGCGATTTGTATTGTGCACTAATCTGAGTCAAAGCTTTGGCTTCACAGTTGGGTTTAGGCTTGTAAATTTTGTAAAGGTAGTTCCGATGTAAACTCGTTTTGGGTTGCCAGGAGTTATGCTATACTCTATGTAATTTTTGGGTTTTTACTTTGTTAAAATAAATTATAAACTCAGTCGAGTATTTTGTAAGGGTTTTATAAATTAAATTCTAAGGCTGATACTTACAGTCGTGATCTAAATCTTGATTGTTTTGATGGAATTCACGGGTTAGGGTTTGACCTGCAAAAACCCTTGTTTGGTTTATACTAAACTTTTGATAATAATTACACTATTTCTCTATTTTATTCTTGTTGCCGCCTTTCACACACCTGGGTCACATGGTAGAAATCTTCAAGCCACTCGGTGTGTCCTTGGGGGAAAGTCTCGAGTCAAGGCTGTCACCTTGTTCTTGACTCCTCCGTTTAGGCTCAACTCCTAATGGAGCCAAGGGGGGTAGACCCTATTAAGTTACTAAGGATAATTACTTAGTGTTGTGATGTTAAACTGATTGAGTTACTTAGGAGTTTGCAATTTAACTATAGATGATCAAAGATGGCAAGATACAAAAGATGAACACACGAAAGCACAATGCTGAGACACAATATATATATATATATATATATATATATATATAAACCAAGAAAATGACCAGTTCCTTATAATGGAGTCAAAAAATAGAAACAATGTACTTGTGCATGCTTGGAGTGAGTGTTTTGTGATTGCCTCTTGGTATGTTTTAAGTTAAAATTGAAGTGTGAGTTGATTAAAATTAGGCAAAGGGGGGACTCCAGATATACCCTAGAGTACTTGGAGTATGTCCAAAACTAAACCTTCACGGCTACCCGCAAGGAATATGTGGGCTGAAATGGAGTCTCTAGGGCTATTGTTCATAACGCACCCGTTAGGGTGTGACAGAGATTGGTGCCCCAAGGTCACTTTCCAGAAGTTCCCGCTTCCTTTGGGTATTTTGCCACCGTGATGGTTCGATCTAGGTGTTGGATTTTCACCTGTTGGTTTGTTAATTTGGGAGAGTGAATCCTAATTATACTAGTCACTCAAGTGCTTTTGATACAGCTTGACTGATTGGAAGAACCGCAACCAAGTGCAGAGCATACACACTGGAGTATTGTCAATTTTAGTAAGTTTTAAACTCGGTGTTCTTGCTTAAAAGAAAACCCTCCAGGAACCTGTTTCGATCCAAGTGTATCTCAATCAGGGAATCAAGGAGGGGTTAATTTTATAATAGCTGAAAAACAAATGATCAAAAGAAAACAGATACACAATTCTAGTTTTCTAATTAGTCCTACCACGAATCTCTTTCCCCTTTCGGGTCAATCGGGAAGTCGTGGGGTAAGTATTAAGATTACTTTGAAATATAAAGTATGGAATATGAAATTAATAATAAAATAAATTATACTACCCTGTATATTAGATCAATACTAGCTTGAAAAGAAATGAGCAAAAAGCAACAAAAAGGACACCGACGCAAATTCCCCCAGGGGGGATGGGGAATGGGCTCGAAAGAGCCTATTCAAAAATAATTTTATTAACAGCATTTACAATATCAGAGAACTGATATAATTCCTCTTGTTCCTTATATGGATTGAAATCAAGAGATTACAAGGTGCAAAACTCAAAGGTTCTAGTCAAACGGGAGACCCCTAGGGGGATTTGAATGCTCCCGAGGCCACTTCCGAACAGAAGCTTCCTTTCTTTCTGTCAAACCTGCTAAAAACCAGCAAGCATATCAGAATGAACTTTATGTGAAAAACAAAACTAAGATCTAGACTATGAGCTTCGAGAGAATATATCTATGTTGAAATTACTTTTAATATGATAGATATAAACCAAAACAAAGCTATGAAAAGGTAACCGGGTGAAGAGTTGATCTTGAGGGAGGAAGAGGAGGAGAGAAATGTTGGTTTCCTTGAAGATCCATAGTGGAGCTTTCAGGTGGAATGTCGAGGGACTATGCCTTTGGAAGGTTCAAAGAGAATGAAGGAGCAAACTAGATCAGCATCCTCTCCAATGTAGGAACCTGCAACTCGGCTAAAATCAAAGAACTTGCCAAGAAACTTCTGAGATCCGATTAGTACATACACAGAGATTCAAAATAACATCCATATAAGCTTATAGGACATGTTGAATCTAGATCTGTAAACATGCATCAAAGGAAGGAGATGGTCAATAAACTTATTGAAAAGCACCTTTCCTATCAAGATTATAATAAGCCTATTATCAATCTTGACAACAGATCTACAAGCAATTAGAAAAAAATGAATACAGATACAGGTTACCTCAGTAAAATAATGGCAATAATCATCCACACATGTAATGGCACAACACCGTCTAGCCTCCAAATATTTTCTTTATTTCAAATGAAGAATTACAATAGTACAATAGCAGCAGCACCTCAATCCCAGTTCTAACTAGCTTGGAAGAGGCCGTTGTGCTTGGATATATACAAAAACCAGGAGATCCAGCCCAGTGGGGGTGCAAATCCCAAGGAGATAGACCAAATATGCTGATGAAGAGTCCATCAATGCCTGATCTGTGTCTAACTGAGCCAGATCTGAGTCTCACTGAGTGCAATTGTCAATCGGAGAGCCGATCTGACTGACACCTCAACCTGTTGACTGAGGCATCCACCAAAACTCATCCAAATGAGCCAAAAAATCTTGAGGAGAGAGGGAGCATGAAATTATCCATAAAGGATGCTAAAGATCAACTCTGGATCTGATTTGATCACCTCCTTTAGTCAGGAATTTGTCAGATCTAGTCAATCTGCTTTAGATCTGATTGATTTCAGTCAAATCAGCCGAGAATCCATTGATCTATGATTTTGGATTTGCTTCATTATTCATCAATTTATTAATTAAAATAATCAATAATTGATTTTTGGGGCTTTCTGACCTAAGTGATGGAAAATCACTCAAAACTAGGAAATAGCGGGTCCATGGGTTTACATGGTGCTCTTAGCTTGAAAATGAGCACCTACATGACTGAAACAGATTATTTGGCCCACTTTTATTACAAAATCAATTTTTCCAATTAAACTATTAAAAAATAGCCTAAGTTTTGGAAAAAATAAATTTTAATAAAAAACACTGAAAAAACTTAAAAATTTGAAAATTTGAAAAAACCTAGGGGGTCTTAGACATGTTCATATGACTCGACCATGATGTCTAGCATGTTTATACATTGACACATAGACTCTAATAACATCAATAGGGCTAAACGCCAAGCCGACCACCCCAACTTTGGAGGTATGGAGTGAAAAACTCAGAAATTATCAGTCGTTTATTCAACAACCAATAATAACCAAGGGAAAAAACACCCTGGGCTGATCGGATTGACAAATAAAGTCTAAGAGACCGAGTCTTTTACATACACTATCATGCTAGAACATTTATTACAATTTCCGCAGGGGGTATGAACATGTGATATAGTACAAAAAGCACTTCCCAGAAGTACTTCCAAAGGTCTTCTAAAGTCCGAACAAGTTATCATTGTCCGGTTCACCAAGCTCACTTGATAAAAAACCACTAAGTACAACTTAGGTGGTAACATTCTAGCTCCAACTGTGGGACGTGTGCTCGATCTGGTCTTTAAGGCAAGGAGAGGATACGAGAACACCAGAATCTCTGGTTTATATACCCTGCAAAAACATCTCAACTTGACAAAAAAAACCTTAGTAGCACAAGATTTACATAAAAAACCAAATGAACCATTAAGCTGATTTATTTAAACAAAATAAATGTAACTAACTAATGAAAACAAAAGTCTTTGATTGTAGTTAAGTAAAAAACAAAAATTGCGGAAAGTAAGTGCTCTTTTTCAAGGAGCTTATTTTCCTACTCTAAGCATGATATAAAAAGGGTTAAGTGTAATCAAAAATCCAATGTAACCACCTAAGAATTTTATTAACATAAGAAAAAATTCCCTTGTCTTTGGTTACCAGCCAAAGTAAGGATACTTTATCCAGAAAATGCAAACATGCGTGATGATCCAGAAGGGGCGGGATGGATGGGAAATCATAGGCATGAATAATGTCATCAAACTTCCTCCCAAACTGGTAAGTGCTTGCGCGGGTTGCTTCTATCCATGACTAGATAGGGTTGATGTACAAATCAGAATGATGAGGCAAATTGGCTACACCATCATACTGATCATCAAGGCTTACCGGATGATAATTCACTGTATAAGCCCCAAGCGGCTCCAAGTCATTAGGAAACTCTATATGTGAAGATGATAGTTGAGACTGATATTCTAATAACTACATCACATCTATATTTTCACAACATTGCTTCTCCATGTCTTCATTATTGATACCTTTGTGCGGCTCTGCATGATATGACTCTGAATGATCATATAAGAGTTTTGAATGTTGCTTTTCCATACTAGGATTTTCCAAGGTCTCCATATCCATGTTTCCCTCTATGGAAGTACAATAGATTGGACTTCCACAAATTTCTAAATAGACACTCCCCTTGCTAGATATAGCATAGATAGGATTCTTAATAAGATATCCACAAAAATCCCAATAGTCATCACCATCATCTATGTTAGATGTGATGGATTCCCCATTGTTGATATCAGGTTCCGATATCGAGTTCTCTTTGTCTTCATTACTGATACTGATATATGGCTCAGACTGATCATGTGGATAAACTGCATGCTCCTTTTTCATATCAAAGTTTCCCAAGGCCACATGGTCCATGCTCTCTCCTTTAGATATGCCATAGACAGTAAAATCAACAAAACCATCAAAAGTTTCTGGTTCATTATTTTCCTATTTATTCATGTCATGGACTGGATTTTCCATGAATGTCCAGGACTCCTCATCAACATCTTTGTCGGGGATAAGAGAGTCTTCGTCACTTGTATCATGCTCCAAGCTATACTTGTCCTCATTTTAATACTCATATTCTTCAGAGAAAAGGCCACAAGGTAGTAAACCTTTCAGACTGTCATCATTATATGGAGAACACATAGGAGTCCCATCATGTATATTACAGTTTTCATTATAAGTTTCACTATAATATTTTGCAATGGTTTCATCCTCAGCCTTGTACTGTTTAGATGGTGACAAAGGGTAGGCCTGGCCTACCATGTATATATGATCAGGATCACTTGCATTTGTTTCTTGATTACTGACCTCGGGAAGTCCATGTTCCATGACTTGATTTGCAACATAGCAAGTGCTTTCTTGGTGGAATTGTTCACAGGGTCTACACCATGGAATTACTTCTTCTACCATGTTAGTTAAGTCTAACTGGTTTGGAATCCTAGGGTCTTGTTGATGAAACTTCTTTTGATACATCTGATTCTTCCTAGGCTGAAAGTTCCTAGGTCCATTATTTCTTTCCATTGTGATTATTCTATCATGCATAAGATTCAATTGTGCAGACTGATCTGTCATAAGTTGGTTTTGACTAGTAACCAAGTATTTTATCATGTCTGTTACCTTTTCCATGGGATCTTTAGAGGCTCCCTTTTCTTCTGATTCAAAGGCTTTTCCATTTTCTTCATTGTATGAATTGTTTCCCCTAGTGTAACCTGGAATGTTGGATTTTCCTGAAGACTGCGTATTCTTTTCTATTTTCTCGGCCAATTCCTAAGTAGTTTTTATATCGGCCAGCTCTTTGTCCCTTAACCGGTACCTCAAATCACCAGTGAAAGCTTCGATGTAATATATGAGGATGGAGGCATCCCTTGGCTTGATTTCTCTAGGGAGGTCCGCAACCACATGCCTGAACTTAGTATTAAATTCATCAATGGTTTCATTCTCCATCTTCTTTATGTTATGGAGGGCAGCAAGCAGATGTCTTGGTTATTTCTTTTCCCCCAATTTCTTCTTAAAACCCTCTAGGAATTCACTAAGAGTTTTATATGAATCATCATCTAGGTCAAAGTACCATTCTTCACCATCATCTTCCAAGGATAAAGCAAAGAGCGTCATTTTGACATCATCATGGTCATGGGCAGCATCATTGCAATAACTAGCCAGGTGCTTTTCAAACTTTCGAAGGTGAGACTTGGCAGTGATGGCATTATTGCCCTAAAATATGGGGAGCTTCTTGATAGCATCATTCGGAATGTCATGAGGACTACCTGCTATCTGAGAAAAGTCAAGCGGTTTGTAAAATTCTGTCATTTCTTGAGATTAGTGAACATGACTCTCTACAAATATGTGATGGATATCTGAGAGGGATTGGTCTCCTAAATATTCAAGGTTTCTATGAGAAGTCTTCCTATTCAATCTTTCCCTAATAAACCTTTCGGGATCAGGGAGAGGATTGAATAATTGTTGGCGGTTTCTTCGAGTAGAAATTCTTGAAGGGATGTTAGACAGTGGAGTCGCCAGATGGATCGAGTTTTAATTTTTATGTTTTTTTAAGACTAGATCAATCAAAAGTTTTTTTTATCTTTTTAGTTGTTTAAAAAAAAGATAAGCTAAGTCGCACTCAGAAATAAAAAGATTTATCCCGGGAAACGACGCCAAAAAGTGTTTCCACCTTTCACACACCTAGGTCACGTGGCATAAATCTTCAAGCCACTCGGTGTGTCCTTGGGGGCAAGTCTCGAGTCAAGGCTGTCACCTTGTTCTTGACTCCTCCATTTAGGCTC
Source organism: Pseudotsuga menziesii (assembly GCA_001517045.1). Taxonomy (NCBI): domain Eukaryota; kingdom Viridiplantae; phylum Streptophyta; class Pinopsida; order Pinales; family Pinaceae; genus Pseudotsuga; species Pseudotsuga menziesii. The sequence continues at coordinate 315,273 of LPNX010410372.1, forward strand.
AACTCCTAATGGAGCCAAGGGGGGTAGACCCTATTAAGTTACTAAGGATAATTACTTAGTGTTTTGATGTTAAACCGATTGAGTTACTTAGGAGTTTGCAATTTAACTATAAATGATCAAATATGGCAAGATACAAAAGATGAACACACGAAAGCACAATGCTGAGACAAAATATATATATATAAAGCAAGAAAATAACCAGTGCCTTAGAATGGAGTCAAAAAATAGAAACAATGTACTTGTGCATGCTTGGAGTGAGTGTTTTGTGATTGCCTCTTGGTATGTTTTAAGTTAAACTTGAAGTGTGAGTTGATTAAAATTAGGCAAAGGGGGGACTCCAGATATACCCTAGAGTACTTGGAGTATGTCCAAAACTAAACCTTCATGGCTACCCGCAAGGAATATGTGGGCTGAAATAGATTCTTTGGGGATATTGTTCATAACACACCCATTAGGGTGTGACGGAGATCGACTCCCTGAGGTCACTTTTCAGAAGTTCCCGCTTCCTTTGGGTATTTTGCCACCGTGATGGTTCGATCTAAGTGTTGGATTTTCACTTGTTGGTTTGTTAATTTGGGAGAGTGAGTCCTAATTATACTAGTCACTCAAGTGCTTTTGATACATCTTGACTGATCGGACGAACTGCATCCAAGTGCAGAGATACACACTGGAGTCTTGTCAATTTTAGTAAGTTTTAAACTGGGTGTTCTTGTTTAAAAGAAAACCCTCCAGGAACCTCTTCCAATCCAAGTGGATCTCAATCGGGGAATCGAGGAGGGGTTAATTTTATAATAGCTGAAAAAAAAATGATCAAAAGAAAACAGATACACAATTCTATTTTTCTAATTAGTTCTACCACGAATCTCTTTCCCCTTTCAGGTCAATCGGGAAGTCGTGGGGTAAGTATTAAGATTAATTTGAAATATAAAGTATGGAATATGAAATTAATAATAAAATAAATTATACTACCTTGTATATTAGATCAATACTATCTTGAAAAGAAATGAGCAAAAAGCAACAAAAAAACATCGACGCAAATCCCCCCAGGGGGGATGGGGAATGGGCTCGAAAGAGCTGATTCAAAAATAATTTTATTAACACTGGTTAAAATATTACAGAACTGATATAATTCCTCTTGATCCTTATATGGATTGAAATCAAGAGATTACAAGGTGCGAAAATCAAAGGTTCTAGTCAAATGGGAGACCCATGGGTGGATTTGAACGCTCCCGAGGCCACTTCCGAACAGCAGCTTCCTTTCTTTTTGTCAAACCTGCTAAAAAAAATCAATCATATCAGAATGAAATATTCCCAAAATCACTTTAATAGTACCTTTGGATCAGCCTACCTTAACTCAAAAAAGATGAACTTAAAATCTAGCTAAACAGGTGACAAAGGAACCAAGGAAAGCAAGCTTTCCTTGGGATCTTGGCTTGCTGTTTGTGCATCCAATGAAATATGCACTAATATTTCAGAATATTAAATTTTATCATACAGCAAATGAAACTACCATAACAACAAGCTACGAATTTTCACTAAACTGCTTGCGAAAATATGGTAATTTTAGCTAGATCTCTTAAAATTGAACTTTATGTGCAAAACAAAACTAAGATCTAGACTATGAGCTTCAAGAGGATAGATCTATGTTGAAATTTATTTTAAGATGATAGATCTAAACCAAAACAAAGCTATGAAAAGGTAACCGGGTGAAGAGTTGATCTTGAGGGAGGAAGAGGAGGAGAGAAATGTTGGTTTCCTTGAAGATCCACAGTGGAGCTTTCAGGTGGAATGTCGAAGGACTATGCCTTTGGAAGGTTTGAAGAAAATGAAGAAGCAAACTAGATCAGCATCCTCTCCAATTTAGGAACCTGCTGCTCAGCTGAAATCAAAGAACTTGCCAAGAAACTTGTGAGATCTAATTAGTACATACACAAAGATTCAAAATAACATGCATATAAGCTTCTGGAACATGTTGAATCTAGATCTCTAAACATGCATCAAAGGAAGGAGATGGTCAATAAACTTATTGAAAAGCACCTTTCCTATCAATATTATAATAAGCCTATTATCAATCTTGACAATGGATCTACAAGCAATTAGCAAAAAATGAATACAGATATAGGTTACCTCAGTAAAATAATGGCAATAATCATCCACACATGTAATGGCACAACACCATCTAGCCTCCAAAGCTTTTCTTTATTTCAAATGAATAATTACAACAGTACAATAGCAGCAACACCTCAATCCCAGTTCTAACTCACTTGGAAGAGGTTGATGTGCTTGGATATATACAAAAACCAGGAGATCCAACCCAGTGGGGGCGCAAATCCCAAGGAGATAGACCAAATATGCTGATGAAGAGTCCATCAATGCCTGATCTGTGTCTAACTGAGCCATATCTGAGTCTCACTGAGTGTAATTGTCAATCGGAGAGCTGATTTGACTGACACCTCAACTTGTTGACTGAGGCATCCACTAAAACTCATCCACATGAGCCAAAACGTGTTGAGAGAGGGAGGGCAAAATTCTCCATAAATGATGCTGAAGATGAACTCTGGATCTAATTTGATCACCTCCTCCAGTCAAGGATTTATCAGATCTAGTCAATCTGCTTCAGATCTAACTGATTTCAATCAAATTGGCTGAGAATCCACTGATCTATGATTTTGGATTTGCTTCATTATTCATCAATTTATTAATTAAAATAATCAATAATTGATTTTTGGGGCTTTCTGACCTGAGTGATGGAAAATCACTCAAAACTAGGAAATAGTGGGTCCATGGGTTTACATGGTGCTCTTAGCTTGAAAATGAGCACCTACATGACTGAAACAGATTATTTGGCCCACTTTTATTACAAAATCAATTTTTCCAATTAAACTATTAAAAAATAGCCTAAGTTTTGGAAAAATTAAATTTTAATAAAAAACACTGAAAAAACTTAAAAATTTGAAAATTTGAAAAAACCTAGGGGGACTTAGACATGTTCATATGAATCGACCATGATGTCTAGCATGTTTATACATTGACACATAGACTCTAATAACCTAAATAGGCCTAAATGCCAAGCCGAACACCCCAACTTTGGAGGCATGGAGTGAAAAACTCAGAAATTATCAGTCGTTTATTCAACAACCAATAATAACCAAATAAAGTCTAAGAGACTCAGTCTTTTACAGACACTATCATGCTATAAAATTTATTACAATTCCTGCATGGGGTATGAACATGTGATATAGTACAACAAGCACTTCCCAGAAGTACTTCCAAAGGTCTTCTAAAGTCCGAACAAGTTATCCTTGTCCGGTCCACCAGGCTCACTTGATAAAAAACCACTAAGTACAACTTAGGTGGTAACAATTCTATCTGTCCTTAAAGGACCGTGAGTAGATTATTAGACCATTTAATGATGGTTACATAATAGTTATAATTTTTGTTATTATGTTTGTACTTGTAATGTAATAGTTTTTAAGGGTTTGAACCCCGACATTCATTTCTATAGATGTATGATGTTATTAAAAGACTTTGCTTCTCTTGTAAATGCATTTATACAAGTTAATTAGTAATGTAGTTTATTTTGTACATAACAATTTTAGTTAGTAGTTTTAGAAGAACTACTCTATGTATCACCTAGGTTACTACAGTATTTAAAATATTTATAAATTACGCTCAGAATATGAGCTAGGGTTTACTCCCTTTCTACTTTAATAGAATATTAATTCTTGTGTTATTATCTTGTAAATTTTATTACTGTTGCACAGTTTTTCTTTAATTTGTTTTTATGAATTAATATTTCATAATTATCACTGCTTAAGGATAATAATATTATTTGTATTTATAATATTATTATCTATGTATAATATCTATTCTTAAGTTTATGTTGGTTTTTATTTGTATAATGATTACGACCGAGAGAAGTCTGTAATATTTATGTTATTTAATTCAATCGTTTCTGTAGACTTACTTAGAAAAAATGAAAGAAATTTCTTACATGTCAGTATTCTTTACATTTATATTATCTGCAAAAGTATAAGGATAGTTTCTTATAATATTAAATTAACCCTAAGTTACTACTGTCCTTTAGCTATTAAAGCTAAGAAAGGAATACTGTAACCTTTATCATATTCTGAACTATAGTTCAGATAGATGCAGGAATATTAGTTGTCACTAGAAGAAGAAGATAAGCTATCTGTAGTATTTTTATATCTTTTCTTAACATAAAATAATAACTTTCAACTGATAAAACTATTTCTTCTACTTCAATACAAATGTACAGTTTATAGAAGAAGATATTGTGTAGGAGATGAATTATATACTTAACAACTACTGTCAGTAAATAAAACGATTCTTGTCCTTTATGATATTTTAAACACATAGTCTAGTTCTGACAACCTTTCTACAAACATATTAATAAACTTTCTAGAAAACAACTATCTACTAATAGGAACTATTTCAAAACTCTGAAAACATAAATATTCTATTCATTTATATTCCTATCATACTTCATTTATTTAAACACACTACATGTTCTAGAGTACGATCTGGATTACTCCAGATGGGGAAAAACACAGGTAGGATTTATCTTTCATCACAGTACAGATTCATCCTAGAAATAACTAAGAGATTTCAACACAACATAACATATAATCATTCATTAATTGCTCACACACAGATATAAACTATAACACATAAATTAAAAGATAATGGAACATGTCTTTAAAGCTGGACGACAACAACAATGGGAGGCCCTTCCTCCCTACCAACTCCTGGAGAGCGCTCAAACAGCGACTTCTCAGGACCCCCGAGCCTGTTCTGGTCTCCTTGGCTGGAACTAGGTGGAGCAATCAACAAAGTACTAGTCCTGAGACTCAATACCAACTCTGCATACTGCAGTAAGATCTTTCAGCTGCAAAGCTATACTAGATCGACTTCCTGCAGTTTACCCCTCAAACACCTTCCTTCAAATTTCCCTTTCCCAATGAATTCCTTGAATTCCATTCACCTGAATGATTCTTCTCCTAGAATGATCATCCTCAACTCTCTACATTGGGCATTTTTATTAAGATTGCCTAGGTCTTTTTGGGTTAGTTGTCATTAATTGAGCCACCTGCTCTGATCCCACTTTCTTGGGGGATCATGACCCCAAATGTAGGGAAGTTTCCACCTGCAACATAGGAAGTGTTTGAGGATACTGCCACTTGTCTTTTTGCTCTCCACCTAGTTCCCTCCACCAAATTGACCATTAACACTCTTTTTAATAGCTCTCCGAAGCTGTTGCCTCCACTTTTATTTATTTAAAATTAAATATTCAGAATTACATTCCACATCCTTGACTCTGCTGAGTCATCAGTTTCCACTTAGCATTAAATTTAACATAATGTCTGGGAATAAAATCAAAGTAAGATAACATTATTTTACAAAATTGGGTCATCTGACAAGTGGGCATTGCCTTTGCCCACTTCGTAAAATAGTCCACAACGAAAATGATATATTTGTGCCCCCTAGTCGAGGCTAGGTTACATGTCACTTAATCAATCCTCCACTTCATGAAGGGGCCCAACGAGATAACGGGAAATAATAGAGCGGGATGTGACCACATTTTTCTGGTATAAAGCTGGCAAGGATGACAACGCTTCACTGCTTCCACACAATCTTTAAAGATTGTGGGATAGAAATAACTGGCATGTAATATTTTCAGGGCCGCTGCTAACCCAGATAAATGAACCCCACATGCTCCACTATGGGCATCATTTAGGACAATCTCTACTTACTCATGGGTCAGACATCGATGCAAAACGAAATCTACCCCCCTACAGTATAAAGTATCTCCTATGATAAGGTAGTTCTTGGCATGTAGGCGACATCGTTCTTCCCGTGAGAAAGCTACATGATACTTTAAAGTCTGGAGATAGATAAGTATATCTCCATACCAGGGATCAGAGGTAGAAATCAAAAATATGTGCTCATCTGGGAGTGAGTCTTCTTCAATAGCTACATCTTAATCTACTGGAAATTCTGCAATAAGCTCAGCAAAAACTAAGGACTTTTTGGATTTGGCGGACTGAAAATCCAAGTCAAACTCTTGGAGAATGACTATCCATTTGTTGAATTTTCCTCCAACTATCCATCGGGAAAAAACATATTAAAAAGGATTGACATCTACCACTACCGTTGTAGTCCTTAGTAAGATGTAGTGACGTAACCTCTGAATAGCATAAACAACTGCTAAGGCCAATTTCTCGATGTGGGAGTACCTCAGTTCGGGTCCAGCTAAAGAAGGACTAAGATAGTAAATGACATGGTCTTGTAGCCTATCGTCCTCCTGGACTAGGACCTCCCCTATGGTCGACTCAGACACAGCCAGATACAATATAAAATCCCTAGAGTAATCTGGCGGGCGCAATAATGGTGCCGACAACAAATCTTTTTTCAATGCCTTGAATGCGAGTTGTGCAGTTTCATCCCATACAAATAGGGTGTCCTGTTTTAATAGGCACATGAAACCCTTAGTAATATTGGCATAGTTTACAATGAAACATCAAAGAAAATTGGACTTTCCCTGTAGGCTCTGAAGTTTCTTGATAGAACGAGGAGGAAGCATATTTACAATGGCCTCAACTTTTAATGGATCCACCTGAATGCTTCTATTAGAAACAATGAATCCTAGCAATCTCCCTGGCTTGACATAGAACACACACTTGTCAGGATTCAAAGGGATTTTATAGTATCTGCATCGTTCAAATATCAACGCAAGTGATCTGGATGGTCAATCCTCTTATGAGAATGTGCAGGCAGATCATCAAGGCAGGGTTCGACAATGGCTTTAATATCATGAAAGGAAAAATTCATTGTCCGCTGAAAGGTTGCCCTAGCATTTTTCAATCCAAAGGGAATTTTTGTTAGAATAATCAACCCATAGTTAGCTACCTTAGACATTAATTTAATTATTTTTGTCTTATTTTCCTAGTTCATGTGTCCCACCTTATGCAAGTTGCCATTTACCTATCCATAGTGGTACAACTTGCCTAATTTGACTCATGTAGCGCTTGGGAAACCTCAAGGAATCAATTATGCTTTACTCCTGGCCTCCTAGGCACCCTTTTGCTTTTTTTTCTTTATTGCCTGCTTTTTCAGTGCTTTAAGGCAATTGGGAAAGTTTGACTAGGTGAGGTGAACTAGTTTTTTGTCCTCTACATCCTCCACTCTTTTCTCCTTTGAAAAGCATGTATGAGTTTTCATTCCATCACTCTTTAGCTTGCCTAAGTGCTTTTTCCAATTCGTGAGATCCATGACTGATTTGGAAACTACTTTATGCACCTATGGGGGGATTGCTTAATTTTAGTAAGCCTGCTTTTGACTAGATTCGAACTTCCTCCTCATGCATTCGAATCTCCTATGTAATTATTTAATGTAGCAAACTATTATGTTACAGGGTTGGATATTTTACACTGAGTTAATACAATTTAGTGTTCAGCTCCAATTTCAGTCTCTTTTGTGAGTGATTTTGCATGATCAATTGATAATTGTTGTGAGTAAAATTAATCTATCACTGGGTTCAATTTCCACATGGTATCAGAGGCATTGTAGATCGATTTCTCTCCTTCAAAATTGTTTTGCAGGTTCAACATCAGTGACTGGGAGCCTTCTACTGATAGCCGAGACAGATTTCTAAGCTATGGATCAATCTCAGAAGATCATCTTGACTCCCTTCAATTTATTTGAATGGAAAGCAGATATGGAGATACTGTTGAGAGTGAAAGGCCTCTACAGGGTTACTATGGAAACAAAAGCAGATCCCAATGCAGCTGCAGAGAAGATAAAATGGCATAACAGGAGGGATGAGGCCTATGGTCTCTTGTGTCTAAGTATTTCCAGAGACCTCCTTTTCCATCTTGATGGATTGACATCACCGAATGAAGTATGGGAGAAGATTACTGATCTTTTTGGAAATATAGATGAGATGAGGGGACATCAAATAAAAAATGAACTGATCTCCTAGAGTCCAAATAGATTTGAATCACTGCAACTCTATTTCTCCAAGTTCAAAGCACTTGTTTTGCAGCTAAAACAATGTGGGATCGAAAAGAAGGATGATCAGCTGGTCTTGGCCATTCTCTTGAAGCTTGGCCCTAACTATTCAGTGTTTGTTTCGACCTTCTATGCCACAAATTTGACAGCTTGAACCTGGAAGATGCCTAGCCTTGCAGATTTCATGGAATCTCTCACACAAGAATAGGACAAGCTAGTGATGATGGGCTCCATCAAACCATCCAAAGACCAAGCTCTGGTTGCTGGAGATTCGAGGGTGGATTCAAAAAGCAAAAAGAAAGCTAAAAATCCACTTGAGAAAAAGAGAGACAAGAACAAGTCTCCAGAGGAGCCACAAGGTTCCAAGAAGAACACCAGAAGAAGAAAAACAAAGGAGAAATGAGCAAGTGCGCATACTGCAATAAGGGAAACCACACTGAAAGCTCTTGTATGAAGAAGCAAATAGACATGCTGACCCAAATCCTGGAGAAGAATGGCATCTCCCTTCCAGACAGCTCAAAGAAGAGAGAAGGAGGATCAAGTTCAGATGACAGAGAGAGAGTTCACGCATTGGTTGCTGGCACATCAAGCTCACCCAGTTTTATCATTGATTCTGGAGCTTCAAGACACGTGGTTTCGACCAAGGAGGCATTCTCCTCACTTGACATGTCTAAAGGACCACCTATATTACTGGGAGATGACTCTCTCACTGAAATTTTGGGAAAAGGGAGGATTGATCTTGATCATGGTCAGTTCAGCAATGTGTTGTATGTGCGTGGTCTTGCCTCCAACCTCTTATCAGTGTACCAGATGACTCACACTGGGTCTCCAAAGAAGTTCATATTCTCCCCTGATGAAGTTGAGATCACAAAGATATCAAGTGGTAAAGTCATTGCAAAAGGAGTTGCAAATCATGCTCAAAAGGTATACATGTTCTCACACTTCCTACCCTACTCAAACCCCTCTGCTCTTCTGATTCATGCTAATGAAGCAAGCAAGCTTTGGCATGAAATATTTGGCCACCTAAATTACCATTAGAGGAATTTTGGGGTCTAAAATGGGCCTCCTAAGGAAAATAATAAAATAATAGTTAAAATAATAAAATAATATTGATTAATTTTGGAGGAAGAAAGAAAAAAACTACTTTTTGTGTTCGTATTTTTGACATATCTCCCTATGTTTTTACTCAAATTTCGATCAGGAGAGCTCGTTGGATGCGGAATCAAATCTTGCATCCAACGAGATCTCCCGATCGAAATTTGAGTAAAAACACAATGAGATATGTCAAAAATATGAACAAAAAAAGCAGTTTTTTTTTTATGACAAATATGTCAATTCAACCATTATGGTTGACTTATTTTATTGAAATTCTATTGGTTCTTGAATTCCAACTCACAAAAACTTATTTTGGCACGTTTTCTTATAAGGCCCATTTTAGACCCCAAATTTCCTCTAATGAAGTATCTTTCTGATCTTAGTGAAAAAGAAATGGTCATAGGGTTTCCCAAGATAAAAAATTTCCAAAGGAGTCTGCCAAGGTTGTATCTTAGGAAAACACCCAGAGCATAAATTTGAGAGAGCTAGTCATGAGAGAACCTCTGCACCCCTCGAGCTGATCCACAGTGATGTTGCTGGCCCATTCCCTCATATGTCCATGAGTCAGGCCAAATATGCATTGACTTTCATAGATGACTTTTCCAGGTATTGTTGGGTTTACTTCCTGAAACACAAGTCTGAAGTTTTTGGCCTCTTCAAAGTCTTTAAGGCTTTGGTTGAAAACCAGTCTGGGAGGAAACTCAAGGTCCTGAGATTTGACAATGGTGGTGAGTATTTCAACTCTGAGTTTATTAATTATTGTGCAGATGCAGGTATTCAGATGCAGCATTCTATCCCTTACACACCACAGCAAAATGGTGTTGCTGAGAGGAAGAACAGATCACTGAAGGAGATGGAAACATGCATGTTGGAGGCGAAAAATTTGCCACCAAAGTACTAGTAAGAAGCTATAAATTGTGCAGCCTATATCCAGAATAGGGTTCCTCATAAACAACTTGAAGGTATGACTCCTTTCGAAGCATGGAGTGGGCACAAGCCAGATGTGACCCATTTTAGGATTTTTGGCTCAAGGGCTTGGGCTAGAATTCCAACAGAAAAGAGAAAGGCTTTGCAGCCCCAAATCCAAGAGTGCCTATTTGTTGGGTAATATAAAGATTCAAAAGGGTACAAGCTGATAAATTTGAGCACAAATAAATCCTTCATTGAAAGGTGTGTTCAGTTTCAAGAAGAACCCCTTGCAGCAGTGGAAGTTGGAGAAACCTCTTCACCACCTGAACCTATGAAAGTAAGTTAAAAGTTTGTTGAACATGCTGATTCTGATATGTCTAATAGTGATGAGTTTATTGAAGACCCTAACATCCCTACAAGGCCAAAATGGTCAGCCAAGACACTACATGCAGCAGGAGAGCTAGCTGGGGATCCCAATGACCCAAGGAGGACTAGATCTCAATTTGAGACTGGTCTGTGCATGAAGGATCCTATGTTTGCTGAGAAATGATATTTGATGGAGGAATCTGATCCTCAAACATATGAAGAAGCAGTAGGAGATCCAATATGGCAAGCAGTCATGAAGGAAGAGTTCAGCTCACTCCAGAAGAGCAACACATGGAAGCTAGTGGATCTTCCCCCGGGGAGGAAGTTAGTTCATTGTAAGTGGGTCTACAAGACCAAATTTGCTGCTGATGGTTCACCTCTGAAGTACAAGGTCATATTGGTATCCAAGGGCTACTCACAGGTTCATGGAATAGATTACAATGAGACCTTTGCACCAGTAGCAAAGATGGACTCCATCAGGCTAGCCTTAGCCATTGCAGCCTCAAAGCAATGGGAGGTACATCACATGGATGTAAAATGTACCTTCCTGAATGGAGATCTCACTGAAGAGATATATATGCATCAGCCTCAAGGATTTTATACTAACCCTTATCTTGTGTGCAGGTTGAGAAAGTCATTATATGGGCTAAAACAAGCCCCCAGGGCTTGGTATGCCAAGATTGATAGCTTCTTGCTATCACTGAATTTTGTTCGGTGCAAATCAGATCCAAATGTATATTTGAAGTTAATTAATGATCATTGTGTTATATTTTGATGACATCCTCATTACAGGAAGCTCAATAGATGAGATTGCTTCCTTGAAGGGTGCCATGAACCAAGCCTTCTCCATGACAGATTTGGGGCTCTTAAGCCAATTCTTGGGGCTTGATATTTCTCAAACCAAAGATGGAATCAAGGTGCACCAGGCCAAGTATGCCTTGGATTTTCTGAACAAATTTAGAATGAAGGATTGCAAAGCAAGCAAAACTCCTTTCCTTTTAGGAGTGAAGCTGGAAGAAGTTGATTCTTCACCTATGGTAAACAATACACTGTATAGGAAATTGATTGGATGTTTGTTGTATCTTACACATACTAGACCTAATGTTTCTTATGCAGTAAGTGTGGCTTCTAGATAGATGGATCAGCCTCATGAGATCCATTGGAAAGCATCCAAAAGGATCCTTAACTTTGTTCAGGGAACAAGGACACATGGGATCATCTACAAAGCAAAATATGATCTTGATTTGATTGGGTTTACTGACAGTGATTGGGAAGGTGATAGGACAGACATGAATTCCACATCAGGATATGTGTTCATGCTTGCAGAAGGTCCAATCAACTAGTCAAGCAAGAAACAGAGTGCCATTGCACTCTCATCTACAGAAGCAGAGTACAGAGGAGTTGTTAATGCAGCAAGTCAATGTTTATGGTTGCAAAGATTACTTGGAGAGTGTGGTTTCGAATAAGAGTACTCAACTACCATCTACTGTGATAACCAGAGTACCATTCAAATCTGCAAAGATCCAGTTCAGAAGCAGAACCAAACACATTGAGATCCATATGCACTACATTAGAGAGCTTGTGCATGATGGCACCATTCACCTACTCTTATGTTCATATTCAGAACAAGTAGCTGATATCTTCACCAAAGAATTTTGTGAGAAGACCTTCAGCAATCTCAAATCAATGCTGGGGATTGCTGATCATGCTATGAAGCATGAGTGAAGACAAGATTTCCAAATTTTGTTTTATAGTCCATGTTTAAGGGAGGATTTTCCCATGTGGTTTTTGCCTCTTTCCTTGGTTGTGTGGACATGCAGTATGTAAAGGGTGACTAAGCCTTTTTGCTAGGCCCTATATTTTTCTGATATATTACTCATAATTCAGGCTTAAGGGGGGGTGTTAGAATAATCAACCCATAGTTAGCTACCTTAGACATTAATTTAATTATTTTTGTCTTATTTGCCTAGTTCATGTGTCCCACCTTATGCAAGTTGTCATTTACCTATCCATAGTGGTCCAACTTGCCTAATTTGACTCATGTAGCACTTGGGAAACCTCAAGGAATCAATTCTGCTTTATTCCTGGCCTCCTAGGTGCCCTTCTGCTTTTTCTGCTTTATTGCCTGCTTTTTCAGTGCTTTAAGGCAATTGGGAAAGTTTGACTAGGTGAGGTGAACTAGTTTTTTGTCCTCTACATCCTCCACTCTTTTCTCCTTTGAAAAGCATGTATGAGTTGTCATTCCATCACTCTTTAGCTTGCCTAAGTGATTTTTCCAATTCATGAGCTCCATGACTGATTTGGAAACTACTTTATGCACCTATGGGGGAATTGCTTAATTTTAGTAAGTCTGCTTTTGACTAGATTTGAATTGCCTCCTCATGAATTCAAATATCATATGTAATTATTTAATGCATAAACCTATTATGTTACAGGGTTGGCTATTGTACACTGATTTAATACAGTTTAGTGTTTAGCTCCAATTTCAGTCTCTTTTGTGAGTTATTTTGCATGATCAATTGATAATTGTTGTGAGTAAAATTAATCTATCACTGGGTTCAATTTCCACAATTTTTTTGTACGGGAAGGTACCCCAAGGACAAATCAAAGCAGTTTTATGTTGTTCTTTCGGTTTTATTTTAATTTGATTATATTCGGAGAAACCATCCATAAAGAAAAGACTTCACTTCCCGCGCAAGCATCAATAATTTGATCTATAAATGGTGTGGGATAGTTGTCCTTAGGACAGTCTTTGTTTAAATCTCTGAAGTCAGTACAAATGCATATGGTCCCTTGCTTCTTATCAACAGGAACAGGGTTGGATACCCATTCCGTCAAAGCTATGGGATAAATAAAACTGGCTTTAAGAAGTTTTTCCACTTGAGCCTTCACTGTATGTTTAGATCTCGTGCTTGACTATAGATGGATCAATTCCTGGAATCTCCTCATATGAATAGGAAAAAACGTCGCGGAATTCCTTAAACAAGGTGGTATAGATGGCAATATCCTCAGGAGAGCAGTTTGCACAGATATGTATATTTTCCAAAACGTCAGGATTTACAGAGATGCCGATAGGGATGGTAGCAAAAATATTTTCCATATTCCCCTCAGCAAACATTCCTTCCTTGGGTAAGGGATTAACGGGAGTATCAACATCATTTGTCAGACTCACATGAAACTCTTGATTCTCTATTCTGCTTAGCTCTGGAATAAAATAGTATCAATGATGAAGATCTTCACAAATCTTAACTCGTCGCACATGGATTCTAGAATGGCTTCATCATAAGGTAAAACCATATCTAAACAATCTATCGAATGCAAAGAGTTTTCTGACCAAGTAGGAAAATAGACTTCTTCCAATTCCTCTGAGACTGAGAGTGGAACCGGAATTGGATCAACAGTGGTTTGTGTGATATCTTGATAAGCTGCTTCCACTATCGATAGGGGCACTTTAGGTTCATGGTGGGTAGGGAGAACCCAAGGATCAGTCCTATCAACAACCGTAGCAATGGACTTTCGATACCACGCGGACGGAATGACCTTCCATCTAAAGCAGTAAGAAGGGTGTTTGATGGGACCAACTGTGGGCATCCAAGAGCTTTCCAACATGACAAGGACATAACACATGTAAAAGCACCCTTGTCGACAACTTCCCTTCCAATGGTCTTTCCACCATGGATGACATCTATCGATAAGGCTACATCGTAAGGTAGGCGAATTTTGACATCAAACAGGTGAAATTTCGCCATGAGACTCGATGAGTCCATACTACCTAAGGTTGCTAAGAGTGCATCTCGCTGGGTAGGACAACTCTGTAACACCTTTAAAGCCTACATTGCACAAGGTGTCTGGGCTAAGTCTTCAACCATGGAGTATTTGGATGCAACCCTAGCATTAGGATTATGCAAGGTCTTCTTAAAGACACCTTTTGGTATCTTGGACATAGTTTCGGTAGGTTTCTCAATCGTGAGAGGGTTAGAATTTTCACCTATAGACTTACCCTTCTTAAAGGTCTCTTTTTCATAGTTCTTATTCCTGGTCTGTAGAAAAGTGAAGATCGAACCATGTTGATATAATTGGGGTTAGGGGCATTTGGAGTGCCCCCTGCTACATTCGAAGATGAAGCAAAATTCTGTCCTTGGGGAAAAGGACCTTCAGGATAGCCGGTTGTTGAGCTTTTAACAGCTTCTGGGCTTGTTCCATAAGGGGACAAAGATGGGTGAGGTGATCTTCATGGCACAACTTGCATGGGAATTTCACCTTTTTATTTTTTTTCTTTCCCCCATCAGCATTTTTTGCGGGTTTCTACTTGTTTTGATTTCCCTCCCCTTTCTTTCCTCTCTTCTTTTTCTCACCAGGTTGATGATTTCCCTTCTGAGAGGTCTGTGCAAAAAAATTTGCATTTTCGGGTGAGGGGGCAGCCTTTGCTACCTCCACCATAGAATGTTTGACGAATAGCTGATGGAGTTGTTTGGCCAAAGATTCTATAGTGGGAGAATTAATGGAACCAACCACACCATTGGCATGGGGTCCAGGCTTAGGTTTCTATGCATCGTGTGTTAGCCTTTGTGCCTCAAGGATAATCTCATACAAGATCCTAGATTGAGACTAAATCTAATCTAATTGTTGGGCCTTGAGGATAGCTTCTTCCTGACTCGTCACTCCTGAAGTAGAAAAGTCCTTATATATATAAGGCAATAGTGATTTAAGGAACCATTCTAGTAAGAACTCAGGAGGAATAATGGCTTTAATAAGGATCTTCCACCTCCTCCATTCTTGGATGTGATATGAGATATGGGTAGCCTTGTTTTGTCGAAAGGTAGATAACAAGTCCGTTCCAAAATCATATCGGACAGGAAGCTGAAAGTGGCTAAGGAATGCATTAGCCAAGTCCCAAAAACTACTAAATGCAGTAGAAGGTAACTCAATGTACCATTTTGCTGTAGTACTCGTCAATGTTCTTTGGAACAGCCTCAACTGAACTGAATCTTCATTCAGTGAGTTGGAAAAGCACCATAAATTAAAAGTGGTGGCATCAGCCCCAGGATATTCACCAACTTTGCCTTTGAATTTTGGGATGTCTGAGGGAAACTTGGTGGGTACAGGCGGCCAGGAGGGATCATCACTCACTGGGTCATTCATCAGTTTAGACAAATCTAGCAAGTTTAATATTGCCAGGAAAGGAAGCTTAGGTCGAACCGGAGCACTAAAAGTACCAGTTTGGGGATTAGAGGGACTTTCCCCCAAATTCCCATATGTAAAGGTGGGGTTTCCCCCTGCTGCCAGTTGCAAAGTGGATGGGTTACTTTGAAACAGATTCCATCCGCAAGCCACAGGATTGTTGGTATGAGGTGCAGTATAAGAGGTTCTGGCTACCCCAGTTGAAACTAGGGTTTGAAAAACAAGAGCAGGTATCCCTCCGCTAAAAAGCGAAAAGGGAGAGCTCATGAACGGAGTAGAGACCAGGGTTTGGAAACCTTGACCATAAGGGTTAGTGTTTCCAAACTAAACCCCTACATAAGAGGGTGTTGGGCCTACGTGTGGAGTGGAGGGGGGAATGTGCCCCCCATTCCAAGAAATCCTTGGAAAAAAGCTGAGGATCCTATAGGACCACTCTCGGCAGTGTGTGAGAAGGAGGTTGGAACTATAGGTACACTAGGAATCCCAGTGACCATACCACCAGAAGCACCTATTAGGCTTGTGGGAATCGGTGGTTGAACCACTCAGCTCGCTAGAGTTAAGGGTGTATTAGGTATGCTTGATCTAGGGGTACTTACCAGGGGAGGTAGCACCCCTTCAACTGGGATGGCTGAGGTGAAAATGAAAGAACTTTCTCCTGCACTAGACATTATTATGCCCACAAGGACACCAATCATGGGTGGATCAAAAGGACAAACCTGAACGATCACAGGATCATTTAAATCAGTCAGAGGTGTATTAAAATTCCTTGCAAACTCGTCAACCTCCAAGTATTTTATCTCAACTGTGTTTAAATTAAGATGGTTTTCCCTAAGTTCTGGTTCACCCAGAAACTCACTGACTCCTATCGGTTCAAATGAATCATCTGTGTCCAATCTTTTCCTTTGAGGGGGAGGTGGAGGTTCTAATGTGATAAGAGGAGGAAGGTTTTGCAACCTTCATGACCTTCTGATAGGTTGGTCCTCCACAATTGTAAATTTGACAATTCAAACCCTAAGGTCAGCTAAAAACAGACAAACCACAGATCAATCACTATGAAAAATCCTAAAGTCTCAACAGTCGGCAAGGGTAAAAGATATGCTTTCCCAAAGAAAGCTGAAAGACAGTTGCTTGTCATCCTTGAAGAGGTTCTTAGGTACAAGTGGAGGAATCACCCACTGCCCTCCTACACTTTCAACAAGGGTTACCTTCCAAGCCCGTCCAAGGTGAACCAAAAATAGCCTTCCTATTTACCTATGTATGAACCCTAGATGTCAAGAGACTAGAGGATACCTTAACTATACCAATAGTCTAGGGGGACAGTCGCAAGCCTAATTTGCACACATGGGCAGGGTAGCTGAGCCCAAAACTCTATCTAGGACAGAATCCCCAGATGCATAAAAACCCTGGTTTATGTTTCGACACGGAATCAGAGGGTTATCTCCTCAGTCCAATGCCTCCACGCAGCCTCGTGCTTGACTCCCATTTGAGAGAAGCTTCCCAGATACTATCGATAAAGAGAGTGATTTACCTATTGATTGGCCCACTATGTCTGAACGTAAATACTTATGGGGAGTTTACACTTCCTATCCCACAAGTATAGCCTAAGTTAGTAGGTGTATGGCCCTAAAAAAACTAAAATTACTAATAAATTTTAATTATTGCATTCATTTTAAGGGCTATTTCTTACTCAGAAGGCAAGTGGAGTGAAAGACTATGATGTTTTTGACTCGATAAGAAATGTAAAAAACAATAGGTGTATACTTCCAAAGCAAATTATCACTACTTAAAAAACAAGCTTGTCTTTTCTTTTTTTTGTAAATGTAAACTGATGAAAATGCAACGAATAAAGAGAAAACTATGACTATATTTTTGTAATTTTTGAGATTATATTTAAAAATTGAAAACAAAACTACTATATGCAAATCAAATGCAAAAGTTTCTAATGTTTTCTTTTCACTTTTCAAATTGCTCAAAGACTACTATGCACCTAAATGCACAATACTTGAGTATGCTTGAATAAACTAACTGCATAAAATAAGCAAAATGAATTAAAGCAGATTCATAAAACCAAAGATCAACCACCTAAGGAAGACTTGGAACCCTAGCTTTGGAAGGCTCAATGAATAGAAATCACTGAACTCAATCAAAGGCAAGTGACAAACCAATACTATTCGAAAATAGAATGGAATATACAGTGTCTGGAACCCTGATCACTGATTCAGACAACTAGCACTTAAACCTATTACCCAATAGGCAAATCCACTTCAAGTTGCTAATAGACAGACAATCCAAACAATGAGAACTCAAGGGCTTACAAGAAAGCACAAGGCATGGCTAACAATGTCATCAAACTCATAGTGCAATGCTCATAGTGAAGGCCACTCATCAAGACAAAATCTATAGAAGGACAGGGACAAGAAAACCCTAACCCAAAAAATTTGCTACTCAGGCTTGTACTCGACTATGTACAAGAGCAACTGGTGTCCTATACGCGATTGTGCTATAGAGAAACATGCGTACGCAGACCTCTGTACATAACTGTGTGCAAGAGAAACCCACGTATAGGAGTTAAATTTTTCAAAAAAAAGAAAAATTTTCAAGGACTTCAAAGCACCACTACAAATCTGAACCAAGACAAGACACCACACACTGAATCAAGGCAAAGGCTAGGCACCGATCTACAGAATTAACCCACAGCAGTCTAGGATCCCCAGCGAAGTCACCAGTTATTTTGTTCAGGAATAAAAACCCTTGTAACCTAGGGTCTGGGGTTACCAACCTACTTCTAAAACTTGCAGACAATCAGCTTTAAAGTATAGAAAGGAAATAGGAATAAATGTTGGACTCACCTGATTACCGACGGTTGATCCAAGATTTGTCTTCTCTCGCTCTGCTTCTCTCCAAAGCTTTCAAGGATGCACTTCCTTGACTTGCAAGGAGAAAATTCTCCAAGTACAATCTTATACCTATATATATGATAGGTTAGATAAACAACATATATAGTGCTTAATAAAATATATTTATCAAACCCTAATACATGAAAGAGACTCAACACAAAGTATTAATATGTCACAGTATCTAGGGACTAAACACAAGTCTCATCAAAGATTAATAACAATAAGCCATGAAAATGGTGTAATTGTGCTACAAAATGTGTAGCCGCTCTATATATTCACACAAAGAATGAGTAATACAATACAAGATCATGCTGCAAGCATGAATGACAAAGCAATTCAAATTACCAAGGAGGTCATTCGAATTGAATGAGTGAGCTTAACTGAATGTAAGCCATAGTTAACACTCAAGTTAACCACTGATAAAAACCCTAATTGACTCAACTGAGCCCTAACTGAAGTCAGAGTGTAATAAATGACCGAGTCTAACTGAAAGTAGGTCAGACACATGTCACAACAAGCCAACCAACAACTGGTAGCACATCAATGACTCCAATGAACCCTGATGAGGTTAACTGAAGTGTAGCTGACCATCAAAAGTGGTTTGAGGCACCCCTGTTGACTCCATGTCATTAAATAATAAATAAATAATCAATTTAATGAAGGAATCTTCCTTCACTGCTCTATTTAACTGATTGTAACCATCAGTTAGCAATATGGGGCATTAATGACACTCAGATCACCCCTGGAGTACTCTAGTTAGCCTCCCCGAATGTAGGAGAAGGCTAAGTTAGCCTCCTTGACTGAAGGTAGGCATTGGTGTGATCTATCTGATGTTATCTAATGCTCCTCTGATGTCAATTAAGTCAATAAAACTTAGGATAGTGGTTTAACTAGGCCAAATTGACCAAAATGAGTGTGTATGGTGGTAAATGTCTCCAACACCCCCCCTTAAGCTATACTCAGGAGGAGTAGAAAACATAAAGTGCATGAAATTCTAGGGCCCTAGAAATAAAGGCCATAGGTCACCCTGTACAATAAATTAACTACTTAATATAACCAAGGAAACGGGGAAACCCTCATGGGAAAAATACCCCCCCTCAAACTAAGCAGTAAATCAAGAATTGGTTCTTCTATGCAGCAGCATCCTGAGACTGTGCATGTGAACCTATGAATCCAAACTACATGAATATGTCTGGAGGAATCTTCCACTTTGGAAGGAGAACAATGCACTCAACTGAATCGGAAATATAAACAGCTGCATGGTGAAAACTAGACCCATGTAGAGCTGCTGAAATCATCTGAAGAGAGAGCAAAGGTTCTTGAGGATTTGAAACATGTGTGGAACACTCAAGAAACTGATATGTTGCAGCCTTTAACAGTAAACCATGAGTGGTAAAATCATCCCCAAATCTTAGAAGCAAGTGTCCAAGCGGATGCAGAATGTCATCCTCTTTACTAGTTCTGTGAGGAGATGAGCATGTGACCAAAGGTAGAGAAGCCCTGGGACTTTGGAGAGGGAATTATTGAGCTCCATAATCTGATATAGATTCTGAAATAGCTAATGAATCACATAATAAAATATCATCAACCTCATATGAGGAAACTAACACCAAATCCCCAGCAGTAAATTTGAAGAAGAATTGAGGCACTTGATTTTTCACACCGAAATTGGCGAGAGCGGCTACAAGCATGATTGAAAGCTCTTGGATTTTAAAATTTGAACCAAATAATATCAGATAAGAAATTAAATCAGATCTAAATAATTTCACAACAGATCCAAAACTATGAAATGAAATCAAATCCCCAGCAACAGTTTCGAAGGAGACTTGCAGTACTTGTTTCTTCACACCGTTGATGAGAATAGCTACAAGCAGTACTGAAAGATTATGAATTTGATATATTAAACCAAGAAATATCATATAATATCAGATCCAATAATTTTAATATCAGATTCAAATAAATGGTTAACCAAGACGATGGATGCATAGCTTTCTTCTTCTTCAAAATTATGAATTTTGGTGCATGCAATCCTACAGGAATTTGTTGGAAGATCTAGATCATGGGGAGCGAATGGATCACTCTGGTAATCTGATATTTCTTCCAAAATATCCAAGGTATCACATATTTTCACACCATCAGAAACATTAGAGGGAGAAAAATTAAATTTCTCTTCACTTTCAGAAGTAATTATTGGCAAATTTTGCACAAAATTCAAAGGAAAATCGCAGGTGAATGTTTGCATGGAAGTGCAGCAGTGTTTTTCTCCAATATCATAGATTCAAATTCATTCTTCTGTTTCATCCATATGAGGAGATGAGATATCAGATATCTCACAAACTTTTGGAGAATCAGGAGAAGGAGTCACTGCAAGGAGACTTTCTTCAATTTGAATTGACTGTGTAGAAGATTCTGCTTCATCTTCATCTTGAACAACTTCATCAGAGAGAGTATAGGCTGAAAATTTTGAGTAAATAACTCTTGTGGTGTTGGATGTAATCTCCTAAGTGATATTATGATCCTCATTGTGCTTTCCAAAGTTTCTATCCAATTTTGTCCAGAGATCCTTTGGGTATTCAACAGAACCAATAAGGTAGCGCAAGCTAGGAGAAAGGGCCAGGCATATTGCTCCAAAAGCTCTATCACCGTCATTTAGCTAGTCAATCTCATTCTCATAAGACTCTTTTCAAAGTCCAATAGAAACCTCATAGAGACCTCGTCTCTTCAAAGATGCAATCATCTTCAACTTCCATTATGAATAGCTTGTGAATGGGGTGAGAAGAGGGACTGATGAGTCCATTCGAAGTTTTACCTGTTAAAACCTACAAATCAAAACAAAAGGGGCACCGTAAGGTTAGACAACCTGCACATTTTAGGATGTCATCACACCCAACATAGTCAATTAAGCAATCTTGATCAACAATTTCCTTACTTGGGGTATTAAGTGGTAAGCCTTGGCTTCTAATGCAGTGATGGATTTTTGAGCTATTGCTCAATTTTCATGCAAGATCTGTCAAAAACCTTGTTTTTGAGATATATGAGCTTCATCCCACCATGAGATATGATACCATATTAATATGTCATAGTAATCTAGGGACTAAACACAAGTCTCATCAAAGATTAATAACAATAAGTCATGAAAATGGTGTAATTGTGCTACAAAATGAGTAGCCGCTCTGTATATTCACACAAATAATGAGTAGTACAATACAATATCATGCTACAAGCATGAATGACAAAGAAATTCAAATTCCCAAGGAGGTCATTCTAATTGAATCAGTGAGTCTAGCTTAACTGAATGTAAGCCACAGTCAACACTCAAGTTAACCACTGATCAAAACCCTAATTGACTCAATTGAGCCCTAACTGAAGTTGGAGTGCAATAAATGACTAAGTCTAACTGAAATTAGGTCAGACACATGTCACATCAAGCCAAACAATAAGTGGTAGCACATCAATGACTCCAATGAACCCCGATGAGGTTAACGGAAGTGTAACTGACCATCAGAAGTGGTTGGAGGCGCCCCTGTTGACTCCATTTCATTAAATAATCAATAAATAATCAATTTAATGAAGGAAGGCACCTTCACTGCTCTATTTAACTAATTGTAACCATCAGTTATCAATATGGGGCATTAATGACATTCAGATCACCCCCGGAGTGCTTCAGTTAGCCTCCCCGAATGTAGGAGAAGGCTAAGTTAGCCTCCTTGACTGAAGGTAGGCGTGGGTGTGATCTAGATGATGTCATCTAGTGCTCCTATGATGTCAATTAAGTCAATAAAACTTAGGATAGTGGTTTAAATAGGCCAAATTTACCAAAATGAGTGTGTATGGTGGTAAATGTCTCCAACACAAAGTTGGAAGAAGAATTCTCTTTATTAACAATCAGTGAATGAGATAAGTGTACAACCCAACATCTGAGACAAGGACTCCTCTGCAACCAAAGGAATCTGAGTTCTTCTACTCCAAAGACTTCTGAAGATATACCACCAGCATAACTTTGCTCTCCAAGATTCATTCTATTAATGCCTTCCCCAAGGCCTCTATTTATACTTTAGGAAATAGAGCAGTTTTGAAGGTTGAGGAGGTTGAGACAGTTGAGATGGTAAATGATTAAGGATCAACTAATATGCATTAATCGTGTTTATATTTTTTAATTTCTAATGGATGTGTACGTGACTATTGATATAGGCAACCCGCATATGACACACGAGTTTCTTTAAGGGAAACCCGCGTACATATCTGTACATGGGTTGCAATGAGAATAGTCGCATACAGTACGCGGGTTGTCAACAGATATAGTCGTGTTTGTACATGATTTTCAGTGGAGATAGTCGTGTACGGAAATCAACACATAGAAACTTAAAATGGCAAGCTGGTTAAAGGGTAAATGCATCTCATGTCATGCCCATATATAGTGTTTAGGAAAACTTCAATCCTATAGTGTCCTTTTGTGTACCAACATCTGGAAATTCAGCACTCGGATGGAGAAGTTCCATTTGGGTTGATAACACCAACATCAGTTGGTATGTGCATAGTACCGCTGGATTCAATGCTGCAGTTGCATTGTTGCTTAAAAGAAAACATAAATATTTAGTTATGGGTGATATAATAAAAACTGAATAGACTTTAATAGTATATTGCAATGATGTCATTATTCATTTGATTTACCTGCATCTACGTCATTGGGGATATTGGAGTCTACTCCAATATTTTCTGATACTCAATGACACTTTTAAAACCATACTTGAAACCAAGCTTTAGGTCTTCATCGACGGCAGCATCTTGGAACGTATTTCCCTCCAATGCATAACACGTATAAAATTCCCTCTATCAAAAACATATATTTGTTCACTACTTTCAAATAAATATTCCCCACTGTTAATCATTTAATTCTTATGATTCTAGCTCTTAGTTTTCTATAGCCACCCTGGCCTAGTCTATGTTTCCCGTGCTTTTACAGTCTATCCTTCGTTGATTTGGAGGTGTATGATAGCCTATATATGGAAATTTTGGAAAACGTTCGATATCATAATTCTTGCTTAAAACAAAAAAGAAAAAAATAAATGAGAATATTTCACTAAAAAGATGATATGTGTTGTACCTTGCTTTTCTAGGCCATGGTTGTTTTCCTTGTCTTTTTAGTAAGTTCTCCTTTGCATCTTCTATGAGTTCCTTCCACTCTTTCTCCAGAACCATGGGAGGGCGCTCATGCTTGAGGTCAAGTTGCAATTTATCCCTATATTGGGCCCTGGTATATTTTAAATTCTCGCCATCTAAATTTGCAACCACTTTCTCGTTGAATGTATTGCCGAACAAGTTTACCATGTGGTCTATCAATACATCTCTCTTTGCGCTATCTTGGCTATTCCACCATGTGTGACTGGTGGGTCCAAACAGCTCCAATGCTTTGTCATTCAAATTCCTATAGAAAACATTGTTTCTTGCATAAACGTGTAATCCATTAATTTATAATAATTTCAGCGTATGTCCATTTAAATTTCATAATTAAAATGAATAAATTAATTAATAAATACCTGCAATCTTTTGAATCTTGATCGGAACACAAGCGTCATCCACCAGAAAGGTGAGATCTAGTGATATAGTGCTTTTAACATGTGCTGCTCCAGGAAAAGTTTCCTGGTCATTTACAGTAGGTTCATCTCCGGAGTCATGTGGAGTCCTACGGCCCGTATCATCATACTCCAACATGTCATGCTAATCAAAATTGGTGCCCTCGTCAATGGATTCGAGGCCAACTAGAGGAGTGTCAAAAAGCCTCATTGGTGCACTACTTTGTCAATGTTGTTGATGCATTGGAGCATGACTACTACTTATACCTATCTTGATAATTTCTCTGATCACGAGTTGTAAAAACTCCTACAAATGAAAAACTTTACTTTATCAGATCACTTGGAAAAATAGAAAACATAATGTCAGATATGAAATCATGTCATAGCTTAAAAAAATATGTGAAGATGCCACTTACCCCATAATATTTTATTTGTTATTTCATCTCTTCAATCCTTGCCCTGATCTCCTGTGTCATGGGCCTTATGCAAGCCAAAGAAATCATTTCTATGTTTTCCTTTTTCAGGGCCTTCCTTATAGTATATGATAGGGTCTATGGAATAGTAAATTTCATCCTCAATCTCCTCATCACCCAGATCAACTGCACTAGACTAAATTCATCAAACAATAAAATTAAGAAAAATAATTTTAACATCATTCAGACATTGTTACTGTAATGAAATTTAGTTACTATTAATAACTAACACTTACCTGATGCGGTGTTGTGGCCAGTGAATTCCCACGGTCACCCCCTACTTATCTACTTCTAGTGGGTGATTGTCCATGGTCACCCTAGACCGTGGAAGTAGCAGGTGCCTTTCCACAGTCCCCACCTTGACATGATAAATCAATCAATAATTCACCATAAGCACGGAAAAATGCGAATGTAAATAGTGGAAATCAAATTCTATCAGAAAAAATTGAAATATTTAGTTATTATATTTAACACTTACCTAATGGGGCACAGAGCATGAACTTCCACGGTCATCCTGGACCATGGAAGCAGTAGGTGCCTTTCCACCGGCACCACCCTGGCACAATAAATCAAGAAATAAACGTTATGAAAATAATTGTAACATAATAAAAAATGAGATATTGCAATAATATTTATTTTTACCTCAAAAGTAGAGGACACGCGTTCTATTCCATGACGAACATGGGTAGACCCCTGCCATAGTGTAATAAGCATGTTGTCACATGGAAATCTTTTGGGGTTGGAGTTTCTAGTTATTGTAGTCATATTTAGTTACTATATTTCGTTGAGTCAATAATTGTAATATCAACAAAAATGAGATATTGCAATGATATTTACTTTTACCTCCGATGGAGAAGGTACATGTTCTACTCCATGGCGATGAGCACACCCCTGCCACATTGTAATAAGCATGTTATCATATGGAAATATTCACAATAAGCACGGAAAAAGTGAATGGTAACCGTGGAAATTGAATGTTAACACAAAAAATCTCAACATTTAGTTATTATATTTAACACTTACTTAATGGGGCATAGAGTGTAACCTTCCACGATCACCCTAGACCATGGAAGTAGAGGACATGCATTCTATTGCATGACGACCATGGGCAGACCCCTGCCACAGTGTAATAAGCATGTTGTCACATGGAAATATTTTGGGGTTGGAGTTTCTAGTTATTGTAGTCATATTTAGTTACTATATTTAGGTTAGTCAATAATTGTAACATAAACAAAAATGAGATACTGCAATGATATTTACTTTTACCTCCGAAGGAAGAGATACATGTTCAGCTCCATGGGGATGAGCAAACCCCTACCATAATGTAATAAGCATGTTATCATATGGAAATATTCACAATAAGCACGACAAAAACGAATGGTAACAGTGAAAATCGAATGTTAACTGAAAAAATCGAAACATTTTGTTATTGACGTCATATTGATTTACTATATTTAACATTTACCTCACAAGGCATAGATTGTGACCTTCCACGGTCACCCTGGACCATGGAAGAAGCATGTGGCTTTCCACAGCTGCAACCCTGACAAAATAAATCAATCAATAAAAATTGAGTCAATAATTTTAACATTAAAAAAATGAGATAAGCATAACAGTGTAATAAGCATGTTATCACATGGAAATATTCATAATATGCATGAAAAAAGCGAATGTCAACGGTGGAAATCAAATGTTAACAAAATAAATCGAAACATTTAGTTATTGTAGTCATGTTTAGTTACTATATTTAGCATTTACCTAATGGGGCATAGCATGTGACCTTCCATGGTTACCCTGGACCATGGAAGCCACATCTATTCGATTTAAGTTGTAATCGATCAACAACTCTTCACCTGGATGTATTTTTTTTGTTGCACATACAAATATACGATGTTCTTCGCATCCCTCAAATTTGCAATTCGGTTGCTTAGTTGTTGTCACTGACCATGTACTACTTATAAATCCAACAACATTTCCGGATGCTTTTGGTATCCCATAAATATACATAGTCGCCCCTTTGTTTTTACTGTGTTCTGCTAGTTGTATATAATTTGCGACAACTCCGTATCTCCTCATACTTCGAGTATATTGGACCAAGATCAACCAATTATTGTATTTGTATGATGGTCCGACATACTCCATCAATTTAGTTACAGTTCCATAGCCAACCTTTATGCCATCCATGGAAAATAGCCCCAATCCATGTAAGGACGAAGGAGCAATGCGATACATCCTCCCATTGATGAAGAAATCTGTGTCCACTTGAGGTAGCTTATTAGGTACCCATCATTCCACTAGATGTTTATACCTAAAGGGAAACTCAATGTCACCTATGCTCTCAGAATCATAATTGCATGACCCTCCATTGGCAATAAATTATTGCATGCGTCTACAAAATATTTTCCTTACCTTTTCAGATCTAGTTGATATAGAACCAGTAGATCTAGTATAACACGTATCACTTTCTGTAGTGCTCTGCCTAACGGGTAGGGTACTGGGTCCATTACTCTATGATGTTCTCTATATTAAGCTCATTCTGAGTTAGTTTTTTTTATAAAATCAAGATATTTTAATCATATTACAGGTTTATATCCATGTATGTTCTATTAGTTTTATAAACAGATTAATGTAGAAATATGAACTGTAAACATATTAATGTAGAAATATGGGTTGTACATGTTTGATAAACTTCAATGAATTTTTGTAAATTAGTCAATAATACCATGCATGAATTTAGTATCTAAATACCTAGAATTTAAATACATGTAACCAGCGGTTGTAGTAGATCCAACAGTTTGGTGTAGACCTTGTAGGCTCCTTCACCTTTCATCTTTAGATCCAAGCCTTTATTAACAAAAATGATGTGCCACCTTGCCGACCAGCTCTCATCATGTGCTGGCCCTAGGAAACCCATGGATTTCCTAGCCCTCGATCCCACAGAACAATAATACCAAGAGCAGCTTCCTTTCCATTCTATATCTTTCTTCGTTTCCACCCATTTCTCCATCATTTCTATATATCCTCATCCTTGAGTTATCCCCCTCCTCAAGTTTTTCCTCAGTCATTTTTCCACTGATGTAGAGTCTAATTTCCCCCCAAAAAAATCCTCCCCCATTTCTCTTTGATACCTCCCCTAAATACTCATTTTCCTCCTACTTTATTCCACCTTGCTCCACTGCCTTTCCCCCAAAACAGTTCATTCACCTACCTCTTTCAGTTTTCGATGCTAGTAAATTATTATAATCATGAATATACATTTATTCATTCAATTGTCCTTATCTCGAGCATCCGAATAGTTAAGGTTATTTAAGTTGAATTGAATAAGTTGGTTGTCTGGCATTTATTAATTCTTGGAATGTTCACCACTAGTCCCTCACAGGATGGCGGTTTAATAACTAGTCCTTTTCAAATCAAATATGTTGAATAAAATAATAATTTAGTAATTATCTTGTGTACAAGTGAGTATCTTAGTTGTTTTACTTGATCCGGAATCCGATGTTAGTAATCATAGTAATAAGTATTATTATAAAATCAATCATGTCATATCTTGATGGTCATATTCCATAGTTCAATATACATGTTTAACCTACATGGAATCATTTGGTGTATTTGATTAATAATTATTTTACTCGAGTTATTTCCACTTGGGTTTAATTGAACAATTGACTACATTTACCACAAGAGCGTAATAATAACAATAATAATAATAATAATTGTTTAATTAATTAATTGACTATGTTTTACACAAGATCTTAATAATCATCATCATAATAATAGAAATAATTGTCTAATTAAACTATCGGTTATGTTTACCACAAGAGGCACTATTAAAAATAATAATAATACCATTAATAATAATTATAATTAAAGACATTTTATAGTTGTTTGTTTTTAATCACAAGTATCATAGTCATGAGCATGTTATCTCTAGATTCATAATCAAAGCACCCTTAGGGGTTTAAAAAACCCTGAAAATTTTGTTAATGTAAATGAACAATGTTTAAGTCTATGCACGACAACTTTCTGAGGATTATTCTAATTTACTACACTTGATCACTTACGTATTACAGTGCTCACCTATCATTAATGAATATGTTAACTTAACATTCATTATTTCATTAACATATTTACCTATGAAAACCTATACCATTAGTGATCATGTTAAGTATTGGTATGCCAATATTGGTATACGTGTGCAAAGTGTGCATGTGTGGCCAGTGCATGCATAGATCATACACGTACTATAAGAAAACATCATATATCCTATATATATACATACATATATGTATATATGTGTGTGTGTGTGTGTGTGTGTGTGTGTATAATAATAATAATAATAATGATTCACATAGATAGGACATTCATGGATACAAGACATAGCAATCGCAAATACCTTACCGAATTAACATACAAACATGTAATCTTTTTAGCATCATCAATCATTAATTATTAATGAATTAAGTTATAACATCGTTATATTTTTAGATTCATTACTCAATCAATTATTTTCAAGGAAGAGACACCTACTACTACTAATCTTGGTGTCATAGATCCCCCTGACCTAACACAGTACTAGCTATAACATCCTCCCATCCTAACCTACGTCCGCACCCTCCCTATCCTTCCTCTGCTAGTATAGAAGTGGATGTCGGCTTCACCGACCTGACCACATAATAACCTGAGAGCGATAGCGTCAGCTGAACATCAGACCTAGCCTCTCCTAGTAGGCATCCGACCGTCATCATCACAACAACATGGGGAGCGTGTCTCAGCATGGCCCTCCCACAACCTAGGGTATCATAAAAACATAGGGTGGAACACATCCATCCCTCTCAACATCCTGGGTCTATATACCCTATCAAAAACATACTTTGCTACTATCGAGATTATTGGTCTGTGTCATCGTATCATCAATTTTGGTAATCAAGGCTCTTCTGTAGAAATAAGTACTATACCACACTTCATATAAAGTATCCATTTATTACATAGCCCATGTGTCCTGCAGATTAGTACTTTGAAAACATACATTCATAATAATATCTCCATTCAATCATTAGTTGGTGCATATTATCAACAACATTTCCTTTTATTGTATAAATCATTAAATTGATCACATCATGGGTCGATATCCATGTACCACATCATATATATATTACATTTATCAATGATGACAATTAAACATACACTGTCTTTATGAACAAAGGAATATCATGATAACTATAACATAGTAACCTCACAAACATAATCATACAATCACAATCAATGTGTCAACATAAGCATAGTAACATCTTAGACATAGTAGCAACATCTATCATGTCATAAACATGGTTTACTTAGTCGAACTAAGTGCAACATTTACTAAGAAAATAAAATGCAACATGTCGATATGTCTAGTCAAATATGGGCATTACACTTTCAACCTCTCCTAGTGTATCTTCACCATCACTCGAGGAAGATAGATGTGATAGATACCTATTTGGTGGTACCTACACTCTATAAAACAAGAGTATGAGCTACCAAGCGGATATAATTTAGCGTGCAAATATATTTATTTGTAATGTTTTAATATCAAAAGTTTTTCCTTCCCAAAAAAATTACCAAAAGCTATTTTTCTCTCAAAGGTGTCATTTCTTTTAGAGTTATTTATATTTGAATTAATTTTAAGTATAAGACACGAGTTGATTTGGTTTGGAATTTGTTCACAACACAGATATAGAATTTTGTTTCTTGGGCCACTTGACTAGTTAATGCATGCAAAGAGGTATGGGGTTCCCCCTCATATAGATCATGTTGGGGATTCAATTTGGAACGGGCGGTGGTCATATTCCTTCATTCATCGATTTCCCACCAAAACTAGGTGACTTTAGTCTAACACTCCCTCTTCCACAGTGGTTTGATATGCAATTTTCCTCGTGCAAGGTACTCCTTCTCTAACTATGTGCCTGATTTATTTTAAATAGAATAACATTGTGAAATGTCACCAAATTTAGACCAATTATAGGTAGTATTGAAAATTGGTGACATTTGGTGAACTAATGATTATGGACAGACATATCCTAGAGATGTTCATTAATGACAAAGGAACTTTTGATGGGCATAGGCATGTATGATAAAGTTGGAAAAAGACCAAGTGGTGAAAAATTGTCCTAAAGCAGTAGTCTTATGAAAATGCCCACCATATTTCATAAGAAGGAGAAAATTCCTACCATGGCCTATCATCCCATAGTTGGTTGAAGTATCTATCCGACCATGGCACCATTTCTTAGAACAACTCTTTGAGGAAGAAGATACAAGCCTCCCAAAAGAAGTTCTTTTTGGTCAAATTAGACAAGTTCCTCTAGGAGAATGCTCGCCATAATTTATGGGTTGAAATAAATGCCCACACCTTATGGGAATCATGTAGGTGGTTGTGTTGTCTACCTGGCCATGTTCTTAATTTTACCTGAAAGTACCTGAGGCTGAAATTATGGATCTGCCAAAATAGGGTCTTAAGCAGCTTTTACATCATACTTCAGTAAAATGCTCACTGAGGAGAGAGAATGTAGTTCCATAGGATGAAACTGGTCTTAATGGATTCATCTTCTTGTCCTCCATCCATTGGATGTCTTATACTCAAATTTTTATGACAAGTTGAAATCACCTTTGAGACCTAGGGTTTAAAGAAATTGACTAAGTGTCAAATCACAAGGTTGAAGAGGAATTTGGATATGCCTGCCAAATCATGTCTGAGTGATGATAAATTCATCAGAAGGTATAGGAATGTTCTTTAATGAACTGGTTATCCATCCCTTTTTTTAGTTTTTCTTATGGTGACCACATGAGAAAAATATTAGCCTGCCAAAAGAGGTAAAAACATTAGCTTGCATATCTAAAAATATGAAAAATTAACTGAGTGTTGAAAACAGGAGGTTGAGAGCCCACTTGGAAATGTATGCCAAATTCAGCTCTTTAACTCATAAATTCATCAGATGTTATGGGTCCATTATTTGACGATTTGGGAATCCACTCATGATCTCAGTTTCCCTCTGGGTGTTCACACGTGTGAGATATGAGTCTGCCAAAATGCCTCCTGGCACAATAATGACTAGCGCCTGACAAAATTCACTAAGTGTTGAATTGAGAAGTTTGAAAGACCATTTTAAAGTTACTACCAGAGACTGTGTGTTTGTTAGTAAGGTTTTAAGGTGATATGGTCTTGTTCCTAGTTGAGGTGGATACCTAGCCATACCCTCAGTTTGTTTAAAGATGGTCAAGATGTGAAAAATATAAGTCTGCCAAAATTTAGAAAAGTATGCATGTACAACCTTGGGAAAATAAAAGAGTAAGCTACAGGAAATTAATAAAAAGAAATTTATAAAGGAAATTATGCATATGTCGAGAAGGATTTAAGGATAGTATTTTGGAAGATATGATGTGATCGAAATTACACAACATATATTTAAGGAAGAAATGCTCGCAGAGGGTTTAATGAAGACACACGCAGGCTACAATATTCTTGATAACCTTTGGACTCTTTGAGATATGCCAAACAGAGGCGAACACACTGACTACCATGGTATATTCCAAACATAGGAAAAAATATATAAGTGTCGTTGAAAAATAATACTTGTATCAAATGTCTCTTTAAAGAAGAAAGAGGTATGAGGGTCAATTTACTGGAGTCAATTCAGATTATAGCCCATGAGTCCCAGGGAACTATACATTGTTCCAAAATCCAAACCAGTAAATGGGAAAATCTTGAAAAGTGTGTTGTAATTCAGCTAAAAGTGAGCATTAAAATAAAATAAAATACTTCTTTAAAGGAGAAATAGGTCTTAGGTTGAATTGTACCCAGTCAATATAATTCCAGCTCCTATGGCACTCTACAAAATGTTTTAGACCCATAATAGAAAAAAATCACAAAAGCTTGAAAAGTGTGCAATAATCCATGTAAAACTGACAATCAAATAAAAATTAAATGCATCTTTAAAGGAGAAATAGGTCTCATGTTCAAGTTTCAACATAATCAATTCAAATTATAGATCATAGAGGACTTTGTGCTAGACCATTAAATAGAATAATATTACACAAGCTTGCACTCCATAGAATGTTTCAGACATATAATATAATAAAATAGAAAAATCTTGTAATTTGTGCCATAACCGAGGTAAAAATAATTATTAAAGAAAAATTAAATGCTTAGAAGAAACACGTCTCAGGTTCAAAGTTTCAACAGAATCGGTTGAACCAATTCAGATTATAGCTCCTACAGGACTCTACACACTGTTCCAGACCATTAAATAGAATAAAATTAAAAAATATTGCAAATTGTGCCATAATTCATAAAATTATACAAGAGCACGACTGGCTTGTAGTGCCCAACCCATATGTCTTTTCCCTGAATTTAAGGAGGAGCTTCAGACGCTCCAATAATAGAAAACCATTACTAGATCCACCGATAATAGAAGCGATGGCAGCACAACAAAAAAATTATAATTTTAGTATGACTGTATCGAATCTGTATTGGTTCAGAATTTTGACGTATTTTTCCCAAATTCCTACGATGTTAGGGTTAATGAGCTTACATAATTCATTGGGCCCTTTGTTATCCTCTGGAATGCAGCCAGATTGCCTCCCCTGGGAACGTCAGTATCCTCTGGACTGCGGCTCGATTGTTTTGTTATCCTCTAGATTGCAGCCAGATTGCCTCCACTGGGAAAGTCGGTATCCTCTGGACTGGTATCCCCTGCTTCTCAATTTACCACTGCTTTGCTTATCAAATTACCAGTGCTCTGGATGTTGCTAATGAACTAGTGTTCGGGAATCAACTTGTTAGTTGTTGTTTTGCTAATGAGCTAGTGCGCGGGTGTTTTTGAATTCTACATTTTTTTTTGTTTATTTGCATATTTTATATTTTTTGTTTTGTTTTGTATATTTATTTTGCATATTTACCTTTTATTTAGTTTATTTTGGGTTTTTTTTATTTGCATATTTTATATTCTATTGCATTTTAAATTAATTATAGTTAAACAACTCTATGTTTTTAATTTAGTGTAGTTTAATTTAATTTAATTTAATTTAAATAGGATTTTGTCATAATTTGCATTGGTTGCGTTGATTATAGTGAGATCCTATACATAAGTCCCTTCAAGGACGAACACGATGATCATGATGATCATGATGACGACGAAGACAGCGAATATGATGGTGATGAAAACAACAATGACGATGATCATCATCATCCTTTTCATCGTCATCAACATTGTCTAATTTGTTGTCTTCATCAATATCATCATCATCGTCGTCGTCGTCATCGTTGTCGTCGTCATCATGATCTTCTTCATCATCGTCATCTTCCTTATCATCATCATCATCATAATCATCATCTTCATCATCAATTTCTTCTCTATCACCATCATTGTCTTGATCATCATCGTCATATTTGTCGTCGTCGTCATCAACATCTTCATCTTCATCATCATATGCATCATCAACATCATCGTCATCCAATTCATCAACATCTCCATTATCATTATCATCATCTTCATCATCAACATCATCATCATTTTCATTATCATCATCATCATCTTCATCATCATCATCATATTCATCATCATCATCATCATCATCATCTTCATCATCGCAATTTTAGGGGGAGCTCAGTGAATGAAGATGTCTACATGATAGGGAGAGCAACGAGTTGAGTGAAAAATTAAGGATTTCTCTTAACACCCGTTCCAAGGACTAATCTAACAATTCAATATGATATGAGGAAGTAGTAAACAAAATACAACTTATTAGGCCCTATGAAGCCTCTTGTTCTTAGATTTGTGTGCATGAAGAATCAAGACTTATGGACCTAGTTCAGTGTCTTAAAAGAGGAATATCCAAACTAAGCAGTTTGGTAGTTTCATAAAGTGCATTCTGTATAGGAGTGAATAATCACTCATAACCATTCTATTATAATTTTGGCGAAGCTCAGAATAATTTAGTGAAGACCAAGGTAAATATCTTGTCATCACATCTTCATCATCATCATCATCTTCTTCTTCATTAGCATATTCATCAACATCACCATCACCATCATGATCATCATCATCATCATCATCATCATCATCATTGTTGTCGTCATCATCACCACCACCATCATTGATCATCATCATCATATTCATCAGCATCATCATCATCATTATCATCATCGTCGTCATCATCTCCCTCTTCCTAATCAACATCTTCATCCTCATCATCATCATCATTTTCATCATTGCCCTCATCGTCATATTCATCATCTTCATCACCACCACCATCATCATCATCATCATATTCATCATCATCATCATCATCAACAACAACAACAACAACATCTTCATCATCATCATCATCATCATCATCATCATCCTTGTCATGCTCATCCTCATCATCATCCTCATCCTCATCATCATCATCATAATTGTCATCATCATCATCTTCATCATCATTTTTGTCATCATCATCATCATCATCATTAGCAGCAGCATCGTCGTCAACATCATTATCGTCATCATCATCATCGTCGTCGTCGTCGTCGTCATCATCAACGTCATCGTTGTCATCATCGTCATCATCATCATCATCATCGTCATCATCATCATCATCATCATCATCATCACCATCGTCATCGTCATTGTCATCATCATCACCCTCATCCTCCTCCTCCTCCTCCTCATCATCATCGTCGTCTCCCTCTTCCTAATCAACATCTTCATCATCGTCGTCATCATCATTTTCATCATTTCCCTCATCATCATATTCACCACCACCACCACCACCATCATCATCTTCATCATCATCATTGAATGTTGATTTATGTTCATCTATGTCTCCTTTCCAAAGGTTTGAAAATGATCTCATTTGAGGAATTTTGAGGGAGTGCCTTTCAGGTTAACTGGTTAGCAAGTTTTTCCACCATGGAGCCATCGGATGGAGAGTGGGTTTTTATCTACGGTGATAGGTCTTTCTTTATATTGAAACATGCAACAACGAAATAAGGGTAAAGTGTGTTCATCAAAATTTCTCATAAATAACTTGAGAGTTCTCAATCCATCATCCCCATATTATCCTTATAATATCAACAGTTTTAAGGAAATAACTAGGATCTACCTATGTCACCAAATCTACTGACATCTCATATCCACTAATCACTATCACTCTTTTAATTTCTTACAAATTCAAATATATATGCCTACAGTACACAAGTTAAGTTTTCAATTTTTATATTGTTAACTTTATGGCCTGTTATCTACACTTATTGAAAAGTTAAATTCAAAATTACCATTCACATTAAATGCATCAAAAACATATACATTGCTGAGAAATACACACACACACATGTATAAATTTATGTATTAAAACTTGAAATGTATCTACATACACAGCATATATAAATAATGTTATTCCATATTTCTAGGATGCTTGGGAGGTTGAGGCTGCAAGTCCTCCTTTTCTAGAGAAGATAAATTTGTACATTCTAGTCTCTTGGCTTGTCTAGAAGCTTATGGTTCTTTAGAAGCTGCAGCAGGTGCATGTTCTGATTTTCATTCTAATTCTTTCACTTTTGTTGCACATTTCTGCAAAATTTCTCTCAATATATCTTTATCTTGGATGTACTTCTTCATCAATTCCACATTCTTCTTAGTTTTCTCTTCGTGTTCCTTTTCCTTTTGTTGAAGATGATCATTTGCACATTTCAACTCAGACTGAACTTGGGTCAATGTTTTCCTAAGCTTCTCTATCTCTGTCTTCAATTCTTTTACCCTCAATTATGTATTATCTGGAGTATACACAATTGTTACTCGCTAAAGCATGTTGTTCTTCTGCAAAGTTGTAATTTGGGATTTCAAATCTTCTATCTTAGACTTACATCCCAAATGTTGTGATTCTTTATCCTCCAGTATTTTCAATCTGAGCTCTTTAATCTCATCATCCCTCTCGGCTAGCTTGTTTGTCAATGTTTCTTTAATGGTTGACCACGCAAAGAGATCAACTCCAGCATTCATTGTTGCACTAGCATCCATCAAGGACTTATCTCGAATTCTTAAGATGGCATGATAGCTTTGTAACCCCTTTTTGACTTTTGCATGAGCTTGTATTGCATTAAAAGATATGTCCAGTGCCTTTTCTCTATTTTGCAAGGAACTCTCATACCTTATTAAAGCCTGTTGGTGTGCTGACATATCATAAATTTCACCAGAAATCAGATGCCTACTCTGTCCCTTACCAATTTCAGATTCTTTTAACTTTTCAACTCCTCTAGTCTATAGTTTTGCAGTAATATTTTCAAGTTCAACTATTTTCCCTTTCAACTCTTCATCTTTCTTAGTAGTTATGTTTTTCATGTTTTCCTCTTTTTTCTATATTCATTTATCTCAAGTTGATGTTTATTGTAGTATTTAGCAAGGATTTTTTGAAAGTCATCCTTCTTTATTTCAATTATTTTGTTTAACTTATTGGCTTCAGCAGTCGGTATTGCTTCCTAGCCGATAACAGTCCTTAGAAGGGGAATGTACAAAACCTTCGGTCGATGTTTCAACTCATCTTCCAGTATCTTTATGGTTTCTTCATCTTTCTTCCAAACAACCATATATTCTTCTCTGCATTTCTCATTTTCCTTTCTAAATTCATCCTGAATTTTCTCTAGTTCCTTATTCAAAGACTAAAGAATAGAGTCCTTTCCTGCTACTATCCTTCTCGAAATGTCCACAGTCTTCACAAGGGATCATTGTAATCTTGCAATTTCCTATAAACAGGGAAAATTTATAGGAGGCTTCAAAAAATGGAATTCGGCAACTTTTCTTTTTGGGAAAAAGCATTGAAAAATGCCTCCTACCTTACAGAGGTCCATCATTTGCAAATTTTTAATAGAAGATTCCATAGTATCCATGTGTTTTGTCTCTAACCTTGCAATTACATTTAAATAGTGAAAATTTTAACAAGGATTCAAAAAAATGAATTTGGAAACTGTTTCTTTTTGAAAAATAGCATTGAAAAATAGCATTGAAAAATAGCGCCTACCTTTAAGAGGTCCTGAATTTGCATCTGCTTAATCCTACAGAGTTATACGCTCTATACTTCGGTAATATACCAATAGGAAAAGTTTTTTCTATAAAATTCAACTCCTTTTTTGAAATGCAACATTTTATCAAACATTAGCTTAAAAACAGTTTTACCATCAAAAAAATATTTTAGAGAGGAAGGTTTCTAAACTCCCAACTGTGGAGGTGTATATATAAAAAGTGGCATTTCTGCACGAGCATAAATATGATCATCACTATGCTTCTCCTATTCATTAAACTCAACATCATGCATCTCATTTACATTTATTTCTCTGCCTTCATGTAATCCGGCCAAAATTGATACAACATCAAATTCTTCAGGCTCACTTCCCATACCTTCCATACAGTACTCAAAATGATCTTCAGGGACTTGTACATTGTCCTTTGGAGATTGTTGAGGAACTTCCTAGTTAATTTTGTCCATTTTCGACTTCTTAATGTATGTATTTTTAAATATGCTTCCTTCTACAATGTTGGGTCGATATAAGTCAATAATTGTTTGTAGTGTGCCAGGGTAACTGAACTTCACTCTCTTCATTTTGCTCTCCTGCAGTGCAAAATACAATTTTTTTTCCAATAGATGAGGGCCATCTATGGCTAGGTCTTCAACCCAATGAATCACCAACTTCATACAATCACCTGAAATATCTTGCTTGTGGTGATTCATAATTGTCATAAGTACAATTTGGATTAAGGTTTTGTATAGTCCCGGTGGAACATCTTGCATCTTTAAACCATTCCATGCAACCTTAACCATTTTTCCACATATTTTGTTTTCCATCTCATCCTTTTCTACTTTGAGGGTTTTCTTGGTGGTCAACATTACTTCCCCCCTACATGGAATTTTTGCTACACCTGACAACAAATCAGGGTCCAGACAAACCCTCCTCCCAAAAATAATCAATTCCTTGGACTCATCATCATAACTAGAAATGGCATTATCTATATCTTCATTGTTGAAATTTAACTGATCGAAAAGAAAATGATGCACTCATGCTCTAACCAGAACATTTAGCATGCATTCTGGCCAGTTGGTTCTGTCATTCCATGCCTTAGCACTCTCTCCAAATTTTCTGACAGTGAACCTCTCAGCAACTTCAGAACCCCCTGTTTCAGTTGATGGCATGGAAGATGAGGCTACTATTTCCATTTTGCAGGATGGTGGCACGCTCAGAAAGGAAGAAGGGGATGCCCGCACATGATGCATGTGAATGCATGCATAGGATACCAGCACATTGACTTTTCCAATTGAACATGAATGACTAAAATTGCAAGTATCTTGGACAAATTCAAAATTAATGACTGAAATTCTAAGTTGTTACGTAAAAAACAATGTGTAGATATTCAAAATTGGGCTTAGGAAAATGCACACCACAGTCTGTACAATTGTCATAAGTTGAAAATAACACCATGGGTTTGAAGCTAGATATATTTACATTTATTAATAAAATGTTATACTGTTAGGTTTAATCTATATAGTGAATTCTACTATTTAATGCATATGAATTATGTATTTGTTCCATTCAATTATGTCTGGTATATTATTGTTCTGTTATAATTGGTTTTTCTTTTCGAATAATTTTTTCATTATATATGAAATTTGTAAGTTTGAAACAATAATATACATTTCCTAGCATGTGGGTTATTGTGAAGATTATTTTATACTATCTTCAAATTGTTCGAAAAACCTCTTATTATATCCTTCTAGATATGGTTGGATTCACCATACAACACTCTAGAGATCCACACTCTCAGAATATTTTTATCATCATCCTATGAGCTGTGGTGGGAATTTCCCTAAGGCAATTTATGCATATTTTACCAATAATTCCATACTTGTTCAATTTTTTATCTTCTCGTAGGCTCGGTCTAATTTTCCTAAACCACATTTTCCAAGCTACTTGGACCAATATTCCCAAACTTAGCCAATTTCCTGATTTTAACTAATTTGTCATATTTCTCCAGAACGATGTCATAATGCAACAATGATTTCAAATTAATTTCACATCATCATCTATTCCATGCCATGCAATGCAGGAATCATCCTTAGTGTGGGCATCAACCTTAATGCGGGAATCACTTATCCCCTTTAAAACACTTAGCCATTTTTTCTTTGTCTTTAGTATGCAAAATAAAAAATTTCTTCTATTTTTGCAGGTTGATATTTTCCTTATCTGGTCACCATAAGAAAAACCAATAGCATGGATAGATATCCATTTCAACAATGAATAGGACCATATCATCTCATGAATTTTATCATCAAAGGAACACCCCCTTTCGGTCATTTCGAAGTGGTCTCTCAAACTTTTTGTCTAACACTTGAGCAGTTCTCTTCAAACTCTAGGTCACCAAGGTAATTTCATTTTTCCTTCAAATTTGGCAAGTGATATTCCCAATGGATATAGTTCAACAAGGTGAGTCCAGAAAAACAACTTTCATCTAGTTCTGTAGCTTCTTTATCTCTCCTAGGTGGGCATTTTTCTAGAATAGTGAAAATATCGCTGAGAGGTACTTTTGGAAGATTGATATCTTATTCTTGAAGACTTTTGGTCAGGATAATTATATGGTTGGATGCACTATACAAGTTTCTAGATATCTACACTCTCATAATATTTTAATCGTCAACCCATGAGCTATGGTGGGCATTTCCCCAAGGCTTGTTAGGAAGATTTTACCAATAATTCATACTTGGAAATTTTTTTATCTTCTCCTAGGTTTGGTCTAATTTTGCTAAACCACAGTTTTGGAAGGTCCATAAATTCTTCTTCAGTGTCTCTTTGGACAAACTGAGACCATGGTTGAGTAGAAAAAACAACATCCTACAATATCCCCATGTGGTGTGGGCATTTTATTCAACAAACCATTTGTGGCAGGCACCCTCTTAAGGCTACTTGGTGTTGGGACGAATTAATGTTGTTTTAATTCCATTGTAGTAACTTCCCAGCCATTTAATTTGTCAATCTGAGGTTCGTAGGCTTATGAAGCACATGCAAACTATATGCAGGGTTGAAGTGAAATTAAACTAATCTAACCCCCCGTGAAACTAAGACTAATCTAATATAACCCCCCTTAAGCTGAAACACACAATTGCTAATCTAATGCAGGAAGATGAAACACACGGCTAAAAGTAAATTGCATAAAAGAAAGACAACACATGTGAGCTCACATTAACAATCAAGCAATCTTAATTTACATCACAAGAATCAATGACAAATCATGAAAGCATCAAATCCAATATTATGAACAAAAGCTAAGAATTCCCTTCTCCATATTACAAAGTCAAGACTAACTTCTACAATCTACTATTCTCTAAGATAATCTAAGATCTAAGATATTCTAAGATAATCTAGCCTAGCAAATGAAGAGAGAGCACTCTCTTTTATACATGAACTTCTTTGAGAAGAAGATAACCATATCATAATGAGAGATCCACTATTCACTCAACCACTCAACTACTTTCCTATTATTACAAGATATGATCCCTTCAAATCCTCCACATATCTCTCACAAATTCTTCACATGTCTCTCAACCAAATCTCCATGATCTTCTCCTTGGAATATTCTTTGCATAACTATCTCCTTGAAATGGTGGAGAAGATATACATGAAGTCTTTTCTTTGAATTAATCCCTCACATATTCCTACACATTACAAAGCTCATCCATACTTGAGATATTAGTGAAAAACATGTTAATTTCTAACATTTTAATCATAAATTCACTTATAATACTAAAATGAATAAAGTGGAAATAATAAGGTGAAACCCACATATATATATGGAAATGGTATGATAAAAAGTTAATGGGACAATGAAATGTGAGGAATAGAGGAAGATAAAGTGGATGAAAAATGACATTTCCGAGTCTCAACATACTCCCCAACTGAACTTGTTGCATGTCCTCATGCAACTATGTATGGATCTTCTCAAGAAATTTTGGCATCTAAACTTTGGCTTTGATTGATGATGTCTTTTTAATAATGAATATTTCCAGGGTGTGAAATACCTGAGTATTAGTTGAAATTTCTTATGGTTGGTTCTTGTGTGACAACCATGAATATAAAGAATGTTGGTTCTTGTGTTAACAAAATTCATTTCATGATGTGAAATGCATGAGTAACAGCTGACATTTTCCTTATGGTTGGTTCTTGTGTGACAACCGTGAATACAAAGAATGTTGGTTCTTGTGTTAACAACATTCATTTTGTTATTTGTTTTCTAGATGCATAATAATTTATCCATACGCTCACTGGAAATGATAAGCTATTAATGTGCATAGAAGACATCATTGTGAATAGAAGACATCACTATGCATAAGAAAGCCTTTTTTCTTTATCTTTATGGATCATGCCAATATGTATATCAATGTGTATGCAGGAAAGTGCAACAGAGGATTTGTCAGAAAAGAAATGCTGGTGAATGGTAAATGAGATGAAAAATGGGTGATGATGGTGAAAATAAATGGAATGACAGTAGTGAGTATGTATTGAATATAGTTACCCCTCCCCAACTGATGTGGTTGCATGTCCTCATGCAACCTAGCATGGGATGTGAAAGAAATGGAGCATGGTGAGGGAATTTTCCAAATTATTCATTGCTAGCATGTAAGGAATCGCATGATTAAAGTTTAGAAAAAAACATACCCCCACTTACCCAAAAAGTAGATGAACAATGCAATATGAATGTAGTTGATGCCACTAGATCATGGAGAATATGTCACGACTGCAGGATAAAAATGTAACCGTAAATGATGTTGCGGCTGTAACTGCTGGATAATGTGAAGTGGAGGAATCTGAACTGTTGTTGTTGAATCATTGATAATATGTTACGGCTGTAGGATAAAAATGTAACTGTAAATGCTGCTGCGGCTGTAATTGTTGGAACTGCTGTAATGTGAAGTGGAGGAATCTGAACTTCTGCTGATAAATAATGGAAAATTTGGAAGGCAGAAAGTGGAATTATGGTACACTCATAGATCTGAAGTCATGCTTCTGTAAATGCTGATGGATTTATGAGAAAGAATGTATATTCTTCACCTGCTACAAAACCCGATGGTACAATCCTAGTCATGCGAATAAATGTGTCGATGTCGAGCATGAAAAGATATCATTGGATTATCGGCCATTTATGAATGCCATTAACCAATGCAAGGTAACTCACCAGTGATGTCAATGAGTTCCAAGGTACCCAAGTACATATTGCGAAGTGTGAATAGATGTGTTGATGTTGAGCCACTTGCAAGATCTGACTATCAAGGGACATTGATGAATTCCCATGATTGTTAGCGAGAGAACTTGCCATTAAGGCATGCAAGCGTCCAGGTACTCAAAATGAACTCTAGTCTATATCCCAAATAAGGTGTTGACGTCAATGGGGCAAGACTTGTTGAAAGGTGGGCCTTAAGGAATCCCATATCAATCAATGCGAGTTGGTATAAAAATATTGGTAGGACTATCAGTGAAAAGATCTCGTAGTCAAGCACTGGATATGAAAAGGCTATGTAGTCATGGAAAGGGAGTTGGTTTTATTCAGAAGGGAAACTGGAATGGAAAAATGAACTAAAAAGATAAAGGGATGTATGCAATTCAGAAATATAGGCATGTGTGAAGTCATGACAGATAAAGCGATGGAAAGTGGATTTCAAGACATGGATGGTGAAGGTGCTCTGAAGCAGCAATATGGATAAACAATCATGATGCAAATGATTTTATGGATGGTTTCTATATAAAAACCAACATTATGATGTTTATCAGAAAATGTCATGATTAACAACTCCTTTAGGCTTTCTATCAAAGCATGATTCTCAAAAATTTTGTGATTCTTGAAAAATCACTTCAGCAGCAAAATGTGATCATCTTTGAACCTGAAACAAAACTTAGTACAAATTCCTGCATGAAACTTAGTAGTGAATATGTATTGAATATAGTTCCCCCTCCCCAACTGATCTAGTTGCATGTCCTCATGCAACCTAGCATGAAACTTATGAGAAGTCCGTAAATGAAAACATATCATGTGGAAAGAACTACATAAAATGTGTTATGCTTGTTTCCATTGCGCTCATGGTTCGTCATTGATTTTTGTTTGAAGTGACTCAAAGAAAAACAATTCAGCATTAATCATAAAAGAAAATTCAGGAAAAACGAAAACGTCCATTTGCAACTTTATTTTTGTTTTTGGTTGTTTTTACATTTTTACTTTTTATTGTTTGTGACTTTTATATTTTATTTTTATTTTCTTTTGCAAAATAATTTATTTTTATTTTTATTTTTAAATTGATAAAACAAAAGAAATAATTTTAATTTTATATATTTTTCTTGTTTTTGTTTT
Organism: Pseudotsuga menziesii; assembly: GCA_001517045.1. Classification (NCBI taxonomy): domain Eukaryota; kingdom Viridiplantae; phylum Streptophyta; class Pinopsida; order Pinales; family Pinaceae; genus Pseudotsuga; species Pseudotsuga menziesii. Next base: position 359,192 of record LPNX010410372.1, read on the forward strand.
TATTTTTACAACACATAAAAAAACACTCAAGATTAAATGTATCCGATGTGCCTTCCTGGGCATTCAGCATTAATGTCTCGGCTCTTTAACAAAGCATTTAAAATTAAAAAATTTAATAGCTGTAACAGCCAGCTACAACACCACATAGCTGCAACAAGCGGCTGCAACACTTGACTGCAACGGCGAGCTGCGACAGCCAGCTGCAACAACCCGGCTACGACAACCGGCTGCAACACCCAGCTGCGACAGCCAACTACAACAATTGGCTATGACAAGATAGCTGCGACACTCAGTTGCAACAAGACAGCTGCAACACCCGGCTATGACAAGCCAGCTGCGACACTCAGTTGCAACAAGCTAGCTACAACAAGCATAGCTGCGACAGCCGGCTGCAACACACAAGAAAATTTTTGCATTGTGAGAAAATTGGTTTTTTGCACTTTTATGGATTTAAAATCAACTATTGGGCTACAACAACCAACTGCAACACCAGGTTGCAACAACCGGCTGTAACAGCTAGCTACAACACCCATTAGATCCTACATAAACAGTCGTTAACATAAAATACATGCGTACCTACCCTTAAGTATCGATCTGTTGCTCCTATTTGCCTTCTGAGTATCTTCTTTATTTCTCATCATCGTGCATGCAGGCAGTCCGATCACAAGAAACTCTCAGCGCCGTGAGAAACATCCTTATAATTAGTTCATTGTGCACCGTTATGGATTTTAAAATCAAATATCCTCTAGCTTTTTTTTTCTATTTTTCCCGTCGATTGCTGTCAAAGTGACTTGAAGAAAACAAATTAGCGTAAATCATAAAAACATTTGTTGATATTGTTTTCAGGAATAATGGAAATGTCCATTTGCTATTTTGGTTTTTATAATTTTTATTGTTTTATATTTTATATTTTTTTAATTTTTATATTACACATCAAAATAAACTGCAAAAATTATGCTAAAAAAACAATAGAAATGTCTCGGCTTCATCAAATATTTCCATGTGCATGGCCACTGCCAAAATTTATTCAAGCAATCCGGAGTTGTGCTTGAGTTTGTTGCATTAATTCCAAATGTTTCTCTTTGTATAATCGGACCTGTACATTGTCAAATATAATTCAGAGCATACAATTCTAGTGCAACAAATAACAATCCTGGAGCAAAAACAAATATTGATCCTAAATAGAGAAACATGCTTCGTGCAAAAACACATCGATCATAGATGCAGAGAGCATAATTATATCATGAAAATTTTATTGTCTCTGCCCTCCAAGTTGTTTTGTTTTGTTTTGCGTTTGTTTTTTTGTTTTATTTATTTATTTGGAACAACCATATACTATAAGAACAACCATCTACTGTAAGAAGGATAGCTCTTTGAACTGGAGACACAGTGCTGTAATCAATCCAATATTCACAAAATTTTCATACTACTTATGCTAAAGTATTTTTGGCAACATTAAATATCTTCATTGCAGAAACAGGATATTGGTTTGGATATTGCAAATTAAGGTCAAAATCTACGACAACACATTCTGCAATGAGTACAAATTGTTTCTGTTGCTCATAAAACTACTTTTAGTAGCAACAGATGGATTTCTTATTGCAAAAGAAATCATTATGTCACACAAAACATATTCTAATGATAACTTAACCTTAGAAGGATCTATGGTGACGTCTTTGCTGAAAATGTTGGGGCACCAAAACAATTTCTCTATATTCTTCTTACCAATGGGAGCTACAGCAAGCAACGCATAAAATGGGAGCCCACAAAAATGGTGAGATCTGAGAAATTCTAAGGACCTATGATCGCTGGGTAATTGTGGTCATGTCCTTCATAGTTATTACATGTCATGTTATTACAGTGAGCCAATTTATGGATGAATTGACAATTGAAGAGACTGGGATGAGCGATGGTGTATATGACACTTTGGAAAATAGGAGTCATGAAAGTCAGAGTCTTCTTTTATTGAGTCAATTGGGATCTATCCATTCCGGCATATGGTTGTATAGGAGAAGGATTCAATTCACTGCTCCCACAAAATACTGTGTATCTGCCATATTAAAAACCGGTCATCCCGAAATCTTGCATTTTCATGTTCATAAAAATGCGAACTGCTCCCAAACCAAATCGAATTTTCACAAACCACTTGTGAGTCATCTAAATGAGACCCTTCTACACAAAACCCATGTTCCAAATTTTTGAAATTCATCATTTTTTGCTCAAAAATTGCACCCAAAGTTGACTGACTACAAATGGGTGTTAATTGATGGAAAAAGCAAAGAAAACAATTAGGTATATTCATTCATGCAATACCATCTTATTCATCGTGCAACCAGAATGGAAAGGAATATTCAAGACTAACAAATGGCCTGTATTAAGCTATGAATGGAAGTGGTTGTGATTCATCCCGAAAGAATTTGGTCAAATGAGGTGGATGACCCGTAACCCAACTTAGCAGATACGTGAAGAATTTCAAGAAGATGAAACTGTCATGAAAAGTGTGAGTCATGTCTGGAATTAAACACATAGATCACTCCTATATTGTTTGTTTATTAATAAAGGATAATATGTATTAAGCAATTGGTTTCTCTCCCACCCAATTTTGGTGGTCTATTAGCAACCATTTTTAGCAGATGCAGATTCAAAGCCAGATTGCTTGGATCAGTTGGGCGGTTCTAGTATTCAATAAAATCCACTGTGGGTGGACGCGACATGCAAGGAGGATGCTGAGGATTGTAATGATGAGTTTTTTTTTGGCAGCGTCCATCTATCTATTATTCATTGCTTTGATATTATGGCGAATTTTCTGAGTAAAGATCCCAAGAACAGATTATTGTGAAAAGATAAGGATTGACCACAAAGACGTGTTGGATGATAGTGCATGGAATTTTGATTTTGAAGTCTTATAGATTTATGTTGGATTTTGTAATAATCATATTTGTAAAACTTTAAAAAAAAATTGCGTTGATTTTATTCGTTTTGGACTAAGGCAAGAGCTTCATATCTGAATGATTTTATCGTTTTGCAAGTTTTTTATTCAAGGTAGCGATGGATAAAGGCGAGAAGATGGAAGCCCTAGAACTAGAAAAGGGAAGATGCATTGCACCATGTAGTGACTATTTCATCGTGGAATAGTTATTGTATTAATTGTCTATTTTTTTGCAGGTTTAAACCAATAATGAACCAAACCAACACAAAGGTGGAGTGGTTGAAACAGTCAAACATATAATTTTGTGCACGCAAACAAAAACTAAATCAAGCTGAAAGTTAAAAAATGAGAATATCGCATGACATGTGATATTGTTTTAGGTGTGTTTCAGCTGCTATGTTTCGGTTGTTGTTTCAGCTCGGAGTTGTGTTGTTTCAGCTTGGATTTGTAGCTATTCTAATTTCATCGATTGTTTTAGTTTAAAATGAAATTGCCACATGAAATTTGCAAGCTAGTTTTATTTTTTTTTAAATTCAAAATGTTTTTAGCAAATGGAGATAATGATTCCAAAATAAAGATGAAATCGATTAGGTATGTTGCAAACATTAATTTATTATTCTTGAAAATTTTAGAAAACATCCTAATCTCTTGTGTTTCAGCTACAGCTGTTACAGCTTATGTGTTTCAATTAAAGAAGTCTGTTTCAGCTGAAGCTGTTACAACTTATGTGTTTCGACTGAAAAAGCGTGCTTCAGCCACAGCTGTTACAACTATTGTTTCAGCTTAATGCACCTACTGTTTTAATTGCAGATCAAAGGATGGAGGCTCAAATTTCTTATTATTATTTTTTATATATTTTGAGAAAATCAAATAAAAGAACTTTTAAAATTTTATTTTACAAATTTATAAAAAAAACAATTATGACCAAATGGAACAAATTGCAGATGAAAAATAGATTAGGAAGATTTTTTTTTTTTCATCCGTCAACAATAAGAATTCTTCCTGAAATCAATTTAGTCATCCTATTTCTGATCCTCGTGATTGCACGAAGCGTGGAGGAGAGATTACTTATTATGGGTGAAAGCAAAGACTGGAAATAAAATCCTACCTACTCTATGCTAATTGGGAATTAGAAAATAGTTACGTGTAATCAAATATCCAATGTAGCCATTCAAGTAACAACAATAAGAATATGTTCAATGTGAATTTTGCAAATAGAAGATGAGGATAAATAGAAATGTGTGAAATTAATTGTTGTAACTGTGTATTGACTAGAAAAAAAGAAAAACTAAATTGTTCTAACCTCGTACTCTCTTGAAACCATCGTTCGATAGGGATTTTGTAGGCATAGTTTTCACTCCTCAGATCATGCTACAACTCCTCGTAGTCCTCCTCGATCTCCTGTTCGCGTGATTTTTCGTCATCGGATGTGCAGGATTCTTCATATGTTGATACCTTGTTCGTTGTTGGAGGAGTAATTAAGCTCTTGGCTGCTTTCAGGATCTCTTCTTTGTGAGAAGAATAGATCCCTACTTTTGCAAAGATATGAGTGAGTTGTTCCAAGATTAAACTCATTGTTAAATCATTTTGAAAAAGGGATTCTTACAGGACCCAAAGCTAAATGAACATTTTAAATAAACACTCTTGCTGAAAACAAATTAAAAAAAAAACACTCTGTACAAGAAAAACAATTACTCTTCACAGTTGTGAGAAAACACACTTGCTGAAATTGAAATTCAAACTTGCAGAATTGAAACACTCTTAGCAGAAATTGAAATCCACTCATTGCAAAAATTGAAATTCACACTCTAGTGTATGCTTGCAGGAAATCAAACTAAAATTCAATCCATCATGCCTCCCCGCCAACGGCACCAAAATGTTGAGCCGAATTAATGTTGTTTTAATTTCGTTGCAGTAATTGCCCAGCCATTTAATGTGTCAATCCAAGGTTCGTAGGCTTACGAAGCACATGCAAATTATATGCAAGGCTGAAGCGAAATTAAACTAATATAACGCCCCATGAAACTAAGACTAATCTAATATAACCCCCCTTAAGTTGAAACACACAATTGCTAATCTAATGTAGGAAGATGAAACACACGGCTGAAAGTAAGTTGCATAAAAGAAAGACAACATATGAAGAGCAACAAGACAACACATGTGAGCTCACATTAATCAAGCAATCTTAATTTACATCACAAGAATCAATGACAAATCATGAAATCATCAAATCCAATATTATTAACAAAAGCTAAGAATTCCCTTCTCCAAATTACAAAGTCAAAACTAACTTCTACAATCTACTATTCTCTAAGATAATCTAAGATCTAAGATATTCTAAGATAATATAGCCTAGCAAATGAAGAGAGAGCACTTTATTTTATACATGAACTTCTTTGATAAGAAGATAACCATCTCATGATGAGATATCCACTATTTACTCAACTACTCAACTACTTTCCTATTATTACAAGATATGATCCCTTCAAATCCTCTACATATCTCTCACAAATTCTCCACATGTCTCTCAACCAAATCTCCATGATCTTCTCCTTGGATATTCTTTGCATAACTATCTCCTTGAAATGGTGGAGGAGATATACGTGAAGTCTTTTCTTTGAATTAATCCCTCACATTTTCCTACACATTACAAAGCTCATCCATACTTGATATATTAGTGAAAAACATGTTAATTTCTAGCATTTTAATCATAAATTCGCTCATAATACTAAAATGAATAAAGTGGAAATAATAAGGTGAAACCCACATATATATATATATATGGAAATGGTATTATAAAAGGTTAATGGGATGATGAAATGGGAGGAATAGCAGAAGATAAAATGGATGAAAAAGTGACATTTTCGAGTCTCAACACTTGGACCAATATTGCCACACGTGGCCAATTTTCTGATTTTCACTAAATTGTTGTATTTCTCCATAACGATGTCATAATGCAACAATTATTTCAATTTCATGCCACATAGTCATCTATTCCATGCCATTCCATGCGGGCATCATCTTTAGTGTGAGCATCAACCTTAATGCGGGCATCACTTAGCCCCTTTACAACACTTGGCCATTTTTTTTGTCTTTAGTGTGCAAAATAATATTTTTCTTCTATTTTTCCAAGTTGATATTTTCCTTATTTGGTCACCATAAGAAAAAAAAAGAGCATGGCTAGATATCCATTTCAACAATGAACAGGACCATATGATCTGATGATTTTTATCATCAATGGAAAACCCCCTTGCGAGCATTTCCAAGTGGTCTCTCAAACAATTTGTCCAACATTTAACCAGTTCTCTTCAAACCCTAGGTCAGCAAGGTGATTTCATGTTTCCTTCAAACTTGGCAAGTGAGATTCCCAATGGGTATAGTTCAACAAGGTGAATCCAGAAAAAACACTTTCATCTTCTGTAGCTTCTTTCTCTCTCCTCAACAGGCATTTTTCTACAGCAGTGAAAATATGGATGAGAGGCACTTTTGGCAGATTGATATCTTCTTCCTAAAAGACCTTTTGGTCAGGATAATTATATGGTTGGATGAACCATACAAGTCTCTAGATATATACATTCTCATAATATTTTTATCATCATCCTATGAGCTGTGCCGGGCATTTCCTTAAGGCCAGTTAGGCATATTTTACCAATAATTCCATACTTGGACAATTTTTGATCTTCTCCTAGGATTGGTCTAATTTATCTAAACCACAGTTTTGGCAGGTCCATAAATTCTTCTTCATTATCTCTTTGGAAAAATGGATACCATGGTTGAGTAGAAAAAACAACAGCCTACAATATCCCCATGTGGTGCAGGAATTTTCTTCAACAAACCATTTGTGGCGGGCATCCTCTTAAGGATACTTGGACCAATATTCCCGCACTTAACCAATTTCCTGATTTTCACTAATTTCCTGTATTTCTCCAGAACGATGTCATCATGCAACAATGATTTCAACTTCATGCCACATCGTCATATATGCCATGCCATGCCATAGGTGCATCATCCTTAGTGTGGGCATCAACCTTTATAAAGGTATCACTTAGCCCCTTTTACAACACTTGGCCACTTTTTATGTCATGCCATGCCATAGGTGCATCATCCTTAGTGTGGGCATCAACCTTTATAAAGGTATCACTTAGCCCCTTTACAACACTTGGCCATTTTTTATGTCTTTAGTGTGCGAAATAAAAATTTTCTTCTATTTTGCCAGGTTGATATTTTCCTTATCTGGTGATGATAAGAAAAACCAAGAGCATGGCTAGATATCCATTTCAACAATGAACATGACCATATCATCTGATGATTTTTATCATCAATGGAACACCCCCTTGCGAGCATTTCCAAGTGGTCTCTCAAACACTTTGTCTAACACTTAACCAGTTATCTTCAAACCCTAGGTCACGAAGGTGATTTCATTTTTCCTTCAAACTTGGAAACTGAGATTCCAAATGGGTATAGTTCAACAAGGTGAATCTAGAAAAACCACTTTCATCTTCTGTAGCTTCTTTCTCTCTCCTTGGCGGGCATTTTTCTGGAGCAGTGCAAATATGGCTAAGAGGCACTTTTGGCAAATTGATATCTTCTTCCTAAAAGACTATTTGGTTAGGATAATTATATGGTTGGATGCACCATACAAGTCTCTAGAGATAAGCACTCTCATAATATTTTTATCATCATCCTATGAGATGTGGCGGGCATTTCCCTAAGGCTATTTAGGCATATTATACCAATAATTCCATACTTTGGACAATTTTTTATCTTCTCCTAGGCTTCGTCTAATTTCCCTAAACCACAGTTTTGGCAGGTCCATAAATTGTTCTTTAGGGTCTATTTGGAAAAAATAAGACCATGGTTGAGTAGAAAAAACAACAGCCAACAATATCCCCATGTGGTGCGAGCATTTTCTTCAACAAACCATTTGTGGCAGGCATCCTCTTAAGGCTACTTGGACCAATATTCTCGCACTTAGCCAATTTCCTGATTTTCACTAATTTGTCGTATTTCTCCAAAATGATGTCACAATGCAACAATGATTTCAACTTCATGCCACATCGCCATATATTTCATTCCATGCCATGCGTTCATCATCCTTAGTGCGGTCATCAACCTTAATGCGGGCATCACTTAGCCCCTTTACAACACTTGGTCATTTTTCTGTCTTCAGTATGCAAAATAAGATTTTTATTCTATTTTGCGAGGTTGATATTTTCCTTATCTGGTCACCATAAGAAAAACCAAGAGCAAGGATAGATATCCATTTCAACAATGAACAAGATCATATCATATGATGATTTTTTATCATAAATGGAACACCCCCTTGCAAGCATTTCCAAGTGGTCTCTCAAACTCTTTGTCTAACACTTAACCAGTTCTCTTCAAACCCTAGGTCACCAAGGTCATTTCATTTTTCCTTCAAACTTGGCAAGTGAGATTCCCAATGGGTAGAGGCCAACAAGGTGAATCCATCAAGACCACTTTCATCTTCTGGAGCTTCGTTCTTTGTACTCCGTGGGCATTTTTTTGGAGCACTGCAAATATGGTTGAGAGGCACCTTTGGCAGATTGATATATTCATACTAAAAGACTTTTTGGTCAGGCTAATTATATGGTTGGATGCAACATACAATAATATAGATATCTACACTCTCATAATATTTTTATCATCATCCTATGAACTGTGGAGGGCATTTCGCTAAGGCCAGTTAGGCAGATTTTACCAATAATTCCATACTTGGACATTTTTTTATCTTCTCCTAGTCTTGGTATAATTTCCCTAAACAACAGTTTTTGCAGTTTTTGCATGTTTTTGCAGGTCTAATTTATCTAAACCACAATTTTTTCATGTTAGGGGTGCATTTGAGTAAAGCAATCCAAAATTGACTTGCTTCAATAAAATCCATGCACATGCCTGATTTCATTTTCCCATACCTCAACCTGTCATACACGTGTTGAATGTATTCAGTGTAAAATATGTCTGTTGCAGCTGCAACTGTTTTCCCCAAATTTTCAAATTTTGGACCCCCTTATGATTTTTAACATTGCCTTGAATAGTTTGGATCCATGAACTCTTTTGTCGTGCTTTAATATCGGCCTATTTTTGAGGTTAACTCTCTTCCTATTGTAAAAAATTGCTTATGTTTGAATCTGCTGTGGGTCGCGAAGTTAGAGTTTGTTTTGTTACCCTTAGAGCTGCATTTTCCTCTCAGGAGCTTAGTTCCCATGCTAACCACTGTTTCGGAAATCGTTTAAACAACTTATCGGCACCATGTTTTCTTAGGGAGCCGTTGTTGTGGAAATCAAACGATGACCTTAACTTCTTTGTTATCACGTCATTTTGTTTGGCTTGTTCACATTATCAGAGGAGTTAGTCTGTTTATCTTCCGCCCTTGTGGCTCCCAAACAAACTAAGTATCCGGCATACAACCGCTCCGCCCACCAACGCTTTGTCGGGTCTTCGTCGCCTTTTGTTGGATCGGAGGCCGTAGTCTTTTCTCCTCCGCCCTTTTGGATGTGTAACGCACTAAGGTTCTGACGTTGATGTCCTTCCGCTCGCCAACTGGGACTTTTTCACCTAGATTTTGAGTCTAGCTTTTTCGACTCCGATAAACTTAACAGTCTCACGGATCTCGTTGCGTGTTTGGAAATCCACTGACACGACTGTGAGTAAGACTACCGCGGCTGAGGTTTTAGTTTTTTAGGTCGTCGATAAGTTTCTCTCCCCGTTGTTTCATCAGCTTTAAACCCTTGTGGATGAGACAGTAGTCCTGGCGCTTGTTAAAGTTTTCATAACAGTATAGGGCCTCTTTTGATGACTAGTCATTTGTTGATACAATTTGGTTTTATTGAAAATGTAATCCTCATTAATGATAAATGTCGTTTAATTGCAGATGAACTCAAGAGATTTTTATAAGTTACCATCTCAAGGAGAGCAAGTGAAAGACAAGGCAGAATCAATGGTGACAAAATCCCCTGTCTAGAACGATCTATCAGTTACCAAGCGGATCCCGCTTTGTTGAGTACTATAAAAACGTAATGCATGAAGCAAATCATGAGTACTCACAGAAAAGGCAAAAACGGGGATATTAAATGATTTGGAGGAACCCAAAGGTCACACGGTTGGGGCAGCCCAAGCAGTTGGCTGATTTGGTTTAAATATAGGAAAGTTAGAACTTACAGGGGATTTTTCCCTGGAAAAACTTGTGAACTATTGTTTGTAAGAGGAACTACTTTGTTTTACAATAAGAAATTGCAAATTTTACCTGTTGGAGAAGGTGCTATGTGGAATGTCTCAATGAGATAAAATGAACGATGTTGAATGGGAACTATTTCGTTTTCGACTGTGTTTCATTAACTGTGAGGGCGTTCTAACTTTATGAACCTATGTTCTTGCCTGAATGTTCTCTGGTATATTCTGTGACGTTTTCCACTTTGAGTAATGGGATTTTTTAACCGTTGATGAGCTATCTTGTCATGTATACTTTTATTCATGTTTATATGTTTTGGTTATAAGAGCAGCTATCTGTGATTTACCATAACACATGGACAGTATTGCATTACTCAAGAATTAATATCTAGCTCTCTATATATAGCCTAGTTAGTATTTATTTCCTTGCTTTGTGTGTGATTTAGATGCTTGATATTTTAAAGACAAGAGGTAAGAACCTGCGCATCACATTGTGAATACTCCTTGCATTATTTATCAGGTCTGCATGTTAAATAGGCACCTGCATATCATACTTTAAGTCAAAAATACAAAAATATATATATGGTGGATCGGGCCGCAACCGATAAAACCTTTTATTTTTGTTACTTGACCTACAGTAGCTGGACCGCAAACCGGACGGATTCCCTACACCAAACAGTCACAGGCTGATTGGGAACGTTGACTGGGGAGAATCCCTTGTTGTTGTCACCTGCGAATTTCCAAGCCTCAACAGTTTCTGGCGCTAGAAGGAGGGCCGCCAGTGCATGGCTGGCCGAGGAAGCCCATTTTCTTGAGACTATTCCACTGGTAATAGTTCAGAAAGCAGTGTGTTTCATAATCCCATTCTAGAAGAAGGGGGTAGAGAACATTTGTATTCTATCGACAACAAAGTTGTTAATGATCTGAGAAGACACACTAGGGAATACGTGAAGAATATTGGAGGATTTCCAAATATCCCTGAATTTCCCAAAAGAGAATATAAAAGGAAAGATCGTCCTATATTGGAAGACTCAGTGCTGGTTGGGGACTAGGAAGAACTTGTAGAAACAGTCTTACAGGAAGTTGTACAGCCTTTGAATCAAGTAGGCTCGGATACTCCTCACATTTCTCCTATTCATACTCCTATTTTCTCACCTCCTCACTCTCCACCCAAACTCATGGTAGGCGTAAACGCAAATCAACCACCCAACCCACCGAATCCACCACCTTCCTGGAAGGCCAGATCACCTCTAAACCTAACACCTCATTTGCATGATTTACCTCAATCTTTTGAAAAGATGTTGTCCAAATTTGACCCAATTGAGAAGATGCTAGTAGACGACCACTTGCAAAGTTTATATTTGGAAATAGAAGGATTAAGGGCTGGGGAATATGAGGATGTAGTTTCTAGACTTTTCCCGCACACCCTTAAAGGAGCTGCAGCATTGTGGTACTTTGGTTTGCTAGAAAAATCTATCCCTGATTGGGATACCTTCAAGAGGATTTTTAGAATTAAGTATGCAACCTAAAAGACTCATGCAACTCTCATGAAAGGACTATGCACCTTGAAGAAAGAGAGAAAGGATAAGGTGCACAGTTTCACCCAAAGATTTGCAGCATATCTCAAGAATTTTTATGAAGCTGACAGACCTTCAGATAAAGTCCTGATTGAATATTATAACTCATCTTTAGGACCCAAGTTGGCCATGTTTGCAAAAATAAAGGCCAATCCTACTCTAGCGGAGACCTATGAGGAGGCAGAGAAAGTAGAGGCTGAAAGGGAAAGCATCGAATATTACCCCGAACGGTTAGGAGAGAAATTTGTAGGGAGGAAGACTTTGTTGTTTACTAAGCCTAAGGAAGAATAGTCACCAGATTTTGAAGGAATGGAAAAAATGATGCAGAAGCTTTCTAACAGAATCATAGACTTGGAAAAGGAAAAGGAAGCCCAAAATTTCTACAAGACTTATTACAAGAAAAGGGAACATAACAATCAATCCCAAACCCCTCTGCATAATTCGGCATCCATGAATTTAACAGAGGTAGGAATGGACAATTTTTGTACTTTCCACCACCTTCCCCACTCTGAGAAGAATTGTCCTCAATGGATAAACTCAATGACGTTGTTCATGAATCAACTGTTGGATTCTAAATTGACAGAAGATGAAGATGAAGAAAGAAAAGACAACAATACATCAACAAAAGAACAAGAGGATGAGACTATGGTTTTGTGGGACTGTGTTTCATTGTTTGACGATGAAGAGGAAAATATTTTGGGACACGAAGACATCCTGGAAACAAATGTAACAACCAGAATCCAAGGGTTGGCTAAAGAAAACAGTCTCATGCTCCCGAAGATTAAAAGGCTGCAAAAGAATGTTAAGAAGTTTCAAGATAATTCCTCGGCTAATAAAATTCCGGAATTCACCATCACCAGTCAAGATCCTAGATAGAATAATGTGTTTTCCAAGCCCAATGAAGAAAAAATGAATGATAATAAACCAAATCCTACCAAACCTCAGATGGATTATGACATTGTGGAAGATATAAAGAAGGTGAGGGCGAATATCTCATTATTTGAAATGTGTAAGGTGCCGCAACAGAAAGAAAAGCTATTGAAAGCACTTGAAGCATCAAAGGAGAGGATTCCCACCGACAATCAACCCAAGGAAGAAGAATAAATTGAGGAAGCAAGCATCGGAGGTAAGCCTAAGAACAAGAATCCACCTTTCCTCCTCACTTTTGAAATTTTTAATCACAACGTACATAATTGCCTGGTAGACTCAGGGGCATCGGTTAACGTCATGCTGCTGTCAATCTACAAAAAGATAAATGGGCAGCCTAAGCCATCCACTTGGAGGTTTGTCCAGTTGGATAGAACGAATGTGAAGGTGATTGGGGAAATGGAGAATGTTCTAGTCGGCTTGTCTTCGAATGATAAGGTGTGTCAATTTATTGATATTGTGGTGGCTAACATACCGGAAGCTTATGGGCTCGTTCTGAGCAGGGACTGGTCGGCAAAGCTGAATAGATATTTTGCCTCAGACTAGTCACATCTGTGGCTACCATATAAAGGAAGCCCAAATCAAATCAAAATTTTGAGGGATCCCCATATGAAATACAACGTTACTCAGTTTGAGGAAAAAAATGAACCAGTGGATTCTGTTTTGGGAAATTACTTTATTGAGTTAGAACCAAGAAATTACCAAGCAAAAGAAGCTAGCGACACATTAGACACTCAGCCTGATCTCCTTCGGTTTTCACAGGCTGACGAAATCGATTGTAAAATAGTAAACTTAGCAGTAGAAGTAGATTCTCGTATAGTAGTTAGCGATTTCTGGACACTTTTTTTTTATGGATCTAAAACATTAGAAGGGTCGGGAGCTGGCTGTGTTCTAATAGACCCCGAGAAGAACAAACATTTTCTTTCATGTAGGTTAGAGTTTGAATGTACAAATAACACAGCTGAATATGAAGCGTTGGTTCAAGGTTTAAGAAAAGCAATTGAATTAAAGGAAAATAATTTGAAAGTATTTGGAGATTCTGAAATAATTGTAAAAAAAAATCGGAATCAAATACATTGGATTTCTCCTCACTTAAAATCTTATCTAAATGAGGTATGGGATTTACTCAAATGTTTTAACGCATTTAATATTGTATCAATCCCAAGACTTAAGAATGTGGCAGCTGACTTGTTGGCCACATCAGCTGCTAGGCTTGTGCCCTCTAATAATCGGTGCTCTATTGAATTACTTTTTAGGCCCTCGGTCCCGGATATGATTACCAACCTACAAGTGTTCGATGACGATCAGCAAATTATAGAATGCTTAACAAATGACGAGGCATTTAAAGGGGCGATTATTGATGATGAAGAACATCAGGCCAAGTTGAAATTTGATAATTTCATCCCTAAAGGAGTCAGAACCTTAGAACCGATGTTTGATTTAAATGAAAATTTTAGAAGACCAGCAAACGTGAAGACTCACATTGCATCTCTACAGTTCGAATTGATAAATTTAGGAACTGAGACCAAGCCTAAATATGTGAATCTTGGAAAATGTTGTTCACCAGCGGAAAGAAATAAGTTCATCGGTATTTTTAATCAATATAAAGATGTTTTTTCCTGGGAATACAAATATCTGAAGACATATGACACCTGTATCATCCAGCATGTTATCCCCATCAAATATGTAGTCAAAACTTATCAGCAACCTTTAAGGAAAATGCACCCAAAATTGGAACCTCTAATCCAGAGTGAAGTTAAGAAATTATTGGATGCTAGAATCATTTTTAAGGTTAGACACTCGGAATGGGTCTCAAATCTGGTACCAGTGAGGAAGAAATCTGGAGAAATCAGGCTATGTGTGGATTTTAGAAACTTAAATCGTGCTTCGGATAAAGAAAATTATCCTGTTCCACCCATGGCGCAACTACTACAAATGGTCTCAGGTTCTGAACTATTTTCTTTATTAGATGGATTCTTAGGCTACAATCAAGTATTAGTAGCCAAAGAAGACAGATTGAAAACAACATTCAGGATCAGGTGGGGAACTTTCTCTTACAGAAGAATGCCCTTTGGGATTATAAACGTTGGAGCCACGTTCCAAAAAGCTATGGACATAGCTTTCCACAGTTTTATTGGCCGCAGTGCTATAGTGTACCTCGATGACATCACGATATTCTTAAAGAGGAGAGAAGAACACGCGTTTCATCTAAAGCATATTTTTGAACACTACCGAAAATATGGTATCTCACTCAACCCCAAGAAGTGTGTGTTCGCTGTTACAGAGGGTAAGTTGCTTGGTCACCTAGTTTCAAAGAAGGGAATCTCCATAGACCCAGAAAGGATTAAGGCCATTGAACAGATCCCCTTTCCCCATAACAAAAAGGGCATGCAATCATTTATGGGGACAATAAACTTCGTGTGAAGGTTTATGCCAAATTTCGCTCAAATTGTTAAACCTTTGCAGCAAATGGTAAAGCAAAGTGTACAATTCAAGTGGACTGAGGTTGAAAAGAATGCATTCAGCAAGATTAAAACTATTGTTGCACACGCACCCTCCCTCAAAATCCCATATTTCGATAAAGATTTTATTCTATACACTTTCGCATCTGATGATTCGCTAGTAGCTGTGCTTACTTAGAGGGAAGATGGGGGAGATGAATTCCCCATATCTTTTAAGATCACTGCTCTGCAAGGGGCCAAATTAAATTACCCGGCTATAGATAAACAAGCTTATGCAGTGTTCAAAGCAGTGAAACAATTCAGGCCCTACATACTAAAAAACTGAACCAAGGTAATCGTCCCACACCCAGCTATGAGGTCTCTTTTTGTACAGAAGGAGTTAGGAGAAATAAGGGGTAATTGGGTAATAGCTCTTCAGGAATATGACCTCAAGTTCAAGCCATCTTCTATAGTTAAAGGGCAAGGGTTGTGCAAACTGATGACTGAAAATAGGAACAATGAAGAACATGCCTAGGAAGATGAGGCTGAATTACATTTGATGGATGTATGTCCTCTTTTCATAACCCTGGAATCTTGGTATCGAGACCTTGTGCATTACCTTTAGACAGGGTCATTGCCCAAACATTGGAATTCTAAGCAAAGAAGAGCACTATGTCTTAAATCATCCTCCTATCAAATTATTGAAGGAATATTATTCAAGAAAAATTACAACGGAGTTCTTCTTAGATGCTTAGAGAAAGAAGATGCGAAGAAGGTAATGACATATTTACATGATGGGCCTGCTGGGGGACATTTTTTGGGAGATACTATAGCTCACAAAATTCTCAGATCTGGATACTATTGGCCCATGCTTTTCAAAGATGCACACGCCCATGTCAGAAAGTGCAACACTTGTCAAAGGTGTAGCGAAAGACAAGCTAAAGCAGCAGGTCCATTGAAGCCTCTGATAATAACAAAGCCATTTAAACAATGGGGGTTAGACATCATTGGGGAGATAAAGCCAAATTATTCCCTGCAACACAAGTATATTCTGATAGCAACTGACTACTTCACTCACTGGGTCGAAGCCATCCCGTTGCGCAAAATAAATGAGAATGCGGTCATAGACTTCTTGCAAGACCATATTATGACCAGGTTTGGAGTTCCAGTTTCTTTAGTTTTTTATAATGCTACTTACTTTTCCTCAATAATATTAACTGCTTTTGCTCATGAGAAAGGGATTAAGTTGCATTACTCTGCTAATTATTATCCATAGGGAAATGGCTTAGCTGAATCTACCAACAAGAACCTAATTAGGATTTTAAAAAAGTCGGTGATAGAAAATCAGAGGAGTTGGCACTCAGCTTTACCAAACTCCCTTTGGGCTTATAGAGTCACCCCCAAGTCTTTGATAGGAGTTTCTCTGTATACCCTTGTGTATGGTAAAGAGGTCGTTCTACGCCCAAATATCATGCTACCCTCTTCCATAATAGCTGAAGAATTTAGAGGATTGGATAATGAATTCTTGCAAATGAGGATATATAATCTCCTGAAGGCAGAGGAGTCTCGATCTAAAACCAAAGAGCACTTTAAGCAACAACAAGAGGTAGTAAAAAGATGGTTTGATAAACACAAGGCGGGAACAAAATAATTTGAGGTGCCAGGAGATTTGGTTCTCAAGTGGGACCACCCCCATGATGAGAAAGGAAAACACACAAAATTCCAGCAGTTGTGGGTAGGTCCTTTCCAGATTGCGGCAAAGCTTGGCCCTTCAACTTATAAGTTGCAAGATTTACAAGGGTGGGAAGAGAACTTACCAGAGAATGGCTTAGTTCTCAAACCTTATTTTTCCTGAGTTTTGTTTGTGTTCTTCTATCTTATATATAAATAATCTAGCTTGGCCGTCTTCTTTCAATTATGTAGTTCAGTTTTGTTTAGTTTAAATTCTACTGATTTCAATAAAGGAGGCAAACCCGCGGTTGCATGGAGAACATCAGAATTTTGGAATGATTAAAGTTCTTGGGTATAAGAATGTGTATTACTTTTTATCTAAAATAAATTCTTCCATTTTATCATTTTTCTCGAATAGCTATGTACGCATTGAAGTCCTGCTTAACCCCAGTGAAATAAACCAGAATCAAGGGGTCTGGAATACTATTTTGAGGCTCCATCCATTTCACATTTAAAATGTCCTAGCAAGTGACAGCAAAGGGCCCATGGAAAAGAAGCAAGGTAAACATTATATTATATATAAAGGATCCCATGCCAAGAATTGAATGCCAAAATGCAAATAAGGGTCGAAGGCTCCTATGAAAGCATTATATATCAAAACAAATGCTGAACCATATAAGTACTAAATCGCCGAAAGTTCCTCTCCATCCGTGAGCTGAAACGTGAATACATCTCTCACACAAAAGGACACTAGGGATAGAGGAGCCTAAATTAAAATTTAGAAAGAAAGGCATGCAGGAGGACTCATATGAAAAGGACAAAAGTCCAAAAGCACGAAAAGTACAAAAATGGCATGGGAATGAGGAAGAAATGAATATTTATGTTTACCATATGCTACAATCCTGTGGTGTTTGAGCTGGAAGCTACCTGAAGACAGAGGTAACAAAATGAAATTCATCTTTCAGCCTCAAAAGAGTTATCTTGACTTGAAAATCCTGGTTTCCACTCTCCCAAATCGGACTATCATAAATGATTAAAGGTAAATATATTTTCCATTTGAGAAATCCAGATAGCTAGAAGAATTCAATAGGCCCGTTTGTTGTTAAACAGTCTGCCACTCAAGGAATAATCATCCAGAGGTCTAGGTTCACCAGGTAGTCGCCAATTGTTGCAGCTGCAACTGTTTTCCCCAAATTTTCAAATTTTGGACCCCCTTATGATTTTTAACGTTGCCTTGAATTGTTTCGATCCATGAACTCTTTTGTCATGCTTTAATCTCGGCCTATTTTTGAGGTTAATTCTCTTCCTGTTGTAAAAAATTGCTTATGTTTGAAGTTGCTGTGGGTCACAAAGTTAGAGTTTGTTTTGTTACCCTTAGAGCTACATTTTCCTCTCGGGAGCTTAGTTCCCGTGCTAACCACTGTTTAGGAAGTCGTTTAAACAACTTATCGGCACCATGTTTTCTTAGGGAGCCCTCATTGCGGAAATCAAACGATGACCTTAACTTCTTTGTTGTCACGTCATTTTTTTTGGCTTGTTCACATTATCGAAGGAGTTAGTATGTTTATCTTCCGCCCTTGTGGCTCCCAAACAAACTAAGTATCCGGCATACAACCGCTCTGCCTGCCGATGCTTTGTCGGGTCTTCATCACCTTCTGTTGGATCGAAGGCCTTAGTATTTTCTCCTCCACCTTTTCGGCTGTGTAACGCACTGAGTATCCGACACTGATGTCCTTCCACTCGCCAACTGGGACTTTTTCGCCTAGATTTTGAGTCTATCTTTTTCGACTCCGATAAACTTAATGGTCTCACGAATCCCATTGCCTGTTGGAAATCCACCGACGCGGCTGTGAGTAAGACTACCGCGGCCAAGGTTTTAGTGTTTTAGGCTACCGATAAGTTTCTCTCCCCGTCATTTCATTAGCTATAAACCCTTGTGGATGAGACAGTAGTCCTGGCGCTTGTTAAAGTTTTCATAACAGTATAGGGCCTTTTTTGATGACTAGTCATTTGTTGATACAATTTGGTTTTATTGAAAATGTAATCCTGATTAATGATACATGTCGTTTAATTGTAGATGAACTCAATAGATTTTTATAAGTTACCATCTCAAGGAGAGCAAGCGAAAGACAAGGTAGAATCAATGGTGACAAAAGCCCCTGTCTGGAAAGATCTGTCAGTTACCAAGTGAATCCCGCTTTGTTGAGTACTCTAAAAACGTAACGCATGAATCAAATCATGAGTACTCACAGAAAAGAAAAAAAGGGAGATATTAAACGATTTGGAGGAACCCAAAGGTCACATGGTTGGGGCAGCCCAAGCAGTTGGCTGATTTGGTTTAAATATAGGAAAGTTAGAACTTACAGGGGATTTTTCCCTGGAAAAACTTGTGAACTATTGTTTGTAAGAGGAACTACTTCGTTTTACAATAAGAAATTGCAAATTTTACTTGTTGGAGAAGGTGCTATGTGGAATGTCTCAATGAGATAAAATGAACGATGTTGAATGGGAACTATTTCATTTTCGACTGTATTTCATTAACTGTGAGGGCGTTCTAACTTTCTGAACCTATGTTCTTTCCTGAATTGTCTCTGGTATATTCTATGACGTTTTCCACTATGAGTAATGGGATTTTTTAACAGTTGATGAGCTATCTTGTCATGTATACTTTTATTCATGTTTATATGTTTTGGTTATAAGAACAACTATCTGTGATATACCATAACACGTGGACAGTATTGCATTACTCATGAATTAATATCTAGATCTCTAGAGATAGCCTAGTTAGTATTTATTTCCTTTCTTTGTGTGTGATTTAGATGCTTGAGAGTTTTAAGACAAGAGGTAAGAACCTGCGCATCACATTGTGAATACTCCTTGCATTCTTTATCAGGTCTGCATGTTAAATAGGCACCTGCATATCATACTTTAAGTAAAAATAACAAAAATATATATACGGTGGATCGGGCCGCAACCGATAAAACCTTTTATTTTAGTTACTTGACCTACGGTAGCTGGACCGCAAACCAGACAGATTCCCTACACCAAACAGTCATGGGCTGATTGGGAACATTGACTGGGGAGAATTCCTTGCTGTTGTTGCCTGCGAATTTCTAGGCCTCGATAATTTCATATAATCATATAAACATGTAAATTGCAATTTTTACTTTTCCCTACCTGTCATATTCTGAAATTTCAACCGAGTGTCAAATACGTCACTTAAAAAACCATCAAATTATATGATTTGATGAACCTGAATCGAGTCAGATTCTGACGGCATTGATAATGATTGCATCACCAAAACATGAACTCAACATTTCATCCTAATTAACTTTTTTTCCCACATTTCAATTATTCCAAGGGCCAACATAGTACACATATCCAGATTTGACCTGACCCCATGGATTCCTTCCTAGAAGTTGTAGTCAATTACCAATCATGTTGCTTCTTATTTAAGATTGATAAATAGGGGCCACTGTTATCAATAGGCTATGCAATATTCAATCCATTCTCTATGTTCGTTGATTTTTTTCCAGTATGGCTGCAGATGTGTGCAAATTTGAGTTCACTGACAGTATGAGTGAAATGGGTAGAATTGGAAAGAATTGGAGACAGTCTCATCCGGGTTCGATGGATTTCATTGGAAGTTCCATTCCATATTATTGTTTTTATATTCATTTGACATTCCTTTCCCATCACTCAGTGAAGTATTTCCTGCACTGAGTTAGCACCTTATCCCTCTTCAACAACCCAAGCATTCCCTCTTGGTGGCATAGACGTGGGATTGATTTCTTCAATTCTAGCTTTTAATTTGTCCACACCAGATGGGTATTGCATGTTGTTTTCCACTGAGCCATATTTGTCTATGGAATTTCTCTCTTCCTTACCATTTTATTCTTTCATTGGTATTTCCCTTTTCTCCTTAGATACCTCTCAGGCACTGTGCATCTCTATTATAATTCTTCTCTACTCGCATCTCCCATCCAGATAACTGGAATGCAACTTCGTCTTCTACTCCCTTTCTACCCCTGGTGTTGAAACATGTCCACTTCAGCCCTGTTTTCCCCCATGTGTTGCACAATCATGTTTTCCTTGTTCCACAGTAGTTGGTATCTTCGTTTGAAGCCAGGAAAGTACAACAAAGGACAGGTTGGCTCGTGGGTGAATCGACATTTCAGTTTCACTCAAATGAAATCCACTTGTAACATCGTCAATCTGACTCTTGAGGTCTATAAATAGAATTCAATAGGTAGCAGGGACAATTATTATTGAAGGAGTTGTTTGATGTTACCGATTCAACTGTAAACTATCCCTCTGCTCTGTAATGAGCATAATATCATAAAAAATGCTCTTGGGCGCCTTTTAAAACTTTCTTGAGTATCGATCTGGTTATATTTTTGCATTATCTCTGTTTTTTTCCTCGTAATGTATTATATATGTTATGTTCTCATTTTTTAATTTATGCAAGGAATGATGATGATTTATATTATAATAAAAAAGAAACAAACGATACAAACTTGCAGAGCCATGAGATTGGTTTCCAAACTATGATGCTCGTCAACAAGAAACCAACATTTACAGTTTTTCTTTTCTCATTTCAAATGTTGGATGCATCCTTATTTCACAATAGAAGTTTAATTTATGTCTGAAATTAAAACTATACTAGTCTAATTAGGGTTTTTTATGCGAACTTCCAAATTTCATACCTATAGTGTACTTTGATTTGAATTGGTGTGCATTTTTAATTCTGGCCTTGAAAATTTGGAAAATACTATCAATTGTTGTTTTGGATGACTTGGATTTTACTGTAGATCTTACAATTTACATAAATGAGTTCAAGAGTTTGTAGAAAAGGTTGGTATGTCTATGTTATAGTGCAATTTATTCAATATAGCATGAAATGATGATCTGTCAATTCATTTGTAGAATATATTTCAAGAATATTTCATATGTCAATTCATTTGTAGAATATATTATGAAGAATATATTTCATCATTTGTAGTTTCATACACACTTCTTAGTATGGGTTTCACATTAAACTCTCTTAGATATAGGGAAAATGCACATATGGATTACACATTACACTTGTATTACACATTAGAAACACATTACCTATATCAAAATATATGCATTTCCACGAAATACTAACAATTTATATTACAACAATATTAGTATGTACATAGACATCAAATGTACACCATATTATTTTAGAAATCTAGGCTGCTTGGGCGGTTTTTACAATTCCTCCTTTTTAGAATAAGAAAATTCACTATAGCTTCTCTTGCCTTTTCTAGAACCCTCCAGTTCTACAGAAGCTTCATCGACCATACATTTTAATTGTTTTTCTTGCTCTTTCACTTTGTTTGCAAGGTTTATCACTTTTGTATGCAATCTATCTTTTTCTTCTAGGAATTTCTTCAACATCTCTATATTATTATTTTTCTGATTTGAGTGCTCATCTTCCTTTCTTTTAAGATCATCCTTTGTGCACTTCAGGTCAGATTGAACTGCACTTAATTTTCTCTTGACCTATTGTACCTCCTTCTTGAGTTCTTCTTCCCTCAAATTGTTATCAGATGGAGTATACAAAATTGCTTATGCCACAGGTTTATTCTGTAAAGCTTTAATTTGGGATTTCAAATCTTGTATCTCACTATCACATCCCAAATGTAGTGCTTTTCCCTTCTCCAATAGTTTTTGGTGAAGGTATTTAATTTCGGCCTCCTTCTCCTCTATCTTCTTCTTCAATGTTGGATTTGAAGACCCAAATGTAAACTCTACAACATTAATTGTTGAAGCATCTTCATTCAAGGTCTTCTCTCGTTGTTGCAAGGACTTTTGAAGCTGGAGTAAGCTCTCCATAGTTACATCACCTAGTTTTGTACTGCCAAATTTTTTTGGTGTGATGGCCTTTTTACCCTCCACTTTGGATTCTTTTGTTGTGCTGACCTTTTAACCCTTGATTGTTGAATATTTTGGTGAGCATACCTGTTTACCCTTGACTGTTTATTCCTATGGTGTGCAGACTTGTTAACCCTTGACTGTTGATTTTTTTGGTGTGCAAACTTGTTTACCCTTGATTGTTGATTCTTCTAGTGTGCAGACCTGTTTACCCTTGACTATGAATTATTCTAGTGTGCAGACTTGTTTACCCTTGACTGTTGATTTTTTTCCTCTTCTAGCACTTTTAGCCTCGAGAATTGGTGAAATCCTTTCAATTCTCTTTTTTTGTAGCAACTCATTTTTGTTTTTAATTTTTTTATTCAATTTTTCCAATCTTGCTTCATATTCTATAGTCTCATTTTGTTTTTTAATGATCATTTCTCTAAATTCCCTTTGAAACTCAACCTTCAAACCTGCAATAAATGCTTCTTTTTGCTTCAATTCTTGTTGAATTTATGCTTCCTTACCAAATGCAGTCTTCAGTGGTGACATGTTCAAAACTTCAAGCCTATTTTCAGCTCATTTTCAAGTATCCCGATAGTTTCCTCATCTTTTTTCTTTTGATCCTGATACATGTCTTTCAGTCTGTCAAGGTCAGAAATCGATTCTGCTAGAACTACGATAAATTTAGAACATTGATCCTTAATAAGTTGATCCTTTTGGCCAATTATTTTTGTATTTTCCACAATTATTTTCTCTAAACCTGTAACACGATGTACCAAATCAAGAATCTGGACATCCTTAGTTCTGCACAATTCTTTGCTAGCTTTGAAGGAATCCTCCCACAAGGTATATTGTTCTTTGAAATGTACCATTTTATCAAATAAAGAAAAAACAAATCTACCATCAAAAGAATATTTGGCATGAATTAGGTCTTCATCACTCGTTGGTGAATGGTCCATATCATTGTTCACAAATTCCTCCCATTGATCTTCATTTTCATTTCCATGCATTCCAACCAAAGTTGTGACAGTATCATCTTCTTCAAGGGAAATTGAAGGCATGTCGTTTCCCACAGGTTCCATATTGTCCTCTAAAGGTTGGTCAATCTTCTTTTTCCAGCTGAGTCACCCATTGAAGAAGCAAAGTATGACTGATCTCCCTCGTTTTGGGTATGGTTGATAAAGAAACCAGGGCTCAATCCATTCTCAATTAATCACCAAGAACCTTGTCACAACTATATAAAATGTGTCGAAAATGCATGAGTTGACCCACACATTGAAAGTTGGCATTGGATTGGCGGGTGTACAAAGATAGCCATATATCGTGGATATAGAGACGAAAGTTCCTCTAAAATTAAAAACCTCGATATTGCCATGGTTTTTCCCCCATGATAAGAAAATGAAGTATTAATCCACGAATGTTCAAAACATGGAAATATTTCATGGAAAAATCCGACCAAATGTATTAGGGTGGTAATATGATAAGATCAATGTCATCTCCCCTCTTAAGTGACCATTTGGCAAGGTACCTATCCCTTTCAATCCCTCTAGGTTTACAAGAATAAAGCATTAATTGTTGGGATTAATTTTGAATCATGCATTAGTAGTTAGGAATATTAATATTTCTAACGTTTGAAATAATTCATAGTTATTTTTATTTTTATAATTAAATTAATGTTTGGATAAAGAGTTGATGATTATGTAGCCAAGAGGGTGCATAGGATATAATATTTTTACCATGAGAATATTTATAAATATGGAATTTAGAAGAAATTAGAAAAATCTAGAAAGCATTAAAAAGAAGGAAACGGGATAAAGCAAAGAAAAGCTAGCAATTGGCAGAAAAGATAGCAAGTGGCAGAAAAGAAAAACAAGTAGTGGAAAGCATAAAAGCAATGGAAAATCATAATAAAGAAGTAAGATAAATAAAATAATACTAAAAGAAAAAAATAGATCAGGAAGGACAAAATAAATAAAGCATGATAAAGCAGGTAAATCAGAAAGTAAAAAAGAACAGCTTTAGAAAGAAACAAATCCTAAACGTGCTCATGAAGGCACCCTGAACCAAGTATCTTGCACAAGAAGTCATTCAGCATATAAATACAAGGATTTGCACACTACTCATAGATTTTGGATAATTTTTTTTGGGCTTGAGAGCTCTGATCTTTCAATTCGACTTGGGAGATGCACCCCTAGTCACAACTAGAAGATTTTCCTCTACTGCTTCAACTAGTTGATTATTTAGTTAGATGTTTATATGATTCCATTAAACCAATTTAAATTATTTTATTTTATTTCATTAATTTAAATAAATTCTTATTCAATATCCAAAACAATCTTTGTCAACCCAATAGTTTGAATCTACGAAGTTTTCTAGTTATTCTCTATGCTAGTTGTTTCTCCTAAAAAATGTCAAGCATGAACCTCTTCTAAAAGGAATTTTGATAGATATATAATGTATGTATTTTATTTTAGATTATTATTTTATTCCATAACTTTTATAATGTCAAATTCTGATATTTATATCATTTTCCAAGACCTACTCCAGATTTGCATCAAAATTGTCCAGTTTTAAGTACACTTTCAATATTTGATCTTCTACTAAGTGAAATTGCATTATGTTAGTTATTGGAGTTAATTAATATCATGATGAACATTTTACATGTACAAGTATGCAAATTAGTTGGAATTTTACGTTGTTTGCGATGCCCTGAACTTAATCTAGTAGAGCAATCCTAAATGACACTATTGTTTGTTTGACATCCAAACTCTACCAAATTGTGTTCTATTTTTTGTATTAGTGTTTCCTATATGTGTGTATATTCAAAATATATTACCTAGGGCCTAATTACTTCCATTGCACACCATAATCTTTGGGTTTCCACATTGGTCCCCTAGGAATCTGCACTAATAACATTAGTTCATCCAGGGAAATCTTTCGAGGTGTGAAGAAATCATAAATGTGTTTTTGTCATAGTATTGGTATATTTAAAATTTTATTTATAGTCTTATAATATCCTAAATCACTTCTTGGGATGGAGAAGGAAGAATCATTTGTCAGTTTAAAATTGTCTTCTGAATCCTAGTAAAAAATAACTAGTTTGGGTTTCATATCTTCCACTATTTTTATTTGAAGTTTTGTAAGTCTTATTTGATGTAATTTAAATCATAATAGGTACATGAAAATGGAATCATATCACTTTCCACTACTCCTATGGAAAGTAATCATCATTTGAACATATTTGTAGCCATGATGATCCTAGCACCTATTGTTGAAGACGATGTATGGGAAGAGGAGGAAGACTCCTCAACTGAGGATGAAATCATATATGTTGATGAATGGGTTGAAACTTCAAGTGGATTTTTTCATGTTACATTTGAGGATAATCAATATTATTATCTCATCATATACCAAGAAGACAGTAGGCCCGAGCCACCAATGTCTATAATTGTTCTTGCTTTGTTAGAGGAAGAAAAGGTGAATCAATTGGATGAGTCACTAAAAAATATTGAGAAGAGTATGAAATAGTTTATATAGTTGTTATAAACATCACTTGTAATGAAAAACTTCGATATAATCTTCCTCGGTTTGTATACAAATAAATTTTCAAGAAATTTATGTGAAGAAAGTGATCTAGATAATGGTAAATCCACAATTGAATATCAACCTTTGGATGAGTATGAAGAAGGTATAAATCATATTATTTGTGGAATCCATAAAGAAGAAGAAGATACATCCAATTTCTTTAAGAAGCAAGAGAAAATAAAAAATTATCTATCCATAGTCATCAAGAGGATCCATGAACCACCTAGTCTGGTAGGTTGAGAAGCGGAAGCAAGGATCTGTGAAGAGGAGTGAAAGGCATTGCAAGATCTTTGCAGTGAAGGAGAAGGTTTTGCAGAAGATCTAGACACTCTATACATGGATAGTAGAGAATCTACTGAAGGTTGTGTAAGTCTCTATGTTGGTGACATAGAGATCGATTTGGAACAACCTGCCATAGGAGAATTTTTCCATGAGCATAAAAAAGAAGATCTTGTAGCAAAGGAAGAAGGAAAATTATCAACACCTAAGTCACCACCTTAGATTTATCATAAATTTTATCCAAAGAAGGAAGAAAAGGGTTTTTATCCTCAAGAGCCACATTTTCTTGCGTGTCCTTTAGATATGAGCAAAAGGAATATCCATGAAACCTTGATCATTGTACATCAAACTATTGCATTGGTCCCAAATTCATGTTGGAGAGTTGCATCAATGGAGGATCCATAATCCATTGAATACTTGGAGGCCATCCAGGAAGCAATGATAGACATCAAAGGTAAATTTTTGCATTTTCTTTCTAATAGATATCTTGTTCTTGAACATGTGGAGTTGTATCATAGTGATTCATTGGAACGTGAAGAGGAGATTACGAAACTCACTCTTGAGTTGAAGACCACTTAGGATTATGTGAAGAGTACTCATAGTGAACTTCAAGAATAAAATATTCACATTGAGAAGCTTCATGAGAAGCTGGAGAGATCACATTGCACCTCCTACATTTCTAGAAACCAATTTCAAATAGCTGATCACATTCATGGATCTATGGAGGATCCTCCTATGATGTTGGGAAATGACGAAAATATTGATTTGCAGGTGTTTGTGAAGGGAGATGATATTGAAGACCTTGGGAAAGCACTTGTTTTGAAGAATGAATAGGACTCAACTATGAGAGATATAGTTGAGGACAAATCATTTGGATCAAATAGTAGATGTTCTTATTTATCCAAATATTGGGTAGATGAGTACATAACAGAGATGAAGATCCAAGGTACAACATTCTTGCTCACTTTGGTAAGGGATTATTTGACACCTTATTCATTGGGAAATCTTGTGAGCAAGAATAAAAATCCAAAATTCATACTCTTTGGAAGAGAATTTTCATGGAGTAAGTTGTCCAAGCATTATATGTGCATCATGAAGATCATGGGCTACCCCTATTGGAAAAAGATTTGATTTGGGAGGAGGTAGATAAAATTTCTCCAGTTGGACCAACCAACAAATATGTTGATCCAACCATGAATTGGGTGGAGAAATAAATTTCAGAGATGAAAACGCAGGGAGGTAAGAATTTTGCATGCTTTAGTAGAGAGTTGATTGATCATATTTTACTTTCCTATGTTATGAGAAAAATCAAAGTTTTCCATGGTCATTATCGGGCTAAATGTATACGATATATATCAACACTTAATTGTCAACCCAAGAAGGTAGACTTAGAAGAACCGATACAGTGTGTATAGTAATGGAGTAGTTCTATATTGCTATAAAAAGCTCTTAAATATTCACATCACCCAACTTGTTTCACTTTCAAAAGAAAAATGATTCTACTGCTCTATTATGAAATTCTCAAAATATCTCACTTGAAGACTATCAAATTACTATTCAAATGTGAAAGATATTAAAACAGTAGTCAATCCTTATAGTCTCAAAGCTTCATCTCTTTATTCAAATAAACCAAGCCAATATATAACCCACTCTACTATGAAATGGAAACTGGATTAAAACAACTCAAGCTGCCAACTATGGATTCAACACTCCTTAACTGTTGTAGTCAAATGAAAACTTAAGAATCATAAGCATAGAAAAAACCAAATTACTAGAAATCAATCAAAACTTTTAAAATGAATCTACAACACTCTTCTATCATTCCTTAAGATGCACTGCGAACCTGGGCAAGGGGCCCTTCCTATCCAAGTTGCATAAATATTTTAACTAATCAATCCATACTAATAAATGGTATTCAAAATCAATCAAAGATCAAAGCTAAAACAAGTAATGTGTTCTTGTTATATTCCATCCGCAAACAATTTCAAAAATTCTTCTATGCTATGTTCTATATATCATCTATTCCCCATTACAGATACACACCTGCACCCTCCTACCATTTATACACTTACAACAATTTTGAAAAACCCGAAACAAACATACCCAATTTCAGAATTTGTCCAAACAACTCAGAAACAACCAACTCAGAAAATACAATTTGGCAAAAATTGTAAAAATTCCCCTTTGATATCTCTAAGGTGGTTGCGAATTTGGCGAAATGATTTCTAGGTTTTGTAGTTGGATAGTTTGTCTTCAAACCTAGTAGACCATTTGGAGATATATTCTCCTATGTGCACACATATTGAGGCATAATATGGCAGATAAAAAATATTCACTGCTAAAAATCTGGGTACCGGATCAGGTACTGGAACAGGTACCAAAAGTGCAAATTTTTTAATTTGATTTGCATTTCTGGTACAGTTTGGCACTGGAACATCAACATTAGTATAGGAATATAATATCATAAATGATATTTTGCATTAAAAACTCTCAAAACTTAACTAAAAACAAGAGAACTATTAAATACAAGTTTTGGGTATTTAGATATCGATTTAAGTCAATGTTTGAACCAAAGTCATACAAAATGAGGTGTATAATATTTTCACAAATATCATATAAGAATATATAAGGCATAAAAATTGATCAAATTTGGGTC
Organism: Pseudotsuga menziesii; assembly: GCA_001517045.1. Lineage (NCBI taxonomy): Eukaryota > Viridiplantae > Streptophyta > Pinopsida > Pinales > Pinaceae > Pseudotsuga > Pseudotsuga menziesii. The sequence continues at coordinate 388,331 of LPNX010410372.1, forward strand.
CTAACAGTCATCATATGATGCATTTGGTATGCCTAGTGGGACTTGGAAGTTCCAATTGATTAAGTTGGATGGAGCATATGGCATTGATGCTCAAGAGGAGTTTCTCTTCATGTTGGAAGATTCATGAAATCTCCCACAAGGAATTAGAAAATTGTACTTTCAATCTGGATCTGGGATCCTAACACCACTTGGTACTATAGATTATTCCTAATGTCAGTGATTTTTGAATAATTGAAACATAGATAGTGGGATCCGACCATTGTTTGGTTTTATAGTTTATAGCTTGGAAGCATAATTTGGGGGGAGGAGGAGAGCAGATCTTACAACATCTGAGATTGCAAATTTCTTGAAGACAAGCAATATTGGGAGGGGAGGACTATCATGTCCCTTCCTAAGTGACCATTTGACCAAGTCCCTAGCCCATACAGTCCCTATGGGTTTAGGAGAATAAAACTTTAATTGTTGGGATTAGTTTTGAACTAGGCATTAGTACTTAGGAAAATTAATATTTCTAATGTTTGAAATACTTCATATTTTTCTTTTCTTTTTATAAATAAATTAATGTTTGGATAAAGAGTTGATGATTATGTGGTCGGGAGGCTGCATAAGAGATAATATTTTGATCATAAGAAGCTTGAAAAATATATAAGTTAGAATAAATCAACTAAAGTTATAAAAAAATGAAAAGAGGCAAACTAGATAAAGAAAAGAAAAGATGGCAAGTGGAAAAAAAGTAGAAAAGCAGTGGAAAATCATAATAAAGTAGTAAAATCAAGAAAAGAAAAGTAAAATATGAAAATCAAATAATGTTGGACAAAAGCAGTAAAGCAGGATCAATCAGGTAAACCCGAAAGCAAAAACAAAATCTTTAGAAAGCGTCAAATCCTAAAATTGCTCTTGAAGGTGCCTTGAACTAAGTAGCTTTCACAAGAATTCATTCAAACTATAAATACAATGAAGTGTAAAATAATCACATCTTTTTTCTCATTTGTGTTTGTGTTTTGAGAGCTTTGATATTTCAATTTGACTTGGGAGATGTACCCCTAGTCACAACTAGAAGATGTGCCCCTGCTGCTTCAACTAGATGATTATTCAGTTAAACGTTTGGATGACGGCATCCAACCATTTTCAAATATTTTACTGTGGGTATTGATGTAATGTCCCCTGGGGATATCATTGGGTCTGAGGGACATATCATTAGCTCTCTAACTCTAATTAGATAATTATAGCACAATGGATTAGTTAAACAAATATTAAAATTCATTTTTCAATATTGGTTTCATGACAAAGTCCTTTTACTATACAAATAAATTAAAATAAATTCAATAACTTAGTTGTTGAATACTAACAACTAGTCCTACACAAATTCAACACACAACCATGCTAATGAACCAAAAAGTGAACCTACAACCATTACGCACATTTTTAAGCATGCATGTACAACAAAATAAAGTACTTTTGGAGATCTGATCCAAGTACATAAACGAACGATATTTAAGTTCAATCAATACAACTAGTTAATGAACACTGCCAGAAATTCAATCAAACCAATTGTACCAAGTTTAGAGGAACACAGAGGTAAAGGTGTAGATCTAGAAAATAACATTCTACAGCACAATTAAAGCACCAATAATAGATATTCGAATCCAAAAACTATTTGCCAATTTCACTGCAATGTACATAGTTTTCAATTGAACTTTCCAAATGCCAAATAAAGAGAGATATATGACTATTGTAGCTCATGTAAATCATATCAGGGATCACTTACAGTCATATGGCTGTAGATTTCCACCCATATACATTCCATTAAACAATCCACAAAATAAGTTAATTCCACTCATCCGAATTGACTAGTAGTTCTAGGAATCAATAGAATATTTAAATCCACAGCTCATAGAATAATTCAAATGCAATTAAAAATATAAATAACATGTTTTATCAGTTATAACAGAGGTATATCTCATTCTAACATTTTGTCAAACACTTCATATGAAAAGTCACAAATCTACCCAAAACAATTCCATTGAAGGAGCTAGAAATTGGAAATTGATCTAGAATTTCGGTAGACATTTACCCAACACTACCAAGAATATCCTCCTCACATTTTCACACAGATTTGAATATTATTTATCAGACATAAACATATAATTAACACTCAGGCATTTTTACAAACACTTCATGTGCAAATTCTCCAAACTATGCCAAACAGTCCGATCGAAGAACTAGTTTTCGAATAAAAGGTAGAAGCATCAAAGAGAAGTGTATTAAACCATTTTGGGGATATTGTAACATAAAAATACACAATATGTAAGGAGCATGGGCATAAATATCAGTTATGTAGCAGAGGTACCAAATAATTATTTTCTCAAACAGTTTGTGCACAAAATCCCAAAAACTAGTTTCCAATTCCTTCATAAAATTTACTTGCATAAATAGATTGAATTCTATGAGAAATTTCTTCCACAAATAACTCATAAGTTTCATCAAACATTTCATGTGCATCCATAAATAAATCCAATCAGATCCAATTAAATTAAATAAACATGAGATAAATCACGTATCTTATCAATGCGCAACTGGCATCATCCGGACCACATTCCACCCAGCCTTTGGCACTACCAAGCCTGATCTCACTTTGACATGCCACCCCCGAGATGAGGCCACAAATCCACAATATAGGTGCACTGAAAAATAATCCAAGTATCATCTTGAGACTCCAAAACTCTATTCCTCACCACATACTTCCTCTTCCACCCCGCTATCGGGTGCAATGGTAATCCAGACCCCTAGGCCATCGAGATATCACCATTTATCATAAGGATTTATGTGCACATCAAGGAAAAATATAGGTAGTGGAAACAAAGGAAAATAAAAGGTATGAACAACCATAATCAACAACCATCTAAAATAACCATTAAAAACAACCCCCTAACCAAGAATATCAAACATGTATTTATAGACCAAAGAGGTAATTCTAACTCAATGGGTCAAAATCAAACCATGGTAAGCCAACTTGAGTCAATTCAAGGGGGGGAATTCAACCACAAGAGGTTAACTCTAATCCAACCCAAGAAATTTGAATTCCAAGGAGAATGACTCCAAGCCACTCCACCCAACTCAAAATTAGTGAGGTGAGGTGTCACACAAGCCAAGGCATCTTCCCAAAATAGAAAAGGGGGATTACACAAGGATTTACACAAGTATTTAGACAAGGAGTTACAAAACCATTAAAGGGGATCAATCAACAAGTGGCACCCACCCAAACACTAAGGAGGCCCACTAAATCATGAATTAGGCTCAATAATACCAACATAGAATAAATTAATCAAAAGTTGGGTCATTTGTACAATGTTTTGGTGATCATAAATTAATAAAGACACTAAGGTATAAATTTGGACCAAGATCAACCAAACAAGTTCTAAATTTCTAGGAATGTCCCCATTCCCCCTCACATTATGGATCTAGGCCTCCCATACTCTTTTAGTGGTCCTCAATGTCCTAGTTGTTTTCATTAATTAATTATCTACTCAATAATAATAATGTCTCTAGGTCCTTAAATACCCTTTTTCCGACACCCTGTGCCACAATAATAAACAATTACAAATTACAATGTTTGGGGATTAACACATGAGGTATTACAACTGAATTTAAATCAAGTCTTATTCAATATGTAGAACAAGCTTTTTGAAGCCAATAGTTTGAATCTATGAAGTTTTCCATATATTCTCTATGCTAGTTGTTTCTCCTAAAAAATGTCAAGCATGAGTCTCTTCTTAAAGGAATTTCAAATAATATCTGATTTATTGTCTATTATTTTGAGCTTATTCTATTATTCTACAACTTTCATAATGTCAAAGTATGATATTTATATCATTTTCCAAGACCTACTCTAGACTTGCTTCAAAATTGTCTAGTTTTAAGTATACTTTTACTATTTGCTCTTATGATTAGTGAAACTACATTATGTTAGTTCCTAGAGTTAACTAATATCATAATGAACACCTAACTTATCCAATTCTGCAAATTTTTTGGCCTCTTAGGATATTTGGAACGCACTAAACCTTAACTACTAGAGCAATCCTAAATGACATTATTTTTTGTTTGACCTATAAAATCTACCAAATTGTGTTCCAACATTTTTATTAGTGTTGAATCTAGGTGGTTATAGTCAAAATATATTACCTCAAGTATGATTACTTCCAGGGTGCACAAGCAGCTTTGGGTTTCCACATAAGTCCTCTAGGAATGTGCATTGATAGCCTTGGTTCATCTAGGGAAATATACCCAAGCATGAAGCACCCATAAATCTGTTGTTGTCAGAGTAATGGCCTATTTTTCATATGTGTTACAAACTTATCATATCCTAAATCACTTATTGCGATAGATTAGGAAGAATATCATGCCAATTTAAAATTGTCTTTTGAATCCTAGCACACAATAACTAGTTTGGGTTTCATATCTTCCACATTTTCTATTTTAATTTTTGTAATTATTAGTTAATGTAATTCATATCATAATATTTACATTATAGTGGTATTATATCACTTTCCTCTACTCATGTGGAAAGTAATCAATAGTTGAAAATATTTGCATCCATGATACTAGTACATGTTGTTGAAGATTATGTATGGGAAGAGGAGGAAGAGTCTTCAATTGAGGATGAGATCATCTATGTTAATGAAGGGGATGAAACCAAAAGTGGATTTTTTCATGTTCCATTTTATAACAATCATTATTATTATGTTATCGTATACCAAGAAGACAATAGGCCTGAGCCACCAATGTCTAGAATTGTTCTTGCTTTGTCAGAGGAAGAAGAGGTGAATCCATTGGATGAGCCACCACATAATCTTAAGAATAGTATGGAGTAGTTTAAAAAGTTCTTATCAATACCACTTGCAATGCAAAATATTGAAAAACTCTTCCTTGTTTTTTCTATAAAGAAATTTTCAAGAAATTTCTATGAAGAAAGTGATCAATACAAGGGTAAATCCACAATTGAAGATTAACCTTTGGAGGAGCATGAAGAGGGTAGAAATCATCGCATTTGTGGAATCTATGGAGAATAGGAAGCTACATCCAATTTCTTGAATAAGTAATAAAAATTAAAAATTAAGCCATCCATAGTCATTGAGAGGATCCATGAACCATCTAGTCCTGTTGGTGGTGAAGCAGAAGCAAAGATATATGAAGAGGGGTGAAATTTATTGCAATATTTTTGTAGTGAAGGAGAAGATTGTGTAGAAGAATATATAGGCACTATAGACATGGATAGTAGAGAATATATAGAAGGATGTGTAAGACTCTATGATGGTGACATAGAGATCAATTTGGAACAACATGTTGTAGGAGAAGTTTTCCATGAGCATTAAAAAGAAGATCTTGCAGCAAAAAAAGAAGGACAAGGATTAGATCTCTAGTCACCACATGATATCATCATGAAGTTGATCCAAATATGGAAGAATAGGATGTTTAACCTCAAGAGCCACACTTTCTTCTAGGTACTTTGAAGACAAGCAAAAGGAATATACATGAGTCCTTGATTATTCTGCATGAGACTACTGAATTGGTGTCAAATTCTTGTTGGAGATTTGCATCAATGGAGGAGCTATCTTCCATTGAATAATTGGAGGCCATTTGGGAAGCAATGATAAACATAAAATGTATTTTTTTCATTTTCTTTTTTATCGATATCATCTTCTTTATCTTGTGGAGATGTATCATAGTGCTTCATCGGAATGTGAAGAGAGATTAGCAAGCTCACTCTTGAGTTGGAAACACCCATGATTCTTTGAGGAGTACTCATAGTGCACTTCAAGAATATAAGATTCAAATTGATCATATTCATCAGAATCTAGAGAGATTGCATTCCATATCCTACATTTCTGGAAGCCAATCTCATATGGATGACTGCATTCATGGATATATGGTGGATCCTCATGTCATGGTGGTACATGAGTAAAATTATGATTTGTAGGTGTTTGAAAAGGGAGATGGTATTTGAATACCTTGTCCAAGAAATTATTTTTAATAATGAAGAGGACTCAATTATGGGAGATATAGTAGAGGAAAAATCATTTGGATCAACTAGTACAAATGGTATTGCACATGGACTCATACTTTCTCTGATTAACTATTTATGCAACAAATATTAGACTTGTTGGTTCCACTCAGCATTCTCTATCAGTATCAATATGAGAAGTGCCTTGTTTGTCATACTTGACCCTAGAATCAAGTTGATCTGATGATAGATACTCCTTGTTGACAAAAACACAGTCGACATCTCATCAACCCTTATGCCCCTAAATTCTGACAACACTTCTTCAACATTTTTATAGATATCTTCAGTTGGTCTGTTAACACTCGTGCCCTTGGGAATTCCTGCAAAGTAGTATTTTTTCTTCGTTTCCTCCTTAAAAAATTCCTTCGATGAACTCATCAACACTTGCTTTTACCGGTAACCAATCTACTTTCCTTGGCTACAATACTCCTCAACCAATGGAATCAATTGAAATATCTTGCCATATTTCTCTACTATAACTGTGTTCTTGTGACCGTCATCTAACAAGTTTCAATCGCATTGTCATGGTCATACCAATAACAAATGGCATGCATCCATAGTAATCGTATTGCATAGAAAACTATCATTTATCCCACCAATCTTGAAATTCATTAAGCATTGTCGTGTCACCGTAACATGGTGACCCTTTTGCAACCATGACACTCTATAAGCATTCATGTGTGATCGAGACTTTAAACCTAGCTTATCAATCACCTTCATCGAGACTAGATTTTTTGTACTACCTCCATCAACAACGGTCATATAACATTTGTCCAGAATATTCACCTTTGTCTAAAAATAGAATTTCTCTATGTTGGTTTTCTTTCCTCTTATGATCTCTATCGCAACAATGTTCTTTGGGGTGTCAAGTTTCAAACTCCTTTTGAAATGAATTCATCAAAGCTTCCCTTCACAATCATACCGGTCTCATCATCTACTCCCTGAATTATGGCTTCTTGCTGACTTTTTGTATGCAAATTTTCTAGGAACGTATTCTCCTTGTGTCCCAGTTCTTGAAACTTATAGAAGACAACTTTAGCTTGGTATGCTCAACTCCCTCCAAAATATCCTCTACGACCTATCATCACTCCAGGAAACTCCTCTAGGTTGCAGCTCGAGGATGCCTAGTAACTTAAATGTTTTTTATGGTTTTCTAAGTGGATCAAGTCAGATGACCTAGAAGACCTCACACTCTCAAGACATGCATGAAACTCACTCAGGGATAATGCTTCTAACTACCACTGTTCAGAGGTTTGATAATATGGTGCAAAGATGGAGAACTTATCATGCTGGTAGATTCATACATAAAACATATATATATATATGAATGGATAATCACAACAAGGAAGGTACTTATCATTCAAATCATCAGTATGCCAACAGGATGACAGCTATCAGACATCAATTAACCTGAATAAACCTGAATAACACATTCAAGCATAAGCACAGAATAGACAAGAAATGGAAGTTGAACATATGATAGCAAAAGAGCTTATATTAGGTCATGAGCAATATGAGAATCTTGACAATAGTAATGTTCTACAAGTCCCCAAAGTCGAACCTTTTCTATAACATAAGTCTTAGGATTTATAGCCTTTACTAAAATATTCAGATCCTGAAAAATTGGATCTGTTTTACTAAAAATAGATAAAATTTATGTTTTTGCAAAATTACGTCAGAAACCATAATTTAACTACTAGTTTAACTGAATCTAACACTTTTTCACTCTTTGAACCTTTTGATGACTGCAGTGAGTACTGGAGGAAAGTTGTAACTGGTCTTCTAATGGATGAGCCACTATTGGTTAAAATAGGTAGGGTTTTGCGACCCTCTCCTCTTTGATGTATCCCCAAAACTAGAACATACCTCCTTCGATGGTGCACTTCAGAAAATTTCGGCGTTTACACTTCATCCTGCTCTTGCCCAAGTTTTGGTGAAGTAAAATATTCATTTTTCTGCTGTAACCTGCCCTGTTAGGTCAACTTTTGCCCTAAAAATTTGGCCAAACTGCTGAAAACTGAGCTCAAAGATGCATTTGGTTCTCCAAATATATGACACCAGTGTATAAAATGAAAGAGGTTTTTGTACACTAGTGTTTTTGATAAAAAAACCTATCTCCATTTCTTGAAATTCGTTTACATTTTCCATATTTTTGTATTTAAAAAACACGTGTAAAACAGGGAAATTCTAAGATCCGAAAATTAGGGATCAGAGATGGATTCGATTCTCCAAATATGAAATACCTGTAGGAGAACTGAAATAGGTTATTGTTCTCTAACATGTTAGGAAAAACAACCTTCGATCACTTTTCAAAATGATTTTGTACTCACTCAAAATTATTGTTTTAAAATGATTCCTTTTCATAGTAAAACGCCAATTTCAGTGGCTTAGAGCACCCTGAAATTTCTGTCTTAGCTACCGAAAGTTTGCTTTTGGTGGCTTAGAGACCGTTTTGAAACCATACTTAGCCACTAAAACCTATGTTTTGAGTTTTTTGAGCAGGTCCTCCTCCCTGTGCCTTTTAGGTGGTTAATCACACTAAATTATGACACCCCTCGTGCTGATGAATTTGATTTTGATGGGCAGACAACTGTTTTCACTTTTCGTCCATTTTGGTGGTTAAGAGTATTTAAGGTTTTGTTTGCTAGCTATAAAAAGCTGAGCTTTCGGTTTCTAATGAACCAGCGCCATGTTCTCCCAAGCCAGCGAAACTTTATTTCCAAAGAACATGTGTAACGAGCTTTCAATGATTTACTGTCTTTTCGGATCTCATTATTTAGCTTCCAAAAGGCAGGGCTTTCGATGGCTAATGAACAATTTGAAAGGTTGCCCAAGCCACCGAAAGTTTCCCTTTCCAAAAACGTATCTCAATTGCTTTCAGTGGTTAATGTCCCCCTGCAAACACTCGTTAAGCTGTCGAAACCAAAGCTTTTCAGTAGCTAATGAGCTGTTGGAAAACTCACCTAAGCCACCGAAAGTCCTTTTCCCAAAATTCTAATAACAACGTGATGAGAAATTTTTCAGTGGATACTCATGGTCCTATGTTAAACTATTTGCTGCCAAAAGCTAGGCTTTTCAGTGGCTAATGAGTTATTGAAGATCTCTCCTAAGCCACCGAAAGCTAAAATTTCAAATTTATCAAATAACAGAACATCAGATACCCCAAATTTGTTAGTCATCCCAATATCTTTCATAATATGACTTGAAATCTTCATCCTATCAAAAATAAATTGTATGAGTGAACTTATTGAAAATAAATTTATTTTGGGAGATAACATCTGGCTCCTACTCGGGGATGGGAACCTCCCTGTGAGGTGCCAAGAACCCCAGACCAAAATTCCTTTCCTGAAAAAGAATAATTAAAGCTATCTTCTAGTGTTCCATTGGGCATGGAGTCATTTGTCTTTTATCACTGATCTGCTGCAACCTGCATGTAGCCCGCTATGCTTATTCATGAAAACAACTGAAAATGACCTAGCTGCTCATATTAAGAGCTTATTTTCCTATCTATTCCTACTCCTAATTCTAATCAGTAGAGGCTTCTTATCACGTGACATCATGCTTCCAATGAATCCATGTCAGAAACTGATGTGCTAAACTTATCATTGATCTTGACCCAAAAAATAAATGAAACCATAGCATGCAGTAATGCAATTTCAAAGGGTGATAGAACCAGCTATCATCTGACAAAAATATTTTGATATCTATGCTGCTCATAAGTTCCAGGTAGTCAGAAACAGGGTCATAAAATCCAATGGGAAATAGCTTTTTATGCTACTGATCTTTTCCTTCATTGTTTTCAATGTTGAATGTGGACTACTCAACCTTTTTCGGATCAAAATGCAAGCTCAACAGCTGATATGAACCTTCTTTTTCTCTTATGATCAGATATTGATCATCAATCATTAAAATTTCCTTTTGAGAATAGTGCTCACAATAGGATGATAAAACAGGGTTTTCATCATATGAATAAAGATCAATTGAAAACATATAATTTCCTATACAATCATCAGTTATCATAGGCTCATCCTGGTTTGCAAACTAATCATAAAATCCAGATTCATACCTGTCTTGGGAGTACTTTGCAAACACTAAAGAATCTGATTCTAAATCTGAAAAGAGCTCACATGCTTGCTACTGTTCCAAATATGCCTCAGACTCATAATCTTCCTGTTCAAAATCTGAATCATACTGATATTTATCTGTCTCAGGTAGATGATGGTTTTCAAAATCAAGCTACTCTAGGATTCTCCTTGAAGCACAAATGTTTTCCTCCACCTCTAAAGCATCTTCAAACATAATGCTTAATGATGAAGATTTCCTTTCTAGCAGAAGAAGTGCAAGTTTTGAATGTAGTCCCATCACATCATATATGAGGCAGTTGTCTCTGTGGGTCAGATCTCCAAAGGCATATCATGATAAGTGTTGTAGAATCTCTGATTGAATATAGGCAAAGTTTCATCTTCCTCTCTCTTCAAATCATAGAAATCGGTGAATAACAAATCAAGAGATTTGTTCTCACCCCAATGCTTCAAAAAGGTATCAGTGAATTCTATCCAAGAGCCAATGGAATCATCTCTCAAACTCTTGAACCATAAAGCAGCATCTCTAATCAACGATTTAGAGAAAAATCTCATGATTACATCCTCATGAACAATCTAAAAATTGTCAATAAAATCTTCGAAATATTTCAAGTGCCTTACAGATGAAGCTTGATTCTCTCCAGAAAACTAAGGGAGATATTCATAACAGTCAAGAGAATAAGGATGAAGATGAGAGGGCAGTTTTAATGGCTTAAACATCTTCATCCTGATTTTGATTTGAAAGGATGTGGGCTGATCATGAGGGATAACAATCTACTAACAAGGTTCAAAGGTTATCTCAACGAGTGTTGAGCTCTGCATAGGTTTTGAATCAGTTTTGGTTTCTTCAAGGTTACATGGTTGATCATATTTAGAAGGAATTTGGATACAAAGGTCATTTTTATAAATGAGTTGCGGCACAAAGACTGATTCACCTTCTACAATACAAGTAGGCTACAAATATTCTTCTACAGATGGATTTATAAAAGATGGTTGATAATCTTCAGAATATATAAAACATAAGATAATTATTTTAACATGTGAAGGGAAAAGTATAAAGGAGCTGATAAAAAATAACAGCAGTTCATAAAGTAAACTAATGAACTAGTACCTGGATTTTGAATTCAACCTCTTCATCTTTTATCAACCAGGTCCTCCCCAATGGAGATTTATTAAATTCGGATGCATCAGGGAAATAGAAGTCTTTGTAAATATTCCCTAGCAGCAGGGCTAGGTTTTCTTCTCCCTCTACCAACAAATCTGATCTAGATGTCCTTGCTACTCTGGAAGTTTGCCTTTGTAGAGCTCTTCCTTTTCTAATGATATTCTCTGGGCCTGCAACAGGTGTTGCTGGTGGCCTCTCTTGATTTTCTCTAGTATGAGCCCTTCGCAGAGCCACAATTCTTCAGTGGAGTCACCATGGATGAGATCTTCACAAGCAGCCATGCTTGAAGATTCCTCAACCCTAAAATTTATGATTTACTTATAAATTTCTGAGAACTAGATGCTTCAGCATAAGAATATTGAAATGGAGGTCTATTTGATATAACAACAGAAATACCTCTGGAGATACCTAATGTAGCTCCCCTTTGCAGCTTTGGAGGTATGCCTTAGCGAAGCCCTAGCTCTTCTTAAGATATCTTCTGGATCTGAAACATGTGTTACTGGTGGCCCTTTAGGGTTTTCTCTGGTACTTCGTCTTCTTAAGCAACCTTATTTCAATGGAGTCTCCATATATATGATTACAACCAGAATAGTTTCCAAACTTTTTCTATCATCAAAGCAGGATCTATGTCGTCTCCGAGGGAAGCTGAGCTTCAGTCTCCTCTCCCCGGCAATGGTGCCAATTTTTTATCACTCCTGGAAACTCCTCTAGGTTGCAACTTGAGGATACCTGGTAACTTAAATTTTTTTATGGTTTTCTAATTGGATCAAGTCAGGTGACCTGCAGGACCTCACACTCTTAAGACATGCATGAAACTCAATCAAGGATAAGGCTTCTAACTACCACTATTCAGAGGTTTGATAATATGCTGCAGAGATGGAGAACTTATAATGCTGACAAATTCATACATAAAATAGATATATATGAATGGCTAATCACAACAAGGAAGGTACTTGTAATTCAAATCATCAATATGCCAATAGGATGGTAGTTATCAAACATCAATTAACCTGAATAAACCTGAATAACACATTCAGCATAAGCACAGAATAGACAAGAAATGGAAGATGAACATATGATAGCAAAAGAGCTTATATTAGTTCATGAGAAATATGAGAAGCTTGACAATAGTAACGGTCTACAAGTCCCCGAATTCAAACCTTTTCTATAACATAAGTCTTAGGATTTATAGCTTTTACAAAAATATTCAGATCCTGAAAAATTGGATCTGTTTTACTAAAAATAGATAAAATTAATGTTTTTGCAAAATTAGGTCAAAAACCCTAATTTAACTACTAGTTTAACTAACTCTAACACTTGCTCACTCTTTGAACCTTTTGATGACTGCATTGAGTACTAGAGGAAAGTTGTAACTGGTCTTCTGATGGATGAGCCACTGTTGGTTAAAATAGGTAGGGTTTTCTGACCCTCTCCTCTTTGATGTATCCCCAAAACTAGAACAGACCTCCTTTGATGATGCACTTCAGCAACTTTTAGCTTTTACACTATATCCTGCTCTTGCCCAAGTTTTGGTGAAGTAAACTCTTCATTTTTCTGCTGTAACCTGCTCTATTAGGTCAACTTTTGCCCTAAAAATTTGGCCAAACTGCTGAAAACTGAGCTTAGAGATGCATTTGGTTCTCCAAATCTGTGACACCTGTGTATAAACTGAAAGATCTTTTTGTATATTAGTGTTTTTTGAGCAAAAAACTTTCTCAATTTCTTGAAATTCGTTTCCATTTTCCATATATATGTATTTCAAAAACACGTGTAAAACAGGGAAATTCTGAGATCCGAAAATTACTAGGGATCAGAGATGGATTCGATTCTCCCAATATGAAATACCTGTAGGAAAACTGAGAGAGGTTATTTTTCTTTGACATGTTAGGAAAAAAATACGAGCGTTTTGCAAAATGATTCTGTAATCGCTCAGAATCACCGTTTTAAAATGATGCCTTTTTCATAGTAAAACACCAATTTCGGTGGCTTGGAGCGCCCTGAAATTTTGGTCTTAGCTGCCGAAAGTCTGCTTTTGGCGGCTTAGAGATCATTTTGAAACCACGCTTAGCCACGGAAACCTTTGTTTTGAGTTTTTTGAGCGGGTCCTCCTCCCTGTGCCTTTTAGGTGGTTAATCATGCTAAATTATGACACGCCTCATGCTGATGAATTTGATTTTGATGGGCAGACAACCGTTTTCCCTTTTCGTCCTTTTTGGTGGTTAAGAGTATTTAAGGTTTTGTTTTCTAGCTGCCGAAAGCTGAGATTTCGGTGTCTAATGAACCGCCACCACGTTCGCCCAAGCCAACAAAACTTTATTTCCAAAAGAACATGTGTAACGAGCTTTCGATGATTTACTGTCTTTCCGGATCTCATTATTTAGCTACTAAAAGGAAGGGCTTTCGGTGGCTAATGAACTATTTGAAAGTTCGCCCAAGACACCAAAAGTTTCTCTTTTAAAAACTGTATCTCAATTGCTTTTAGTGGTTAATGTCCCCCTACAAACACTCGCTAAGCTGCCGAAACCAAAGCTTTTCGGTAGCTAATGAGCTGTTGGAAAACTCGCCTAAGCCACTGGAAGTGCTTTTCCCAAAATTTTAATAAGAACATGATGAGCAATTTTTCAGTGGATAATCATGGTCCTGCGTTAAACTCTTAGCTGCCGAAAGATAGGATTTTCAATGGCTAATGAGTTATTGAAAATCTAGCCTAAGCCACCGAAAGCTAAAAATTTCAAATTTATCAAATAACAGAACATCAGATACCCCAATATCTTTCATAATATGACTTGAAATATTCATCCTATCAAAAATAAATTGTATGAGTGAACTTATTGAAAATAAATTTATTTTGGTAGATAACATCTAACTCCTACTCGGGGAGTGGAACCTCCCTGTGAGGTCCCAAGAAACCCAAACCAAAATGCCTTTCCTGAAAAAGAATAATTAAAGCTATCTTCTAGTGTTCCATTAGGCATGGAGTCATTTTTCTTTTATCACTGATTCGCTACAACCTGCCTGTATCCCTCTTTGCTTATTCATGAAAACAACTGAAAACGACCTAGCTGCTCATATTAAGATCTTATTTTCCTATCTATTCCTACTCCTAATTCTAATCAGTAGAGGCTTCTTATCATGCGACATCATGCTTCCAATGAATCCATGTCAGAAACTGATCTGCTGAACTTATCCTTCATCTTGACCCAAAAAATAAATGAAACCATAGCATGCAGTAATGTAGTTTCAAAGGGTGACAGAACCAGCTATCATCTAACAAAAATATTTTGATATCTATGCTACTCATAAGTTCTAGATAGTCAGCAATAGGGTCATAAAAGACAATGGGAAATACCTTTTTATGCTGCTGATCTTTTCCTTCATTGATGTCAATGTTGAATGTGGACTCCTCAACCTTTGTCGGATCAAAATGCAAGCTCAACAGCTGATCTAAACCTTCTTTTTCTCTTATGATCAGATCTTGATCATCAATCATTAAAATTTCCTTTTGAGAATAGTTCTCACAATAGGATGATAAAATAGGGTTTTCATCATATGAATAAAGATCAGTTGAAAACATATAATTGCCTATACAATCATCAGTTATCATAGGCTCATCTTGGTTTGCAAACTGATCATAAAATCCAGATTCATACCTGTCTTGGGAGTACATTGCAAACACTAAAGAATCTGATTCTAAATCTAAAAAGAGCTCACATGCTTGCTGCTATTCCAAATCTTCTTCAGACTCATAATCTTCCTGTTCAAAATTTGAATCATACTGATATTTATCTAGCTCAGGTAGATGATGGTTTTCAAAATCAAGCTGCTTTGGGATTCTCCTTGAAGCACAAATGTTTTCCTCCACCTCTAAAGCATCTTCAAACATAATGCTTAATGATGAAGATTTCCTTTCTAGCAGAAGAAGGGAAAGTTTTGAATGTAGTCCTATCACATAATATATCATGCCAGTTGTCTCTTGTTGATGTAATTGTAACTTCAGAATGTATTCACTTGTATTTCTTATCTATTGTAACCCAATGTTTATTCTGGGATGTTATCATGTTATGTCATGCCCTGATGTTTCAATTGGGAGAATCAATAATGTAAACAATTCATGTCAAGTCATTGTGGGTAACCCTCCTATTGTCCAAGGGTTAAATTACCCGCAGTTCCTGGGCACTAATGTTATTAGACTCTCCTAGGAGAGGTCGACACTAGTAGGGTTTTTAGTCATGTCGGGATTAGTATAAATAGAGAGCTGGACTCTCTATTTAGTACACATCACAAACACACTCAAGTGTAGCGCATAGTTGAGGAAGGAGAAGACACCGGGGCTAGACAAGAAGAAGGTTATTGCTATCGGGAGAGCATCTTACTGTTTTGTGGTTTCACCTTTTGTGTTGATTCTATATCTGAGGAAGTTGTAGGGTTTTCTCCATTTATGGTTTCCCCGAGGAAAAACACTGTGTTCATTGTCTCTTGTGTTTGATTGCTGTACTTTTTGTTCTCTCAGTTAAAGATCCTAACATGATACTAGCTTGAATGTTGAAAAACTAACATGGAATCAGAGCAAACCTGAGAACAAGACAATGTGCAGCTGCGGGAACTAGGGCTTCCTACTTTGTGGATCTCTCTCCATATATTTTTAGGAAAAGTAAGGTGGAATAACTCTCCTCCTTAGGGCGCATCTTTCTCTCGAATCAAAATCCAATTCTAAGGTTTTTCAGTTTTGGACTCAACACTGCTGTGGGAAATTAGGGCTTTTCACAGAAGAGGAATTTTTTAGTGAGCCCAGGCCTGGATTGATCTCCTCCCCAAAATCGAAGTTAGGGATCAATTTCAAAGCATTTGGTTGGACATAACTCCGGAAAAGAAAAACCCTAATTTTCTCTTGAACCAGCTCTGCAGGATTTCAGCTCAAAATTCAGATCCGACATCTTGACCTGGTAAGATCTAAAATATTTTGTATTTCCATTTGAGGTTCTCAGTTAGGATGTCTCATCATACCAAGCTTGATGAAAATCTTAAGGGAGCTAATAACTTCTAATCTTGGAAGTATAGGATTTTCCTGATCCTGGAAGAGAATGAGTTAGACTCCTACATCCATGAGGAGGTTCCAGTTCCAGAGGGAGATGAGGCTAAGGCCTTGCATAAGAAGAAGTTGGTTATGGAAAAGAGAATAATTGCTGATTCTATCAAGGATCATCTCATACCACATGTGTCCTCCCTAAAGACACCTAAATCTATGTTTGATGCCCTAACCAAATTGTTTGAAGGGAAGAACATAAACCAGAAGATGACTCTGAGAAACCAACTAAAGAATGTGAAGATTCAGAATGCAGAAACAATCCAATATTACTTCACCAGAGTTTCTCAGATCAAGGAACAACTAGAAGCAGTAGATGAAGAAGTGGAAAATGCAGACATTGTGATGACTACCTTGAATGGCCTCCCTAGGTCATGGGATTCTTTCATCCAAGGAATCTGTGCTAGAAAGAAGTTAGTCAAGTTCAGCAGACTATGGGAAGAGTGTTCTCAAGAAGAACCTCGGATAGAATCTCGAGAAGAAAATACGGGAAGTGAAGATCAAGCTCTCACAGTACACTCCAAGTCAACCAAAATAAGATCTCATCACCCTATAGGTAAGCACTATCACAAAGATAACACTAGAAAATATTTGTCTAGAGTCATATGTTATACATGTGATGAAGCAGGACATTATGCAAAGAATTGTCCTAAGAAACAAAAACTAACAAAAAGGAGCAACAAAAGAAGACATCATGCTCATGCTGCAGAGGATGATGAACCATCCAAGAAAAGAACCAGATATGAAAGTGAAGATTCTTTAAGTGAGGATGAATATGTTTTGATTTTCACTCTCACAGGAAACATTACTCATGGAAGCAATTATTGGCTCATAGATAGCGGGGCTTCCAAACATATGATAGGATTCAAGGATTCCTTTGTGAGACTGTCAGAACATGAATCACCTCACAAGGTGAAACTAGGAGATGACTACCAATATCCAATAAAAGGTAGTGGGGAATCTTCCTATAAACTAGACTCTAGAAAGTCTCTAACAATGAAGGAAGTATTGTTTGTGCCAGGACTCAAGAAGAACCTCCTCTCCATATCGGCATTAGATGCAAAAGGAATGTGGGTTGCATTCATAGATGGTCAAGTCATCATGTGGCCAAAAGGAAAGACTATTGATGATGCGGTGGTGATTGGAGAACAAGAAGGAGGATTGTACAAATTAAAGGGTCATCCAGAACAAGCCTTGGTCCATGACACAGTAGAGCCAAGTGAAATTTGGCATAGAAGGCTTGCACATGTGCATTATAGAGCACTACCTATTGCAAGCAAACCTGTTGAAGGTCTTCCAGAAATCCAAGCAAAACATGATGGGGTCTGCAAGGGATGTGCGAAAGGAAAGAATACAAAGAAGACATTTCCAAGCAGCGAAAGCAAAGCAAAAGGAACCTTGGAAATCATCCACTCTGATGTATGCGGACCTATGTCATCAAACTCACTAAGCAGGTATGCATATTATGTTTCCTTTATTGATGATTTTTCTAGGAAGACATGGGTTTAATTCATGAAGAACAAAGACGAAGTATTCAACAAGTTCAAGGAATTCAAAGCCTTGATTGAGAATCACACTGAAAAGAAAATCAAGATTTCTCGATCAGATAATGGCGGAGAATTCACTTCAAATGAATTCAAAGAGCTATGCAAAGAATCAGGGATTAAGAGGGAGTTGTCCACCCCTTATAATCCACAACAGAATGGGATTGCAGAAAGGAAGAATAGAACTATCATGGAAGCTACAAGAGCAATGTTCCATGATCAAGACCTTCCTATGCATCTTTGGGCGGAAGCTGCCCGAACAGTGGTGTATGTACAGAACCATACTCCACATAGAGTACTCGAGAACAAGACTCCTGAAGAAGTCTTCTCCGGCAAGAAACCAGAAGTCAGCCATCTCATAATATTCAGCTGTCCAGTGTACATACACATTCCAAAGGAGAAGAAGACTAAATTAAATCCTTCAGGAAAGAAGGCTATATTTGTAGGATACTCTGAAAGCTCGAAGGCTTATAGAATATACTTCCCAAGATTCAAGAAGATTAACATCTACAGGGATGTGACATTTGATGAAGACACAGCTTACAACAAATCTAGAAAGAAACTTGCTGAAGAATCCGAAGTAGCAGAAGCACCCAGAGTTCATGATACAACCATGAACGAAGAAGCTCAAGAAGAAGATCGAGAATTTGAAGAACCACAAAGACCTATAGATCCACCTCTGGAGAAGAATCCTCATAAAAGGAAACCTGCTTGGGTATGAGCACTTATCCAAGGTGCAGAAAGATATGGGGCTCCAGAAGAGAATCATAGAGAAAGAAAGAGGACCAGATCCTGCTCCGGGTATGTAGCATTACTATGTGATTTCATTGATAAAGAACCTTCCAGTTATGAAGAAGCGGCAGAACGGAAAGAATGGAAGGATGCTATGATTGAAGAATATCAATTGATCATGAAGAATGATGTTTGGGATGTTGTCCCAAGCCCAAAAGGGAATTCAGTTGTAACTTATGGATCTAAAAGATCAAGCATGCTCCAGGTGGTAGCATTGAAAAATAGAAGGCAAGATTTGTGGCTCGGGGGTTATCTCAAAAAGAAGGAATAGATTATAAAGAAACCTTTGCACCTGTAGCCGGTACACTTCCATCAGATTAGTACTTGCTCTGGCTGTAGTGATGAAATGGANTTTGTGGCTCGGGGTTTATCTCAAAAAGAAGGAATAGATTATAAAGAAACCTTTGCACCTGTAGCCGGTACACTTCCATCAGATTAGTACTTGCTCTGGCTGTAGTGATGAAATGGAAGATACACCAGATGGATGTCAAGACTACTTTCTTGAAGGGTGTAGTAGAAGAGGAAGTGTATGTAGAACAGCCACTCGGTTTTGAGACACATGATAGGGAGTCTCATGTGTGCAAATTGAAGAAAGCCCTGTACGGTTTGAAACAGGCACCCAGGACATGGTACGGAAAAATTGACAGCTTTCTATCCAATTTGGGCTTTACCAAGAGTAAAGCAGATTCCAACCTTTACTATAAGGTTGAAGATGGCAACCCAGTGATGCTTCTACTATATGTAGATGATCTATTTGTAACAGGTATGGATGGGTTGATTGCTGATACGAAGAGAAAGCTTGATGCCAAGTTTGAGATGAAGGAATTGGGTATGATGCATTATTTTCTAGGTATGGAGGTGTGGCAGAGTACAGATGGAATCTTCCTTGGACAAGGGAAGTATGTAGTAGAGATCCTGAAGAGGTTTGGGATGATGGACTGCAAGGCTATGGCCACACCTATGGCATTGAACCTGAAGCTATTAAGCGATGCTTCATCAGAGTCGGTTGATGCTATGATGTATCGTCAGATGATTGGGTCCTTGATGTACCTAATGAACATGAGACCAGACATTTTCTTTGCTGTGAACACCTTGAGCCAGTTCTTGATAGATCCAAGAAATGTTCACTTGATTGCTGCAAAGCATATTATAAGGTACTTGAGGGGTACAGTTGATTATGGGCTCAAGTACGATGTGAATTAGAAGATTAACTTGGAGGGTTATGTTGATTCAGATTGGGCAGGTAGTGCCATCGATAGGAAGAGCACTTCAGGGCGTTGCTTCAGTATGGGATTAGGTGTGATCTCCTGGTTTAGCAGGAAGCAATCCTATGTGGCACTGAGTACAACTGAAGCAGAGTATGTCGCAGGTTGTTCAACTAGTTGTGAGGCAGTATGGCTGCGGAAGCTACTGTCTGATTTATTTGATCTCTAGATGGATGCTACTTGTATACACTGTGACAACTAGAGTTGCATGAAGTTGTCAGAGAATCCAGTGTTCCATGACAAGTCGAAGCATATCAAGATCAAGTATCACTATGTCAGGGATATGGTGTAGAGGGGAGCAGTGAAGCTCCAGTATGTTGCGATGAAGGAACAAATAGCTGATGTGTTGATGAAGCCATTGGCTAGGGTGAAGTTTAAGTACTTCAGGGAGAATATTGGTGTTCTCCAGATAGAGGTTTCCTCCAAGGGAAATTTATGAGTCCCATAGCCATTCTGATGAGCAGGTCAGATGTAAGGGCTGAGCCATTCTGAAATGGTGAGAGGATTTGGTTCCTTCCATGTCAAATATGAGTGTCGACTGCCATTTTGGGAATGGAGGTACCTGTTCAGTTACCAGGAACGCTCAATCTGAGACTGAAAGAGCCATTCTGATGAGTAGGTTAGATATAAGGGTTGAGCCATCCTGTCATGGCTAAAGGATCAGGTTCCTCCCATGTCAGATGTGAGTGTTGTCCATTCTGATGAGTAGGTCTGATGTAAGGGCTACTGCCACTCTCCAGGAGAGTGGAGGCACCTAGTCCATTACCAGGTAGCTCAGTCTGGGACTGGGGGCCATTCTGACGAGGGTGTGGGATTTGGTTCCTACCAGGTCAGATGTGAGTGCATGCCTTTCTGACGAGTAGGTCAGATGTGAGTGCTTTCCATTCTGATGTAGGATGAACTCCTACATAGATATAAGGGCTACTACCTTTCTGACGAGTAGGACAGATGTGAGTGTTGGCCATTCTAATGTAGGATGAGCTCCTACATAGATGTAAGGGCTACCACCTTTCTGACGAGTAGGTCAGATGTGAGTGCTGGCCATTCTGATGTGACTGTAGGATCAGGTCCTACATGATTTGATATAAGTGCTATCACCTTTCTGATGAGCAGGTCAGATGTGAGTGCTGCCCGTTCTGATGAGTAGGTCAGATGTAAGGGCTACCAAAGACCTACAAGGAGGTAGGCATACACCCAACATGAAAGAAGGCTGGCTCTGTAGAACTTTCTATGGTGAGAAGAATCATGAGATAGCACATATGATGATGACCAGAGGAGATCCAAATCGAGCTGTGATCCAGATCCAGTTATGATGACTTTGAGATATCCATATCGAGTGATGATCCAGATCCAGTAGTGATGATCCAGATCGAGTGATGATTGAGATCCAGCAGTGATGATCGAGATCGAGTGATGATCCAGATCCAGCAGTGATGATCCAGATCTAGTGATGATCCAGATCCAGTGATGATATCCAGTGATGATCCAAATCCAGTGATAATCCAGATCCAGTGATGATATCAAGTGATGATGATCTAGATCAAGTGATGATCCAGATCCAGAAAAGAATATGACTTGAAGACAAAGATGACTCTGATATGCAGATGACGAGAAGATCCAGAGAAGAAGACCAATGATGAAAATTGTGTCGAGAGAATACCTTCCTAGTTAAGAGGGAGTGTTGATGTAATTGTAACTTCGGAATGTATTCACTTGTATTTCTTATCTATTGTAACCCGATGTTTATTATGGGATGTTATCATGTTATGTCATGCCCTGATGTTTCGATCGGGAGAATCAATAATGTAAACAAGTCATGTCAAGTCATTATGGGTAACCCTCCTATTGTCTAAGGGTTAAATTCCCTACAGTTCCGGGGCACTAGGGTTATTAGACTCTCCTAAGAAAGGTCAGCCCTAGTAGGGTTTTTAGTCATGCTGGGATTAGTATAAATAGAGAGCTAGAATCTCTATTTAGTACACATCACAAACACACTCAAGTGTAGCGCATAGTTGAGGAAGGAGAAGACACCGGGGCTAGACAAGAAGAAGGTTACTGCTATCGGGAGAGCATCTTACTGTTTTGTGGTTTCACCTTTTGTGTTGATTCTATCTCTAAGGAAGTTGCAGGGTTTTCTCCATTTATGGTTTCCTCGAGGAAAAACACTGTGTTCATTGTCTCTTGTGTTTGATTGTTGTTCTTGTTGTTCTCTCAGTTAAAGATCCTAACATAATACTAGCTTGAATGTTGAAAAACTAACATCTCTATGGGTCGGATCTCCAAAGGCATATCATGATAAGTGTTGTAGAATCTTTGATTGAATATAGGAAAAGTTTCGTCTTCCTCTCTCTTCAAAGCATAGAAATTGGCGAATAACAAATCAAGAGATTTGTTCTCACCCCAATGCTTCAAAAAGGCATCAGTGAATTCTATCCAAGATCCAATGGAGTCATCTCTTAAACTCTTGAACCATATAGCAGCATCTCTAATCAATGATTTAGAGAAAAATCTCATGATTACATCCTCATGAACAATCTAAA
Source organism: Pseudotsuga menziesii (assembly GCA_001517045.1). Lineage (NCBI taxonomy): Eukaryota > Viridiplantae > Streptophyta > Pinopsida > Pinales > Pinaceae > Pseudotsuga > Pseudotsuga menziesii. The sequence goes on from LPNX010410372.1 coordinate 410,863, forward strand.
AATGGTCAATAAAATCTTTGAAATATTCCAAGTGCCTTTCAGCTGAAGCTTGATTCTCTCCAGAAAAATAAGGGAGATATTCATAACAGTCAAGAGAATAAGGATGAAGAAGAGAGGGTAGTTTTAATGGCTTAAACATATTCATCCTGATTTTGATTTGAAAGGATGTGGGCTGATCATGAGGGATAACAATCTGCTGACAAGGTTCAAAGGTTATCTCAACGAGTGTTGAGCTCTGCATAGGTTTTGAATCAGTTTTGGTTTCTTCAAGGTTACATGGCTGATCATACTTAGAAGGAATTTGGATACAAAGGTCATTTTTATAAATGAGATGCGGCACAAAGACTGATTCACCTTCTATAGTACAAGTAGGCTGCAAATATTCTTCTACAGATGGATTTATAAAAGATGGTTGATAATATTCAGAATATATAAAACATAGGATAATTCTTTTAACATGTGAAGGGAAAAGTATAAAGGAGCTGATAAAAAATAACAACAGTTCATAAAGTAAACTGATCAACTGGTACATGGATTTCGAATTCAGCCTCTTCATCTTTTATCAACCGAGTCCTCCTCAGTGGAGATTTATTAAATTCGGATGCATCAGGGAAATAGAAGTATTTGTAAATATTCCCTAGCAGCAGGGCTAGGTTTTCTTCTCCCTCTACCAACAAATCTGATCTAGATGTCCTTGCTGCTCTGGAAGTTTTCCTTTGTAGAGATCTTCCTTTTCTAATGATCTTCTCTGGGTCTGCAACAGGTGTTGTTGGTGGCCTCTCTTGATTTGCTCTGGTATGAGCCCTTTGCAGAGCCACAGTTCGTCAATGGAATCACCAGGGATGAGATATTCACAAGCAGTTGTGCTTGAAGATTCCTCAACCCTAAGATTTTCTGATTTACTTATAAATTTCTAAGAACTAGATGCTTCATCATAAGAATATTGAAATGGAGGTCTATTTGATATAACAATAGAAATACCTCTGGAAATACCTAATGTAGCTCCCCTTTGCATCTCTAGAGGTTTTCCTTAGAAAATCCCTAACTCTTCTTAGGATCTCTTCTAGATCTAAAACATGTGTTACTAGTGGCCCTTTAGGGTTTGCTCTGGTACTTGGTCTTCTTGAGCCACCTTATTTCAATGGAGTCACCAGATAGATGATTACAACCAGAATAGTGTCCAAACTTTGTCTATCATCAAACCAGGATATATGTTGTCTCCCAAGGAAGCTGAGCTTCAGTCTCCTCTTCCGGGCAACGACGCCAATTTTTTATCACTCCTGGAAACTCCATTAGGTTGCAGCTTGAGGATGCCTGATAACTTAAATGTTTTTATGGTTTTCTAAGTGGATCAAGTTAGGTGACCTACAGGACCTCACACTCTCAAGACATGCATGAAACTCAATCAAGGGTAAGGCTTCTAACTACCATTGTTCAGAGGTTTGATAATATGGTGTAGAGATAGAGAACTTATCATGATGGCATATTCATACATAAAATAGATATATATGAATGGCTAATCACAACAAGGAAGGTACTTATAATTCCAATCATCAATATGCCAATAGGATGACAGCTATCAGACAACAATTAACCTGAATAAACCTGAATAACACATTCAAGCATAAGCACAGAATAGACAAGAAATGGAAGTTGAACATATGATAGAAAAAGATCTTATATTAGGTCATGAGCAATATGAGAAGCTTGACAATAGTAATTGTCTACAAGTCCCCGAAGTCGAACCTTTTCTATAACATAAGTCTTAGGCTTTATAGCCTTTACAAAAATATTCAGATCCTGAAAAATTGGATTTGTTTTACTAAAAGTAGATAAAATTAATGTTTTTGCAAAATTAGGTCAGAAACCCTAATTTAACTACTAGTTTAACTAACTCTAAAACTTGTTCACTCTTTGAACCTTTTGATGACTGTACTGAGTATTGGAGGAAAGCTGTAACTAGTCTTCTGATGGATGAGCCATTGTTGGTTAAAATAGGTAGGGTTTCATGAGCCTCTCCTCTTTGATGTATCCCCAAAAATGGAACAGACCTCTTTTGATGGTTTACTTCAGAAAATTTCAGCTTTTACACTTCATCCTGCTCTTTCCTAGGTGTTGGTGAAGTAAAATCTTCATTCTTCTTCTGTAACCTGCCCTGTTAGGTCAACTTTTGCCCTAACAATTTGGCCAAACTGCTGAAAACGTGAGCTCCGAGATGCATTTGTTTCTCCAAATTTGTGACACATGTGTATAAACTGAAATATATTTTTGTATATTGGTGTTTTGTGAGCAAAACCCTCTCTCATTTTCTTGAAATTCATTTCCATTTTCCAGATATCTATATTTCCAAAACACGTGTAAAACAAGGAAATTCTAAGATCCAAAAATTAGGCCTCAAAGATGGATTTGATTCTCCCAACATAAAATACGTGTATGAAACTTGAAAGAGGTTATTGTTCTTTGACATGTTAGGAAAAACAACCTCTGATCGTTTTCCAAAATAATTCTCCAATCGCTCAGAATCACCATTTTAAAATTATGCCTTTTCATAGTAAAAAGCTAATTTCGGTGGCTTAGAGCGTCCTGAAATTTTGGTCTTAGCTATCAAAAGTCCGCTTTCGGTGGCTTAGAGACTGTTTTGAAACCACGATTAACCATGAAAACCTATTTTTTTATTTTTTTGAGCGGTTCCTCCTCCCTATGCCTTTTAGGTGGTTAATCATGCTAAATTATGACACGCCTCATGCTGATGAATTTGATTTTGATGGGTAGACAACCATTTTCACTTTTCTTCCTTTTTGGTGGTTAAGAGTATTTAGGGTTTTTTTTGCTAGCTACCGAAAGCTAAGCTTTTGGTGGCTAATGAATCGCCGCCACGTTCGCTCAGGCCACTGAAACTTTCTTTCCAAAATAACATCCGTAACGAGCTTTCGGTGATTTACTTTCTTTCTGCATCTCATTGTTTAGTTGCCGAAAGGTTGAGATTTCAGTGGATAATGAACTATTTGAAAGTTCTCCCAAGCTACCGAAATTTTCCCTTTCCGAAAACGTATCTCAATTGCTTTCAGTGGTTAATGTCCCCCTGCAAACACTCGCTAAGCTGCCGAAACCAAAGCTTTTCGGTGGTTAATGAGCTGTTGGAAAACTCACCTAAGCCACCAAAAGTCCTTTTCCCAAAATTTTAATAAGAACATGATGACCAAGATTTCGGTGGATAATCATGAGGCTGGTTTAAACTATTAGTTGTCGAAAGCTAGGCTTTTCGGTGGCTAATGAGTTATTGAAAATCTCACCTAAGCAACCAAAAGCTAAAAATTTCAAATTTATCAAATAACAGAACATTTGATACCCCAAATTTGTTAGTCATCCCAATATATTTCATAATATGACATGAAATATTCATCCTATCAAAAGTAAATTGTATAAGTGAACTTATTGAAAATAAATTTATTTTGGAGATAACAAGACCACTATTTCCTTGACCTATCGATTTCTCTCCTCTCCATATGTATTTAGGAATGTTATCTCTGGTCGTGCTATCTTTTTTGTCGCTCATCGTGACTTTCCTCCTTCCCTTCCCCACTGGTATGACCTATGGTGGTGGAAAATTTCTAACTCTAAGTAGTCAACTTTTCTCTCCCCATTGAAGGTTTTATGGAAAAATTATCGTCTGACTTTATATCTAGCCGATAAGCTTCTTGACTATCCTAAACCTAGAAGGGATCAACTTGTCTTGAGTGGTATACTTAAGTCCATTCACGTACTTCATGACTACCTCCTCTCCTTTGTCGATTTGTCCTAACCTGTCTACATTCGATAGAATTATTCCATGAATTCTTTCACAGTCATTTCCTTTTGTCACATGTTTTGCAATTTCTAGAGTAGTGAAATCATGTAGTCGATGGGAAGGAACTTGTCCTTCAACGTGGAAACCATTCTATCCCAATTCTTCACTTTATATTTTCCCTTCTTCACTCTGTTATCTTGCACATTTTCCCACCACAATGAGTTATAGCATTTCAACTTCAAACAGTAAAATTTCAACCTATTTGGTTCTGTATCTACTCTATGTCAAAATATTTTTCCATTTCCCTAATCCAATCTATTATATCCTCAAGGTTTAGACTTCTTGATTAAGTAGGCATGTCCATCTTTTCCTTACCCCTCATCTTCAACAATACTTTCAAAAATTTTCCTTCCAGGTCTTCTTCTTCTGCATCTGAAAAATTTGCTTCATCCTCGACCTATTCATCATTATGGTCAAGGATTTCAATAACATATTAGAGATTATTTTAGGGGCGAATTATAGCCCATGGGTGATTTTAAAGGATTTTAAATTTTTTGTTGGGTGAATTTAGTATATTAAATTTTTTTTATAAAATATTAAAATCATCCCCTAATTATTAATAAAATAATCCATTTCACCTAAATATCCCTATGAAATAAATCCCTAATCTCCCAAATTCCTCGTGTCACCCCCGATTTCTACAAAAAAAAAGAGCAGGATCTATGGCTCACCCTCGATTTTCAACCAAATTTGACCCAGATATTTGGATTGCCCTTGATTTCTACAAAAAAATCCTCTGGTGGGCAATTCTCCCCGATTTCTAAAAACAAACGAGTGGGATCTATGCCTTGCCCTCGATTTCCAACTGAATTTGACCCGTATCTTCTTTGGTTTCCTCTTCTACATGGTCTAGTACATTTTAGTTCTTCATAGACTGCAATGATGGCATTAATCTGTATGTTGATTTGGATTCAAATCCGTCAGAATGGATGAGAAGGTGTAGTTATGAATTGGGTATGCCCGAGAACTTACATAAGCGCAAGTTTAAAAGGAGACTGTCTATAGAGATGGGTGTAAACTTTCGTCTTGCAACTACACATGGGTCTCTTATAAGGAATGGTTTTTCTAAATTTTATGGGTCACATGAATAATTCTATAATAATTTCTCAAAAATATTCCCCTCAGTGCTTCCATAGCCATCGAGAACAACGGAAGAGCTTTCTTTACAACCTGGAGCTTCTAGAAATGGTGTCATGCACGAGAAGAAACAACTGGGAAAGGAAGGAATATATCAATATTCATTGGCATGCATTCCTGTCAAATAATGTGAGCCAAGAAATTTTGAAATGGGCTGTCAAGATGTTCTCGGTATTTTCCAGCAAGGCCTAGGGATTGAACTGCTAAGGGTCATTTCCTTTTCTTAATGATATTCTGCAGTATGATGTTGTGGTTTTCTATGGTATGTTTTGGGAGTATTTTATCCTTACTATAAACACCGGTATTTCATACCATTCAAAAAATGAAATGGTAGGTAATTAACCAAGGGAACTCAAGCCAAGCCTAGCTCTATACAATTTATATGCCAAATGGGTCTATGCAGAAGGGGGAAATCTACCACCGTTGGGAATTATGTAGCCCTAAAAAGATACCCTCATAGTAGTAGTTTCTCTCTACCCTTTAATAAAAACTGGTGCCAATTGTAGTGTATAATTTCCAGAGCATCATGGCTAAGAGAACATGCATGCCCTCATTCATGAGCTACGTGTGCAATAATTTTTTAGTATCTGATATAGGATGCCTGTGAATGCTTGAACTATTTTTTAACTAAACTTTTAGTACTTGTGAGGTTGTGTTTGGAGGGATGGTTTTGGGTTCTCAGACTATGTAGTGCGGTAAGCTATGACACACGCATGGGTAGAGCCCAACCTCTCTTTAGTGGCCATAAAGGCATAATTATGATCTTTCACTACTTGTCGTCGCTCTTTAGATTAGCTTTGTCGGATCCTTTTGGAAGGAGGGGATATAGAGATTGCTTTGGGTCACTGTTGATTGTGATATCTATGAGTGCAATCACAAGTGGATTCAACACTTGGACTGGATAAGTTGGAGGAGGATGGAGAACAGCACAATGGCAGTGTTAGCAGTGCTGACATTGATGATTTTGGTCATGACTCATGAGAGATGATCTATGATATTATTCTACCCTATTTTTGTATTTTCCATGAGATTCCCATCTATCATCTTATTTATGCAATATGATTTGATGACATCAAATTAGAGAACTACAATTCATAGTTCTATATGTATGATATATGTTGTTTTTTTTGTGTTTAGTGCATGGTAGTTCTATTTTTATGTTTAAAAAACTTAAATTTTTGTGTTTATATTTATTTCCCCATGTCTATATTATATTTAACACACACACATCTGTGTCAAACATGTTGCACAATTGTTTTGATTAAATGCCAATTGCAAATTGAAGAGCACATTTGTTGTGCTACTTTCTCCCTGTTAATTGGTATTCTCAATCATAGCAACCCAATTATGACTTTTCCGGAAACCCATTGTTGTTATGGATTATTTTTTTTGCCTTTGCAACAAAAAATAAGTAGAGGACTTGTTATTAAATTGAAAGGAAAATGTGTGTCTACTGTGGAGTTCTCAAGCAGAAGGTATCCAGAATTGAGAACACTTTGACTTGAAAGGGTTCACAATGTGGAAATGAAATTTGGAGGTACTTCCTAGTGCCATTGACTTACCTTTTTAGTCATTTGTTGAATATTAATAAAAGTATATTATATTATTTGATCTAGATGGAGAAATTCCATATGGCATGCTCATTTGGTAGTGACAAGAAGCCAAATTTCAAAGTCACAAAAGAAATATTTGGAGCCCTGGGAAAAAAAGAGGAAAAGGAAAAGTACTTAGTCAGATTTGCACTTTTGGACCAAATATTGTGAATATTTCTCATTGTAAATTGAATAAGTAGCTTTAGTGCCCTTGATTGTAGAATCTCTTCTACAATCCTTGCACCTTATCTATTCTAGAATATGTCTTCCTGGATTCTCTTGAGAAGGTTGAGGAATTTCTCTTCAATTTTTTCCATAGAGTGGTAATTCTTCTCCACATGCTCCCTTCATAGCTCTATGAACTCTAACAGTATCTTGTAGACATGTTCTCCCTCCACCTTTGTCTTATAATTTCGCTTTTTCAAGCTAGAGGCCCATTGAAGTTCTCAAACCATTTCCTACTGTTATAGGGATGTCACAGAAGTTCCTTTTCTTTCTTCCTATGTATCCCTCTTGGCTTCTTTCATGCATCTTTCATTATTGTCTTACTTTTGAGATCCCGATCAACAAATTAGCATGTATTTAGACCATGCAAGCATACTATTCCAATGAGGAGAAATATGCCATTATAACCGGTTCAAATTCATGCTTAATATAATCCCATTTGCAAAGTTTTAACCCAGAAATAATATTGTTGTAATAAACACACTTCCAAGAGGGCCTAAATACCAACTCTGTCTTTTTATTTAAGAAAATTGAGTTTGTATCAAAATGATTGTAAACCAGTGCTTGCAAGTGAAGAGAACAAGCTCAACAATATATTTGAAATTTGTAATAAGACATGAAAAATCCTTAAGTATGACAACAGTATTGACTTATTATGTTAGTGTATGGGGATTGTTCCTCTCAAAATACCTTTTCCTCAATCCAAATTTATTATACAAGACAAGGTAATCATAAGGGTGACTTCAAAGATAAGAGATTTCAAGTGCCGGTTTCAAATTCTTGTTTTAGTATTAGACTTGTTTTATCAACAATTGATAAATAATTTTGAAGTGTTGGTACCTTAATCAAGATGGAATAATAAACAAGGGACCTTTAAATTTTACAAATTATATCATGGATATTCCCTCTTTTAATGGATGCAAAACATAGTATGGGAAACAGAGGATTGATAGTTGAGCATGGGAAATAGTAAGGAAGGATTTGTCCCTAGTATAACAACAGTATGGATTTGAAATGACCTCTTGTGACATATTGTTAAAATACATGTTTTCAAGTATCATTTAAGACCAAAATTATAGGTGATAGGTTGACCTTAGTAATTCAGGCTTTAGACTACTCAAGCATACTGTTCCAGTAAGGACAAATATGGCATTATAATAGGTTCAATTTTATGCTTAATATAATGCCATTTACAAATATTTAACCCATAAGAAATATCATTATCATAAACACATTGCCAAGAGGGCCTAAATACCAACTTTATCGGTTCCTTTAAGAAAATTTAGTTTGGATCAAAATAACTATAAACTAGTGCTTGCAAGTGAACAAAACAAGTTCAACAATAGATTTGAAATTTTTAATACTACATGAGTACTCCTTAAGAAAAGTATGACAACGTTATTAACCTATTATCTTAGTGTATAAGGATTGTTCCTTTCCCAAGATGCAAACAGAGGATAAATTTTTCATAATTTAATATTTTAGTGTATCATTCAGATCACTGTTTCTTGACACCAATATAGAGTCTTTAGGATAAATTAAAGTGTGTATTTGAATTGTTGAAGAATGAATAAAAGGAGATGGGATACACAATGGTAAGAAGCTTTGAGTCAATGTCCCTTTTCAAGTGCGGAATTTAGTACTATATTGTAACCAACTATGCATAAGGACAATGATAGAATAGCAGCAAATTCCAATAGGCAGAGTAGGACCAATCAAGACAAGTTGTAATAAATGTAAATGGAATTGAAATCTATGAAAGGATTCCAACAATTTTGTTTCATATATTCATGCGATCTTCATATTTTCAACAAAAAACTGGTAAAGGAACTTTGATGAAGCCAAGAAAGGAGGGAAAATGGTCAAGAAATGGTAAAACACTATGGATAGCAAACAAAAAACTAGATGATATTTTAGAGTGCATCATTTCCATGGGCCCAAGCTTCTTCTATTCATGGCTAATTTGGTGGCACACTATTCAAAATGGTGACTTTAATTCTAAAATTTGTTATGTAGCAGCACTCTCCTGAAAATTCTTGTAAGCTAGTGATATGTAGTTTGCTTCAGTTACCTTTCATGATTTCCGTCTTGAATTTTTTGGGCCAATTAATGCAGCAATGGTTGTTTTATTGCTTTTTTTCCAAATATTTTTTACCTACATCATGTTTTAACATTCTTATTGTATCAATTTCCATCTTTTTAGGAACACTACTACTATTATACCATGTTTATAACTTATAATTTCCTTTGTTGAGGACAGGGAATAAAAAAATATTAAACTTTATTTGGATGTTGATTTTGTAGGCAACTAACGAAGCTCCAAGGGTTCTTAATATCTCAAGCAGTGAATAATTTAGCGTACCTTATGTTAGGTTCTCTCATATGTCGTCTATGAAAAACAATTTATCTTCTTATTAGGTAATTCCTTGGATATTTTATGTACGAAAGTTTCATGATTCTATCAAAACTTTTATAATTGTATAAGGGAGGATGTTGTCTTCATGGCCAATGATTGGAATACAACTCATCTTCCCTTTTACTTGAAGAGTATCTGCAAGCATGTATGTTCTTTCACAAATTCCAAGGTATGTATTTTACAATTCATTTCTCTTGCAATCTCATTCAACATATCTAGAATTGAACAGTATAAAGCTTACTTTTGTAGGATTTTACAGATCTGTCCAGGTATGAATTTATGTGACCATTTTGACCTTTGGTACCCTATACTAAGTCAACCTATTTTTATTTTATTGGTAACCATCCTAAAATTTGGGTTTGAAAAAAGACCCCTTAGAAGTCCTTTCAACTTATAAAAACAAGTCGTATCCTTCATTAAGGATCCATCCAAGAAGATACATCTTAGCTCTGATCTTTCTTGAAGTCACTGAGGAGAAAATAAATAGTGAATTTAAAATAGAGTAAACACACGACGGGTTCACTAGCAAGGAAATATTATATCACGTCCATTCATATATAGTGATATAAATATTGGGGGTTATTTTATTTGGGTGGGCCAAGGAATAATATTGAAATCGTGGTATATATATATATATTCTTCTTTATGTATTTGGGGGCTGCCCACAGAGACATGTTGAATGCCTCCATGGTTGAATGTAAATTCATTCCAGCACTACAAGAAAAATGGCATTTTAGCCTCACATAAAAATTTTGTATATTAAAATATTTAATTTAAAATAATATTTTTGTAATATTATAATTATGTTATAATTGTTTTTATTAATTTTATTATATAGATATTAAATGATATATATATATATATATATATATATATATATTTGTTATATATGAAAACATTTTATACTACAATATTTAATTTCAAAACATTTTTCTATAATATTAGCATTATTCTTATGATTTTGTTTTGTTAAATAGTTTTTAAAAATGACAATATTCATACCATTTCGTTAATCATATTATAATATTATTTATTGAAATCTTAGTTCCAATTGAAATCTAACTCCATAAATCCATCTTAAAAAATACCAAAGAATTTGATTATATGATTAGGCCATATACATAAAAAATGAGGGTCGTTGTCTTAGTTTCATATATAAATATATTCCCAATTAAATAAAATTAGAAATATTCCAAAATAGAATACTTCTCGGTTCAAGAAAAATCAATAACCTCTTGGATAACCAATGTTGAATTTATATGGGAGAGTCATTTAATTTATTTTAAGATTTTAAATAGGAAATGAAGAGAATCTGCTCTAATTTTCAACTAATTTTGATCTTGTATAGATATAGAAATGAGATTCATTTGTTTTGGAAGAATCTATGTTCACTAATCTTTGAATACTTTAAGCATGAGAAGATATATGCACATAATTTATCCAAACAGTAAGAGTGATATTTTACCATATTTTAATATGCATGTATTAAAAACTGCATACAAATAGCTTTACAAAAAATAATAGAAAACATTTATTAAAATTATTAAAATCATTTTATGGAGTTTACTTTATTAAGCTTATAGAAAACATGAGCTCTCTATGGCTATACATGTAGTTACATGATATAAAATTGGTAGATTAAAAGGTTTTGGTGTGAAACATGTGCAATTCTCATATTTTCTAAGCATTGCACTAACTATTGGACTATCAGTATTTTACATTCTTTGTTACATTGATATCTTGACTTGGTTTCCTTCTATGTGTTTTTCCTTCACCATTACTATTTCGTTGGATCTTTCACTATCCAATGCTACAAATGAATCAGTCTCCCTTTCAATCTTGTTGGGTTCATTACTAGCATTATACTATATTTTATTTATCATATTTTTTGCTTATACTAAGAGGTGTTAGGGTTATTGTTGTTACAACTTTACAATATGATATAAAGGGGGTGTTAAAAATGGGTTGATAAAATGGATACCTACAATATATGGTGAAACTAGGGGTTTTCTTAATTGGAAAGGTATATTGTGAGGGGGGTTTAACAATACAATTTTAGGAAGTATTTTCTAATATTTAGTGAAATTAGGGATATTCTTTAATATCCTATGAATGAACGTGCTATGTAACAAGTTCACTGAGTGAACTTTCCGTGAGTAAATAGTGACATTTTCATAATAGGTTGACATGTTCAGCAAGTGGGTCGATATTTGTATGGACACTTCAAGCAAGTATAGGTTGACAAAAGTCAAATTGTAGAGCATAATGTCTGATTTTTTAAGTTTATCAATTTGTCAAGATTCAGGTCCCCACATGTCCATTGGACCATTAAGGGATGAGATAACAAGTGGAGCCCCACTTTCCCTGATTCTGGTTAATACAGTTGTGTTTCACTGACACCTTCTAATTTTTATTCGTGAGTCTACATGTTCTATTGTTGATGATGTGATTCATGTTATTTGACTAATGTTGTTGTTCCTCTATTTTTAGCAATATTTTATAAATGAGTGAAATATTCGCCAGCATTTTACAATATGTTATAAATTAATGAAAGAATCGCCAAGATACTACAACATTATATATAATAAAATGAAAGATTCACCAAGTTTTTACAACATTATATAATAAAAAGAAAGATTCACCAAATTTTTTATATATACATATTAGATTATTGATAAAATCGCCTTCAAATTTTCCTATATATCAGAGAGATTCGCCCATTTTTTATACATATTAATCTAGGGGGGTTCTTGAAATCATCCGTGGAACATATCCCCATCGTTGCACCTACTTAATGGTTTCTAACTTGGTTTTCAATGTCCTCATCATCTACATACATTCCTAGAATGTTTCCAAATCAATCATGACCCTTATTCCTTCGCATTGTTGTCTTCCATGAACATTAACACCTTAGTGAGCCATCCTTTTCACTTGGTCAAATAAATCACCACTTCCACGACTCTATCCATACATAGTTGGAGTCACTCTCCTCGTCCAATTGTAACTGGACCTTTCACACAGAATAACTTCATGCTCTTATACTCACTGACGTAAAACATGACTTGGGTGGTTCGAATGCTAATTAGTGTACACAACAAAAGGACAAAAAACAGACTCATAACACATAAACTTGCCAAGAATTATGGATTTCAATTAATTGAAACAATCTCTTTACAGAGGAATTTACAATGTGACACTAAGCTCGGATTAGTTGGAATGAACATCGGCCAATTACTCTCTCTCTCTCTCTCTCAGATCTTAGAATAAATGTTGAAAGCCTCAACACCCATATTTTCTTTAGAACTCTTCCTCTACAGTATCAACACTCTCAACCACCAAAATTTCCTTTCTATAAATATCAACTAGTATTTATATATGATCTCTAGTTCTCGATCCTTTGACTCTTCCTATAGAAGATTCACATACTCATAGGCCATGCCATGCTTCATAAATTAATTCATGTGGATCCTCTCCATAGGTCTCGCCATTGGCCTACTACAAAAAACACCATAACTTCTCTACAACTACCCCTATAACTTTGTTCTCAAGTTTTTTGCCTTTCGGTCGGTTGTCGTTTTTCATCATCATCAGATTGCATCACGACTTGTTTCCTTTCTTTGTTAGTATTATCTCCAACCTCTATTTTTTAACCTTTTCTTGTCGCCCTATCACCTGTCATCAACTGATCCTCGTCAGAATCCCTTGCGACTTACTCTGTCATTCGTGTGTCAAGTTTTCACCCATAACATTGCAGGTCACCAATTTTCCTTTTTGTGCTCTTGTCGTCTATATGTGATGAGTTGTCTTAGACCTTGATGCCTCTGCATCACATGTTGAAAATAGGAGTGAATTATGAATAAATATTTTGGGTCTAAAGGAACAAACAAAGACCAACATTTGAATTGTCGAGATAGATTGTCTTCAATCCTGAGAGGGAGATGGAAATATATGTCGAGTCTAGAGTTCAAATAAGAGGATTGCATAGGGATGAGAATCAATGATCATACTTTTGCAGCGAGAACAAGTGAGCTGGAACCAAGAGTTGAACCATATCTAGGACTAGAGCCAGTATCCAGTGCCATGATGCCAGAGCCAGAGCTATAGTTAGATTCCACTTTCCAAAGAAGTCAATAGAGTGTAAATTGTTCCAGTTTTGTTTCCTTGAGATTTTGGAGATGAAAAATCCTCTCAATGGGGAGGTGTGATCCGAAATTGATCTGAGCCAATGAATGGTTGAAGGATCGGTATTTAAAATGTATATTTGCAATGTATTCATTGCAATATAGAAATCCTTGTGAAATAAACACAAAAGCAAATGTAAAATAAATTAAATGAAAATGAAAAAAAAATGAATGTGATAAAAATAAAAGAACAAATTAATAAAATAATAAGACCTAGAGAGAGTAGGAATGTGAAAGAAAAGGCCAGGTCTATTAGCCTTCCCATTTACTGGATCTCCTATATCTCATTACATTTTCACTCTCAAAGGGATTTTTCATCTTGTCCATAGAGATTCAGAAGGAGAATTTTGAGCATGCATTGTACAGGAGTTGTTGAAATGATCTGAGTGTGCCCCATTCGAAGTTGGTTTTCCCATTTTGGTTTCCAAGGTAAATAATGTGTTTTGTGCATCTTTGTTGAAAATACTATTGATTCTTGCATTGGTTTTATATACTACCTTAATTAAGAGTTCATAGTAACATTAATGGTTGCTAACTAGTGAAGAGCATGAATGAACCCGAACTATGAGTAGAATAGAGTAATGTTGCATTTTTCTCCTTGGTTTTATTGAGCTAGAGAGTTCTAACAAGTAGAAAATCTCATCCATTATATGCACAAACAATCTCATATATCAAGGGACTAAATTAAAGTGTTGTTGTATTTGTATAGGAGTTTCCAAATTGTGTTTTAAGAGCTATTGTTTTCTTGGGGATAGCTTTTATTTGTCCAAGTTATTATCTCATTACTTGAGAAATTTTCTTTCGCTCGAGACAAATTTATTAGTGCTTGGGTGATTTTATAAATGTTAGGGCGTTTTTAGAGGTGGCTGAGTCATTTTTATAATTGTTGAGCAAATTTAGATGTGCTTGGGGACGTTTTAATTATTGTTAGGAGAATTTTAAAAGTGGTTAGGTGTTTTCCCTATTTCTCGAGGCATTTTCAGTCACTATTGGTTGTTTCTATCACTGTTGGGTGAATTAAGAAGTGCCTAGGGGCTTTTTTGTCATTGTTGGGCTATTCGCATCATTGTCAGGTGAATTAAGGGGTGCCTTGGGGTATTGTTAGGGAATTTATATCGTTACCTAGTGAATCTAGAAGTGCTTGGGGAATATTTATTACTTAGCGAATTCAGAAGTTCCTCGTGGGTTATTTATCAATAGCTAGACATTTTAACAGTGTCAGGGGCATTTCTAAACATTGTAAGGCGAATTCCAATTGATTGAAAACATTTTTGTTTTTGGTTGAGTGGTGTACATCTTTGTTGGGGCATCTTCATTTTCTAGCTAGCGATAAGAGTGGATATGAGGTAAAACTTGAAGCAAAATCTCTATATAAGACTCAAAATAGTGAACAACAGTAATTTTGTACATAGGGTTTGTGTTAGTGAGTTGAGTGGGTTATAAGTCCCTTGATTATGGATCAGAATTGAAACTAGGTGGGGAGGTTATCAATCAGTATTCCCAACCACCAACAATACATATGATGTACACACACATACATTAGACATGATAAATAGATTTTTAGTTGCATAGATAAAAAAAAATTAGATTTGATAGACTAATCAACTTTGTTCTTAGCTGTTACTTTTGATTCAATTTGCATAAACATATATGTTTTAGATATGAAATTTAAATAGATATATATTTGGAACAATGAATTGTCCCTATGCACACAAATGAATATTGTAGTTTTCTAAAACATGATCTTTGTTTCTTTTATATTGTACAATGTTATTTGAACTTGGAAAATGGATTTAGTTTGTCTACGTGGACGTTTACACACACACACACACACACACACACACACACCCCCCACACACGATATCTCTAAGAAAAAAAGAGTAGGATCAAAGAAAAAAACATTTTGGTGGTGGGTACTTTGGTTAATCGAAAGAAAGAGGGAGCATATAAACAATGAATACCAACATTTTCTAGATTAAGATCATAAAAAAACACCAATATACTTGGTGAATTCATAATCAACCTTTCCTCGCATTAGTTATTATAAGGGTAGGTAAGGGAAGTTCGGGTAAGGTCCTTTGAACATAAGGGATACCACATGAAACGATTCAAGGTGAGATATCTCATGGGCATATAATAATTGTACTTTCTCATGGGTATATAATAATTGTAATTACCTATCAAATTAGCTAGTCTATGTTTGTTCAAACCTTTATAGAGCTAGGAAGTGATATGTTGTACATCATCTTGTGCACATTGACTCATAACGAGTTATATTTCACAAAGTGAAATCTGATCCCGACTTGGGGGGATAACAAATTTCCTACCAAACATTCAAGTTAAAGCCCCTTGAAATTGATTTTATGGTATATGTTGAGAATACAACTTTGAGAGTCATTCCCATGAGACTTGTGTTGTAATCAAGTATGGAATCTATGTTGTATTAGGTTTAGATATTATCCACGACCTTATGTTGTATTAAGGTCTTATACTTGTGTTGTATCAAGTACAAAACTTATATTGTATTAAGTTCACATGAATTATGTCATGTGAACTTAATACATGACATAAGGGGACCTTATGGTTAAGATCATGACCTTATGGTTAAGATCATGACCTTATGTTAAGGTCTGAGACTTGTGTTGTATCAAGTATGGAACTTATGTTGTATTAAGTTAACATGAATTATGTAGTATTAAGCATTGAGGATATAGTATGTGATGTATGGCTAGTCATGGTCAACATGTGCTACAAGTCTCCTTTGGGGATTAGATACCCTTATAGTGATTTACTTTAGCATGTGACTATATGACATGGGGTAATACATATGATCATAGGTTCTAAACAATTCTTATGAGTATGATATCATATAGAATTAATGAAAACACATATAGACCATGAATAGAAAATTAATATGAGTGTAGAGATAGATAGAGAATTCAAATTTCCCATGTATGCCTCCAAGTGACATCAAATTAATAAGACATGAATTGAGTCTTAGTTGTGATAAACAAGTTCAATTAATTAAGGAATAAACTCCTTAATTTATGCAAGTGGTTGTTGAAGATGACACTGATGGAGAAGCACTAGTTACATTCAGTTCTATTCAGTTACATTCAGTTATGTTCAATTACATTTAGTTACATGCAATTCCATTCAGTCTAGTTCAATTCATTTAGTTAACAACTCAGTTAGAGGCAGTTAAAATCAGTGAGTTAATGGAGGGAGAATATCTTCAGTGTGGGAGATAATTATGAATTTCCAACTTGGCACCAAGCATGGTCGTAGGGTGCATGGTTGAAGATGAGACAATGTTCTCAGTGTTAACAAGTTACTAAAGCATGCAAATATTCATTACCTTCTTTTTGTAACTAATTTTTGCTTGTTATTAAAGTGCTATGCACTTGGCAAGACCAAAACAGTGTTCCATTTTATTTTTAATATCTTGTGCTCTCGAAAAAAGCAATCTTCTATTGTGTTGTAATAATTCTATGTCAATTATCAATCATACTCTAAGTTTGTTTGATGGGTTTTTTATCCTCTGAATCAGTGGAGGGTTTTCCCGAGGTATATCATGTGTTCTATGGTTTGATTTATTTATGTGATTGAATTATTGATGAGATCTAGTTGCACTGTAATTGTGGATTAAAGTTTTAAAGTTCAAGTTTCTTCATATTTGCTCAAACACTAACAATATCATCACACCTCATGATAAAGTACTCACTATCCTTTGATTCTATACTTTAATTCTCTAGTTAAACATACACTATTTACAATAAGACTTTGATTCTCTATTTTATTGAAAATTAATATTGTAGTTCAAACACAATTTACACCTGTCAAATGGTTGATTGAATCCTCTATATTAATGTGGTCTGAAAGAGTTCATTATGTGACAATTTCTAAAATTCTGTGAGATGATTTCGTATGTAATAATTATTTGGTGTTTTTGTTTCTTGGTAACTATCACTATCATTCAAATATTTACTCAGTTTCCTATTTAAGATAACATGAAAAAAAATGCATTTTATTTATAACATGGCATTTTGTAGGAACACAATCCACTGTATTTTCAATTTATTTCTCATGTCAATTTTTTTAGACCTCAATCCATCATTTTGTGGTTTTTTGAAAATGAAAAGTGTAGTTCATACCAGTTTGGAGTCGTCAGATTTGGTGATTGCAATCTATCTACTAAGAATATAATTCAAATGAGCTCATTATGCAATAGTTTTGAAATTTCATGATGTAGTTATGTTCCATATCTTATAGCTATCTTTTATTTGTGTTTCCCAGTATCAAGTGTTAGGGACATTGCCACCTAGTGGCTCTTGTTTTATTGTAGTGATCATTGTTTAATTTAATTTTCATTATTATTGCAGGCTCTTTTTTTATTTCTCATTTTTATTCAGGTCAATTTTTTCATTTAATTTATTAACCTTATTGTAATTATGAATTTTAATATGGATATATTTGGACTTTGTAATTATGTTTGGCTAATTTGATCTGTATATATTAAAATTTAACCTCTTCTAAGCTTATATTTTCTTAGAGAAATTGTGTGTGGGGTGTGTGTGTGTGTGTGTGTGTGTGTGTGTGTGTAAACGTCCACGTAGACAAACTTTGGTCTATCAAACCTTTAAAAATGTAAGAATTCATACATGAGAGATTTTATGAGAAAATGATTTTCATCTTCAACCATCTTGATGTCACAAAGATGACAAATTATTTCATCCCATTATGTTTTAGGAATTCTTCAATGCTTGTTTTCTTAAGAACCTCATGAGAGTTTGTTCTTATTTTAGAAATGTTGATTTTGTTCTTTATGCTAGTTAAAATAGAGAGATGCTTCTACTATTCTAAATTAGAGTTGATCACCTCCTTATAATATCTTAATTTTGTCTTATACTCTAACTCTTTACTGCACCACAAATTCTCCTTAAAGTTAGATATAATAATACTTTTAATATTATCACTATTTTGCAAAGTGACCTCTTCCTTGAATCGCTAATTATTTATACAAGACTTGGTGTCTTTATGCCATCCTTGCTTTAAGTTGTAGGTGGTTTTGACTCTACTCTGAAGGAATCTTAGGAAACATCTTGTCCTCTCAAGTTGTTTATCTTATTATTGTACATGACATATATAGTCATATATGCACTCTCAATCAGAGATATAATCACTTCAATGAGAAGGATAAGATAGGGTGCATTACTTTTAATTTGGATATTTTATGTTAAAAATCACTTTTGGATTTGATATATCCTTCTCCATGCTTCTCTATAGATTTTTTGTCCACAAAATCTATGTCCATATAAAATAATATGAGTGGCAAGAGTCTCAAAGAGAAGTTTCTTGTTATCTTAAAGCTATAGGTCTACTAATTTATTTAAATATTTCAAGTTCATAATAAACTTTCCACCCTTCATTAATCCTAAGTTTTCTCATTTATTTAGTTCCATTTGAGATTGTGATGAAGGTCAATTATGAGATATTTGTATGAATTCATTTCCTCCAATTTGTTGTTTTCATACCTAAAATTAACATAAGTGGTCTTTTTGGGATTTGATTAAAAATTTTCTTTTTATATGTTAACAATCATACTCATCCTAGAGAAAAACTCCTTGTGTTTTTCTTTGTTTCTTATCAAGATTATAATGAATCATCATGATAAGGACAATAGGTTTTGTAAAGAAGAAGGATGATGATTATATCAGCCAAAATCATGCCAACACAACCTGCATCTTCCAAACAACCCTATAGCTTGTCAATGTATATACCAAAAATGGTAAGGGATAGGGTACAATATTTATTGACTAACAATTCCTCCAAGTTCCTAAACTTGGAAATAAACTTCTCATGCAACTTATCACGAAAGCTCTCAACCTGAATTGTACTTTTAGCTCCTCTAATATATTCCTATTGTTAGTTTTAGGAATTTTGTGAAATGCTTTTTGAAGGTCAACAAAGAAACACAGATGATTGATTTAATTATTGTGGCACTCCTCAAAAATGTTTTTAGGCATAACAAGGTGGTCCATAGTTGAATGATATCTCTAAGATCCTATTGGCCTTTAACTATTTTTTCTAGCCAATGCTAATATTCTTTTCTAGAATAATTCCATATAATTTGGCTAAAAGAGAGATAACCATAATTGTCCTATAATTAGATGGATTGTTTTTATCTATCCAAGGTTTAGGGAAATCTTACTTGGTTATTAAATCGAAGAGCATATAGATGTGAGGAATGGGGAGGCGAGGAATGGGAATGGGGATACAATTCCTCTCACTCTTTAATTAGTTTTTGTGACCTTTACTAATATTTGTATTCAAAATAATAAAAATAGTAAATATTCGAATGTAAGCTAAGCGATAAAAACCCTGAGGATGCCCTGAACAAAACAAGGATGGACCCCATCTTGGAATCCATGAGAAGACACATGATTTCTAGTGGACATGAGGCGGTGATAATCCATGAGGATCACATGGATCATAGAAACCCCCCATCATAATATATCAACCCAAATTGAGGTGGTATGCATGGACTACCATGACATCTAGGAAGGTATTGTGTAGAAGAAGGTTTAGTACAATAACACAAAGAAGATTGATTTCTCCATATCAGTATAATAGGATAGGTTAATCATGACAAAGGAATAGAGAATTAAGTCCAAAATAGGTATGGAAATTTTATTATCATCCTCATTGTTGAGAACACTAGAGACTCACCCCAATTGACTACAAGCAAAGAAACATGCAACAACGAACAACAATGAAGTACCATCAAGGTTTAGATCATGGTGCATGGTTCATATCTAATGTGCATAGTAAGAGTGACTGTATTACTGTCTCTTTTTTGGGAGTGCATCGATAACCATATTTTTTTGTCTAATTGTTTCCCTAATTACATGACTAGTTTTTTGAGCCTCCTGTTGTGAAATATAAATGAATAATGGGCATATATGTTGAATAATATGTGGACATAGCCAGTATTATTTTAGTTTCCATTAAAAAAAATTGTGTGTGTGTTTGTATGAATGGAAATGAGAAGAACAAGAAGAAATTTGTTTAAGGATTCATAATTTTCATAGAGTGTAGAAACCTTGGAAAATCTTATTAAATATCAAATTTCCAACCATAAAATATTTGACGATATTTTTTTAATAAATATTCAAATTTATAAGGGTTTTATATAATTTTTGGAAAATTTTGACGACTTTTAGAGTAAAAAATTTCAATCCTATGGGATTGGGGCGAATCCTATTAGAAAAATGGAAAATTACAAAAAAAAAAATCCAAAAAAAAACTCAAAAATTAGCCCATACGCTAAATTTTGCACCCAAAAAATTCCATGAGAGCATGTAAAGGTCCATTGAGAGAGAAATTGAGCTAAACTAGCGTAACAAGTCGTTGATAGTTTAATCAATAGAGAGATATTATTATTTCTTGTTTCACAATACTAGCAACTTTTGCAAGAATTGATAGAACTATATACGCTATCAATGTTGGAAAAACATATATGCTATGAACTTACGAGAACATTAGTGGTCTAACATTTAATTCATCAAATGCTTTGAGATTTATTTAGACAAGCACTTTAAACCTCCAAACTTTTATCACATATACATAGACTTATTCCTCAAGCATTCTTAATATGGAAGCATGACATGCTCAAAATACTATTGTGTAAATAAAAGTTAAAAACATTTAAATATTATATTGATACATGAATGTCTTTTATAATGACATGATAATTATATCCATTGAATGTAGCCTGGGTGGTTGGGAGGGATGATTGTTACCCTCCTCACCTAGGTTCAATTCTTGTAAGGGACATGATGCTCTTATTGAACCTCTATATATTGACTATGTCATGGTTTGTCTAGACATGTAACTGTGACCATACCTTGATTATTCAGAATAACAAGTATTAACATATTTCCAATTAAAAAATGACATAACAATGACTTACATTTAAAGACTTTTTTATAAAGCACTCATCATAACTATTTACATTATTGACCTTTCTCCCTAGCTTAGATATTTATTGTGTAGTTACTTTTTCAAAGTCAACTTATACAACTTTTCTTCACATTATTTTTTCCCCACTGCACCATTGACCTCCTTCCCCCAATTAAGATGGCCTCCCTCCCCTTGTTTAACAAGATATTTATTGTGTGGTTTAATTTTTCAAAAAAATAAATATCATTGGGTCAACCCACACGCTTTTATCTATAATATTCATATATGCTACACAAGCGACCTTCCCTTATTTAGTTGACCTTGAGATATTTATTATACGACCCATGTGTCATGTGTGGTTTACTTTTTCAAAAAATAAAGCAGTTGTCTAACTAGGGGACTTTTTGACTTTCAGGCTTATTTTTTGCCGAAATTCGATGAATTTAATCCACATAATCTCTATTTTTGGTTGTTTGTTGGGTGATTTTAAGCTTAGAAATGAAATTAGGTGACATGAAAACCCCCAACTCCCACATTCTGTAAGATCTAGCAGTGTTTTTGGAACATTTTGAAAATTCTGTGAAGATTCATCACAAAAAACTGATAAAAACCAGTCGAAAACAGAGGTCAAAAAGTCCCCTATTTAGACAACTCAAAAAATAAATATTATCAGGTCAACCCCCATGCTTTTATCTATAATATTAATATATGCTAGACAAGTGACCTCATACCTCTCTTCTTTAGTTGACTTTGAGATATTCTTTATATGACCCACGTGTCATTAACAACAATATTATTAAATAGATATTATCTGAGATTGAAAGGCTCAATTTTATCGCTTAATTATCTAAATTTATTGTGTCTTGAACTTTCTCCACAATATATCACGTTAGTTGAAGGATCATTAAGAAAGATATTTTTTTCCATTAAAAAAAAATCGTAAATTTTATTTACTTTCTTCAGATGGATCAAAATGTCCATTTTCACAAAGTAATTCAGTAATTCTCAAATCCAAAACTTATTACATAAGATCATACATTCAAACAAAAATGTATTCACTTCACCACAGCAACCCATGACATACTAAGAAAGAAATCCCATAAGATAATATGTTCAAATATTATATCTATCATATAAACAACATCGTCACCAGAATTAGTCCAAAATCATCAAAAAGGTAGTCTCATAAGTCAGCAGTACCACATTACTAGCTCCATCAATAGGCGCATTCAAAAAATATGATAAGTTTCAATATTTTCAGCTACTTGAAACTCTTTGATATGCCAAAATCCTTCCAAAACAGACGCTCCATCTTTTTCTAAGATATCTGCATGAGAATTCTTTCACGGTAGATGTGCTTGATCTCCATAGACTCAAACATATCTGAAAGTCTGTTTACTTCCTATAGAACCTGTGAAATCTCTAAATTCTACAATATGTACTTACCACTAGCCCAATTAATGACTAACTGAGAGTCACCAAAAATATGGATCTTAGCAATATTATTCTTCCTAGCCAAGGTAAGGAGAAGTCTTAATGCACAGATCTCAGCAAAGTTATTAGTACCAACCCCTAAACCAGCTTTAAAAGAAAAATAATGTGCATAAGAAATGTAAATCATACCTCCTGCTCCACAAATTTTTGGTTCACCAGCTGCCGATCCATCAAAATACCCCCAAGGGTAATATTTATCAATAGATTCAACAACAACATATCTAATTTTCACATCAGTATTATCCTGTGGGAAATATCTCAACATACCCAAACTAAAATAGGAAACCTGAGAAGGCGGGAATGTCATATCTTTAAAGCAGCTCTGATTTCTTGCTTTCCATATAAACCATAGAAAAATAATAGGTAAAGACCTAATATGCTTGACCTCCATGTTAAGTCACCAAGCCTTCATACACGTTGTCACAGAATCCCCACTGCATAGATTCCTTATTTTTAACTTATCTTCAAGATCTAACCAAACACTCATGGTAAAAGGGCATTCCACACCAAGATGAAAATTAGACTCACCATTCATTTTGCACAAATAACATCTACCAGGTCCTTCCTTGCCTTTCCTAACAATGACATCCCATGTAAGTGCCTTATCAGAAAATAAAAACTAGCAGAAGTTTTTTTACTTTAGAGGACACTTAAGCTTCCATAACACTTTCCACCACCAGAAATATTCCATCTCATTTTTGTCCAACAATAAATGCAAATAGCCTTCTTTTGTTGAGTAATTACCAGATTTAGACAAATTACATACCAGTTCATCAACCTCAAAAGATAATCTCACATGACTAGCTTTGATAATATCTATTTATCCATTCCATCGTGTTATATCCCAGATGTCCACTAGCCAAAGATTTTCAGCAGAAATCCAAGCGTGTTCCATCATAAAGGACATTCCAAGACCTCCAATATCTTTTAGAAAAAATATTCCATTAGCATGTAATTTATCAATCAATAAAGTTGGTAAGAGGTGTCTCCATTTGCATCCAACCCATGGATCCAATCCAAGTCTAACATCAGCACCATTCCCAACCTTCCAGACAAGATAATTTCCAACAATATCAAAAGACAATAAAACAGCTTTCCAACAAATGGAAATGTTCTTCTTTTTTTTACAGATACTCTAATCCATTCTATTAAGGTCATTGGATGAACATATTTCTGCACAACAATCTGAACCCATAGTCTTGATCCATGAATGAGGTTCCATACACTCTTAGCAGCAAGAGCTTTTGCAAAAAAACAGGTATTTTCAGCCCCCACCCCCCTAGAAACTTTGGACAAGCCAAAGACTTCCAATATGTCCAAGGTAAGCCAGATGAATCCTTAGTTCCAGACCATAAAAATTTGAAACACAGCTTCCTAATCTGCTCAATAATACCCACTGAAATCCAGAAATGCATCCAATAGACCGGGATTTCCTCAAGTACTGATTTGAACAAAGTAAGCTTACCTCCCTTAGATAACCATCGATAGCTCCAGTTCATTATCCTTTTTTCTACTTTAGCAATCAACCAGTCCCAATCCTTCAGAAGGTATCTGCAAGGTTTGAGATGGAAACCAAGATACTTTAAGCCATCTTCAAGTTTTATAACAGAAAAAGAAAAATATTATGTAAAGTAATAATCTCATACTCATCCAAACCAGAATAATACCTAGAAAAATTATCCTCATTTATCTGCATACCAGATGCCTTGAAGAAAACCATTAAGACCTCATATAATTAAGATAAAGATTGCACAGAACCATCAGTAATCATGACAATGTCATTCACAAAAAGAACATGTGATAAGGAAATATAATTTCCAAAAGAAATGCCCTGATAAACCCCACAATATCTGGCATTTATAATTTCCCTGCCCAAACCTTCAACTACAATAAGAAAAAGTAATGGGGCTAAAGGACAGCCTTGCCTGAGCCCCCTACCAAATTTAAAGAAAGATGTTGCTACACCATTAATAAGAATGGAAAATGAAACATATGAAAGACTGCTCATGAACCATGAAATGAAAGACCCTGCAAACCCCATTTAAAAAGAAGGACCCTCAGATATGTCCAACTAACACGATCATATCCTTTTGATAATTATATTTTTAAAACCATCAACTTTAAACATTTTCTATGAATTGTGTGCATACCTTCCTGAATAACCCCCACATCATCATGAATCTATCTCCCAGGCAGAAAACCAAACTGTTCACCAGAAATATAATGGCCCAAAAGCATTCTAATGTGGGTAGAAATGATCTTTCCAATAATCTTATATATGTAATTACACAGAGATATTGGCCTAAAGTCTTCAAAGGATTTAGGATGATCAGACTTAGGAATTAGGGAAAAAAAGTAGTATTAAAGACAGCAGGAATTTTCACACATTTTCGAGAATATTCAACTACCCGTAATAAGTCCAGACCCATAACGTCAAATAGAGCCCTATAAACCTCAATAGTTATCCCATCTGGACCCACACTCTTGTCATTCTTACTTAGTGAAAGAACAGACTCAATTTCTTGCAAGGTAACAGATTTCATAAGATCTTCATTTTCCACCTCTGAAATGACCGTGGGAAAATATCCACCACTCATCACAGTTTCAAGAAGATGGAGATTCTTATCTTCCTGGAACAATGATTCAAAATGTTGCAGCCCTTCCTTAGCAATAGACTCAAATCCTTCAACCATATTGCCATCATCATCTGCAATCTTCCAAATGGAATTAATATTTTTCCTGTAGGTGGCATACTTATGAAAAAAAGGAGTATTGTCATCCCCACATAAAATCCATATGGCTCTATTTTTCTGTCTAGCCTACTGTTCACGATCATATAAGATTTTTCTCTTACGAGTTTCCAGGTCAACCAAAGAAGACTTGTCTTCCTCAGTTGAAAACCCAAAACCTATCATTATTAAAGGACTCGTCCAATAATAATTCAATCTCCACTAAGTCCTTAATCTCCTGTTCTTTTTTCTTAACTAACTATGAAATAGACACATCTTTGATCATCTTGAGGTTTGTAGCAAAATGTGATGCAAGTGATACCTTTGGATTATCAACATATACCTTACAAGAAGCTTTTAATAAAGATACAAAATCTCCATTCATCAACCAGTTAGCATTAAACTTGAAAGGGATATGAGGTCTAACATCCTTATTCAATATTTGTAAAAGAACTGTTTGATTATCCGAGTCCCCACCACATCCAACCCATTTCCGAAAGTGTAGATCACAATCCAAAAATTCAACCGATATAAGCATCATGTCCAATCTAATAAAATATCCACTCTAGCCTTAACACCCCAAATTTCAGAAAAGCCAATAGAATAATTCAAATCCCCACCGAGTATCAATTTAGAACTCTTTAAGCACACCATTTTAAACAGGTTATTCCAGAACCTCTCTCGATCCACATAGGGACCATACAAATTAACACAACACAAGGCCATTTTGAGTTCAATATAGTAAAGCAAAACACATAAACCTGAGCCCATAGCCCATGCATTCAGCAACTGAAACTGGTGAGATCTCCAACCCAAAAGAATCCCTCCATATTTACCTTTAGCATCCACTGATACAAACTTCCAGTCTTTAAGCATTGATTCCATCTCACCCACCAAAATAACACCATCACGTGTCATTTCTTGCAAGAATAAAACATCTACAAACTGCTCATCAACCAACCTACGCACCGCTAGTTTTTTGGGAATACTAGCCAACCCCCTACAGTTTAGAGTCATAACAATCATAAGGGAACACCTGAGGGGGAATACACTGCTCTAAGTGCCCCAGAATAAACCAAAACAACAGAATCCACTTCCGGGTAAAAACCATTAGGTTCCAGACAAGAAGGAGAAATCCCATTAAGGCTTTGACCCCTATCATGCATTCGAATTTTATCCTCATTAACCTTAGTACAGGATCAAAGAAAATAACCCTTACCAGGAACAGGTTTAACTCGAATAGGAGAAACAAACCCAAAAATCCCCAAAGAGCAATCAAACTGAGATAACAGGCACAAAGATACAACATCTAGCCTAGCATCATTCAAATTCTTAAGCAAAAATATAGGGTCGTCAACATCTGTTAACGATTTTAAACAGAGAAGTTTAAGAGAGTCCAAGATTAAAGACTGAGTTCCAGAATCAACCCCAAGATCAATTGGAATACAATAAGGAACATTACTCTCCAACCCATAACCCTTAAAAAAAACATGTGTAGCCCTAGAAAGCGCCCCATCGCCCTTGACATGCCAAAGGTTTTTTGTCTTAGGGCTAGATACATGTTTATGCTTTTTACTAAAAGACAATGTACAATCAGAGATCATATGCCGATGGACATGACATCGGTTACAATGAAAGGGAACACCCATATAGTCCAATGGATGATTAAACTCAGAATCCCCCTATTTGATCAAAATATCGGTAGCTAACTCATTACACGGGTCAAGCAAAACCAGGACTTTACCCAAACAGCATATACCTAACTCAAGGAAAGATAAATCTGCCTCCCAGTAAGTACCTAGCATGTTCCCAACCAACTTAAAGAAATCCACAGACCAATATTCAAACAGGAGATTTGGTAACTTAACCCAAATAGGCAGTAAATCATACCTTTCATATCTCAGGTCAAAAAGAGGCGTCCATCTCTTCAGTAATAGCTCGGCATTGTCCCATCTCCATACACCATCAAGGATCAAAGCCGCATCATCTTCAGTATGGAATTTGAATGCAATCTAACCATGCAGAAGTAAGAATACATCAAGACAGGAACTGACATGATCCTTTCATGTAAGCGATACCCAATTCTTTACTCCATCATAATTGAATTTACATCCACCAAATCTCCCTACCAAGGTCATGGAATTCGTAAAAATGATATCGTTTAGACCAACATCTTCCCCAACAACCATCATCATAGGTTTGTCATATTTCCGTATGACTTGTCGTGGCCTCTTTGAGCGCATACCTTCAGCATTATGCACCGAATCTTTTGGAAGTTAATGTTCAAATGAAAAATCCTTCACTAAATTATCAACAGCCTTGACAAGCCGAGACCCCTGATTTCCGCATAATAAAGAAAAACCCTTAACAGAGCCATCAACTGAATCTACCTCAACTGGACGAAAACCATGAACATTATTCATCATAGAAAAACCCTCACCAGAACCGGCAAGTTCATCAACCAAGCAATTTATCAATGGCTCCCCAAGACCAACATCCAATTGACCAAAACCTATAGGAACCCTCACATCTTGCCCAACCTCCAATAAACGCCCATCTGAAAAACCTGACTGAACAACACCTTTACCAGAAAAACCCCCAGATCTTTCATGAACAACTGCCTCGGCAGACCAAAAACCCTTATCAACACCAACCAAGGAAAGATATATCGAAAGAGTGTGATCAACATTCTCTCTCCCATAGTTTGGGATGTTTATTATGTGGTGGATTTCACTCCCATACTTTGGGACGTTTATTGTGTGGGGGATTTTCTTCGTAATATAGAAATATATATAATGCCAAATCAATGAATATCAACAAAAATACGTGGAGTGTTCTCTTTCCAATTTTCCAACCATCACGGAGCTCCCTTGATGTATCGCTTTTACCTAACTTTGTCTTGGAGTATAGATGCTTCACTAATCTACTCCCAATCGGTGCTTCCGCTCATAGATCAATCTTCATAGTTTTTTTTAAGATTATTTATGTTTTTAACTTTTATCTTTAAACATGGTAATTATATGTTTTTGTTATATTCTATTATATAAATTTATCTAATTTTATTGCATCAAGAGGCGCTCTCCAGCCCAGGGGAGAGATGTTGTCACGTTTGTACATGACACTCTAATAAAATAATAATAAATTTTATACTCAACATGTCGACTTACACAAAATTAAAATTAATAATAAAAAATAAAAATTTTAATTATACGCAAAAAACAATGTGCCCCAAACAACCCAATATGGGGAATATGTTGTAATGTTCCTACCTAAGAAAATAATAATAAATTAATTAATTAATTATATGCAAAAAAAATATTGAAACCATGTGCAAGTCCTCCTAAACAACCCATGGTTTTATTGTACATGCTTCAGTAGGGCTTTGTAAATGGTTTTAAAACCATATGCAAGGCATCCTAAACAACCCATGGTTTTATTGTACATGGTTTAGGAGGGCATTGCAAATTGTTTTAAAACCATGTCCAAAGCCTCCTAAACAAACCATGGTTTTATTGTATATGGTTTAGGAGGGCCTTGCACATGGTTTTAAAATCATGTATGAGGTAGATGTTTTGAATAATAATATACTTTAATTTATTCAGTGCTTGAGAATCATATTAAAATTAGCCTAGATCCTCACTTGAAGTTATATTTAGGATAGTATTAAAATGTATGTAATCTCGAGGTTTAAAACAATTTAATGTTTTCATTTAGGATAGTATTGCAAGGTTTTAAATAAGGTATTTTAAATTATGGGATTATGAAATATAACTATTAAAATATGGTTTTTAATAGTTAATAATTTATAATAAAAAAATTAAAGAAATGTATTTAAATAAGGTTTTTTTCAATTATATTTAAATAAGGTTTTTAAAATATAATTGAAAATATAATATTATAATGTTTTATTATGTGTAATGTTTTAATAATTTGAATAGTAAAAATGTTTAAAAAAAATAAGGTTTTTAAAATATAATTGAAAATAGAGTCTATTTATGGAATAGTATAATATTATAATGTTTTAATAAATTTATTGTTTTAATAATTATAATAGTTTAATAGTTATAATGTTTTAATAATTTAAATAGTAAAAGAAAAATTAAATCACATTTTCTCCAAATATGTTTTAAATAAAAAAATTATAATTATAATTGCAAGTATAATCAAATTGAAAAGTGTCATATTTGAACATGTATTGAATTTTAGTAACATAATTCCATTATCATTTCATTAACATGTAAAGTGAGTTTTTTTTGCATAGGTTTAAGTGTATGGTGTATTAATATTAATTCATAAATTAGTAGTTACATTGATTGGTTCTAATGGTGTATTAATATCTGGAGTGGTTTGCACCTAGAGAGTTTGATCCCTCTCGGCTCTTGATAGAGCCTAAGATTTGGATCTACGCTGATAGCTATTGAATATTGGAAAGAACAAAATGATAATTGAGATGTAAATTTTTCCATGCTTAAAATATGAACGGTGAAAAATAGCAATGTTCTTCTTAACTATTTGAAATAAGCTTAATTCATATATTAATATTTGAACTATTTGAAATAAACTTAATTGATATATTAATATTTCATTGTAAAATAATTCTTCTTATTTCAATATTATTGAAATAAACTTAATTGAGATATTAATATTTCATTGTACAATCATTTTTCTTATTTTAATAGTTCATGTGATTTACATTTTATAACATTATTTTTATATATTTATGAAAAAATATTATTTAATTCACATTATATTTATTGTTATTATAATATTAGTTTGTATGAAATTTTGTTTTTATTTTATATAAAAAAAAATATGTCAATTGGGTATGGTTATATTAAATAATCCACTCAATCATTACACTTAGAGAAGCGAGGTGCTCTCAGCCTAGTATGGGAGAGATCATGCTAGCCGACATAAAAAAACATTATGTTAATTGGCATAAATAAATAAATAATATANAAAAGTAATTAAAAGATCCATGTTAAACCAAGACTTACCAAACGCTTAAGGAATCAAAATGTTTGAGGTGTATTTTTTTATAAACATTTAAAAATTTAGCATAAAAATAACTTACACCTAAAGAAATTGGATCCCTTTAGCCTTGGGTAGAAAGAGTAACAAACATTCCTCCCAACTACTCAAGTTACAAGCAATGGACAAAATATAATATTTTATATTAGTTCAACGTAAGTTGGCATCAATAGACAAAGTATGATCTTTTATATTAGTTCAACATAAGTTAACATCTATGTTAAAAATACTGCATGAATGTTATAAAATATATTTAATACAAGTATATGAAATATAATATATTAATGTAATATATCTATTTTCATTTTTTCATTTTATTAAAAACTCTTTAATATTTAAATATGATAAATTTATTTTTAATAAAAATATTATATAACTATTAATCTTATTTAAACTTGAATTAAAAAAACACACATTATTAAATTAATAACAACTTAGAAACCCTTGTACTCATTGAATCCGCCCAAGTTTAAGAGTTATGTATCCTTGTCTCGCTAAAATCCAAATATTGTGGTAATTTAATTAATATTTTAAATAGTTATGTGATGTGGTTCATTCCTTTCCATTAGGTTATGTATTATTTAAAATGATTATTATGGATAATGAAAAATATAGTTAGTTGATGCAGGGGTATCAAAGACTATGGAGACGAGTCAAAGATAGAATATTGAAGTTTCTTGGGGAATAGTTGACGACCCAAGACATGTGAGGATTGGTAGTCAAGTAGCATAGAGTCGTGAAAGTTCATACCAGCTTGGTTCGATGATAAACAATGAGATAGAACGGATACCGTTGGGGTTGGAACATTTGCAAAGTAATTATGTTGATTGTTGCATAAGGCCAGATGACAAAGCCTATTGAGAGGAGGCATGTGAAGGCTTTAAATGTAGATGACAGTGCTTAGAAGCAAGTGAAGCTTTTAAAAGAGGATATGAGTAGGATCTTGATCCTGCAAACATCTATAAATACCAGTGTTAAATTTGAGAGAGGAGGTTAGCCATTTTTCCAGATAGGAGTTAGCTAGTTTCAGGAAGACAATAATTCCTTCCTTATAATCAACTAAGTGTTGTATGAACAATCGATGTTAAATTCCAACTAATAATATTTTTTTGTTTTGTAGTGTAATCCCTCTTGTAAAGAGATTGTTTACTTTAATTGAAATGCATACTCCTTGGCACATCTATCATGTTGTGGTGTAAATTTGTTATTGCTTCTATTGTGTGCACTAATCCATAGCCTAGAAAGGTAGCATTTGCATGAGTTGGTATCATAGAAGGAATTTATCATGCATAAGAATTCTAGTTGGAATTGAACATGGAGAGAAAATCCAGCTATGGTTGAGAAGAGTTGTAGAGGACATGGTGAACCCACTTGTGATTGGGGAGTGGTGATTTAGTTGTTTGAGAAGGGGAGATGGATCAAAGAGGTGTTAATGTCCGTGGAAGAAGACCTTTTGAAGGTGTAGGGATCACTATTGATCGTGAAATGTTTGAAGAATGCATTCATACCATGATCAGTCTAACAAGTGAGCTAGAAGTAGTGAAGGAATCCCAAAAGAGAGAACCGAGGATAGAAAATCTCGACCACAATGATGAATAATTTGAGGATGAAGAAAACACTCCTAATGTTGAAGAGGAAGAGAACCCATAAGAAAGTGTTGAAGGTGTTTTCTGAAATGAAGGGTAGGTCTAAGATGGAGGTATCTACCTACATAACGATTCTGAATCCTAAAGAGTTGATAGACTAGGTCATATAAATGCAAAAATATTTTGATATGGAGTAGATAGAGGACCCCATAAGGGTGAAAATTGCATGTTTGAAGTTAAAAGGTCATACCTCATTGTGGTGTGACAATGTACAAGATAACGGGATAAATAAGGGAAATGAAAAGGTGAATACTTAGGAGAGGATGGTTGTCAAGCTAAAGGACAATTTCCTTCCCACCGGCTTCATGATTTCTATATTCAATAAGTTGCAAAACCCAAGATAGAAATAGATGAATATTAAACAATTAATTAAGGAATTCTATTAATTGTTTATCATGTATGGATAGACCAATGAAAAGGAAGAGGTAGTCGGGAGCTATGCGATGTACTTAAGTATGCCATTTAAGACAAGTTGATCATGTCAAGGCCCAGGACAGTTGGGGCATCCTATTAGATAACTCTGAAGGAAATGGAGAATTTGTTGTGAAAGACTTTGATGAGCAAAGGAAAGTCGACGACTTGAAGTCATAAGTTTATTGTCTCCAGAGTCTAGACTAGTGGAGTGAGGAAGGAGGAATGTGGTGCTGACTGATGAGAAGAAGGCACAGCCATGAAAATGCACCATAGTACTGAAAAGAAGGTGAGAACTCTAGGAGTTAAGGAACTTACGGTCGAAGAGGAACCTTTAGAGGAAGATATGCAGACCAACCCAAAATTGTCTGCTACAAGTGTTGTGAAATTGGACACAAGACATGTGAATGCCCATATAACTTTCATATTACAAGTCGAAAAGAGAACAAAAGTTGAGGAGTTGACAATGAGACTAGTCAGACTCTGAAGGGGAGTTCAGTAGAAGTCATGTAGGAAGGAGCTCTGAATTTGATTACCTAGCGAGCACTGTTGCAAATAGTGTGACATGAGGAGAGGGAACTGACGTAGAGGAACTGTATTTTCAAGAAAAAGGTGAATATTTGTGACAAATGTTGTATTATCATCATCGATGGAGGAAACACAGATAATTTGGTATTGATGGACGTGATTGACAAATTGGGTCTGAAATGTTGACCACACCCAAACTCTTATAGAATGTTGTGGTTATAAAAAGGTCACCGTGTCATGGTCAAACGGTAGTTCTTGATCAAATTTATGATCAGCAAGCTATATGGCAGCGCGTTATACGACATGATCCTAATGGACGCATGTCCTCTATTACTAGGACAACCAATGCAATATGACTAAAACATGGTGTATGACGGTCACAAGAATACCATTACAATCAAGAAGGATCATAGAAACTTTTGACTCATTCCCTCAAATGAAGAGTAAAGTGAGGGAAGTGAGAGTGGTTATTAGTAAAAGAGAGTGTTGATATGTTTAGCCTATAAGGAGTTCCTAAAGGATGAAAAGAAGCAACAATACTACTTCACAACTATTCCCAAAGGTCTAAGTGTTGATAGGCTAATGGAGGATATTCCAACTAAAGTTAAATAGTTATTGTCGGAATTTAAAGGCATTATGGTCGATGAGATGTCAACAAGGTTGTCACTGATAAGGATTATTTCACATATGTTATACCATGAAATTTCACTTCTTCGTCCGAGTAATGACTCCATCCTGTCATTGCACAAAAGGACATTATGGATGGAAGTGACCATAACCTTCTAGATGATTGTGATCCTTTATACATGCTTTATCCTCCATCTTTGCCACTTTTTAAGAATTATTTTTCCTTGCACTCGTGGGTCCTATCATAGAAAATCATGTGTCACTCGTGGGTCATCTCATATGCAACCCACGATTCATATCTAAAAAGTTGTAATCGTGACTTCCCTTAAGGAAAGTCACTAGTCACTCACAATATTCCGTTGTATATACCCGCGAGTTCCATTAAAACAAGTTTAAAAATAAAAATATGATTAGTTTAGGGGTAGTTGGATCCGGATTGGTAACTTCCCTAACTCCCCTAATCATCTTAGGCCTCAAATCCTCTCCTCACTAGCAACTATAAAGATAGGGGAGGGGTAGAGGATAGAGGGAGAAAATTGGAGAAAAAGTTATGTTGAAGGAATCCATTGGAGAGAAGAAAAAGGAGGACTTGGTTGTTGGTATGTAGAAGAATATTGTCTCAGACAGGGTTATAATGTTTTCTGAACTTCATTAATAAAGAGTTTCTTTCTTCCATATTTTTCTTAGTGCATGCGTTTGTTTTTATGAATCATGATCTATATTGTTATTTATTTCTAAATGCAATTGTAATTTGTTCATGCTTCTTTATATAGCAATAAGAGATACCATGGAGGAATACCAATCTTTGTTGCAGACGTTAAAGATTAGAAGGATAAGGAGCATCTAAGGAGAAGAGTTAAAGCTTGGATGAATCATCGAGAAAAATGTGTATGTCCTATTAACTCCATTTCTCTTATATTTGTTTCTAAATCCTAGATATATGTAAGTCACACCCTAGTATGTTGGTGACCCTAGTACCCCAATTCATAAGGTATATATCCCTCACAACAACATTAGATCAATTTTATTCCAAGGTCGAACATGCCAAACAAGGCACTACATAAAATGACGCAGACAAAGAATGTTGAGTTGAGCTGAAAAGTCTAGGATCTATTTATTAGAATTTGAATGCCATTTAAATCTTCAAGCAGATAGCTGTGATAATGTTTGCAGCAAATGAATGGAGAATGAAGATACAAACTGAACAAAACAAACCACACAGGAAATGGACAAGTATTGCTCAGGAATTTACAGTATCATTCACAATAATAATATCTAGTGTTACAATAGTTTACATAGGAAAGAATTTGAATGCATGGGGTATGAATTCAAATCTCCCAAGTGAATATGATTGTATCTATGTAACACCCTGGTTTTGACCTCATTACATTATGTATATGATGTAAATATTATATGGAATCATGACAAGGAGCTCAAGGCCAAGGCTCTGTCATTGATTAATGTTTGGTATATAGGCGATCATGGTTGATGCCTATGGTTTATGTGCTAAGGCAAGCACATTTGTAAACATCATGTAAATATGCAAATTAATGAAAAACCCATAGCCAGCTATGTCAATGCAATGAAAAATGAGATGTGGGCATGATTTTCCTAAGGATAAGGGGGAGGGAATGTTAACCTTGAACCAGTTTGGGAAAATCTATGTGTCATGGGGAAATGCCATTAAAAATGTCAAATACCCTTTTTCTTGTCTCCCAACCATTTATTTCTGCCAAAATGTGGTTGAGGTAGTTATTGCAGGGAAGGGGAAGAGTATGGGAAAATTTGAATTGGGCAGAGCACCCATTTTTGAATGTCGTGTTTTGACTTCATGGGCAAGAAAAGCACCTAGAACCGTATGCCAGTTTGGCTCATGCATTATGTCTTCATTTTTTGGATTCATGTTTTGGGAGCTACGGGATGTCTTGCTCATCCATCATCATTATTCTCCATTCGGGGGGAAGCTCTAGAGCAGCTGAGTTCTTCCTGTGTGTATCCTTCGCATTCTATAAGTGTTTTTCCCTTGGAGAGACTGTGAATGTTGTGTTGTAGCATTATCTTGAAATGCAGAGTGTATGAGACCCTATTACGCGTGTTCCAAAGTAAAGCCAGTGTTGTTGAGTCTCCCTGTGGTTGTTGTGTTGTGCACCCTGGTTCAAGTCTGAACTATGTACAAGACTTAGGAATGGGAGAGACGTAGAATGTGATTGATAAACCTAGTGTGGAACCTCACAATAAGATAAGAGTGGTTGGTGAACCTGCTTTGCACATCCTAAAGAGCATTGGAACGGAAGGTGTAGCATGAGGGACTATGGAGTAGAGAAGGGAACACTTCCTTGTGTTGGGTGTGTAGGCAGTGGGGAAGCCAGGCCAGATAGGTCTTGTGAAGGTCCTCTTAGCTCTGTAGATGAGCTCACTAGCTTAGTAGTTCTTCCTGCCCATTTCCTTAGAAGCCTGATAAACCCAACTAGAAAGATGGCTTGGCTGGTAGCCTGATAAACCCATATGTTAGCTTGGTTGTGTCTTGTTGCGTTTGAACTTGTAAGTAACCTTTGGCTTGACAGTCTGATAAACCCAATTGTGAATGTTGGCTTGGATAGGTAGCTTGATAAACCCAGTAGTGAGATGGTTTGATTGCACGTACAGTCTGATAAACCCATCTATTGGCTTGACTGGTCCTTAAGGTGAATGTTGGCTTGACTGTCAACAGTTTGTGAAACCCAACTATGAGATGGCTTGGTTGAGTGGCCTATGAAACCCATATGTTGGTTTGTTTTACCTTGCATCCTGATAAACCCAACTATGTTGACTTGGCTGAGTTTTGCTACACCCTTGGCTATGTATGAGTCTGCTAGTGTTCCCTTATTCCTTGAGGAAATCATGCCTAACTCGGGGGTGGTAGTGTTGCTAAGAGATTGATGAGTGCACTAGCGTATGATTAGGTGAAACGTTGCAGCGACATAGCTAGTTGCAGGACACGTTCTTCTCAAGATAAGTGTTCTTATCCATGTTAATCACTCCAATTGTATTTCTTGCATTGTAATTGCTTGATGGAATATGATGAACATGTTGGACGTGTTGAATTGATGAATTGTTCCTTTGAATAACTGCAATTATAGGCATCTATGTACGTTTCCTTCAATGCATTGTTAAACTAACTTACAGGGTTCGATTGTCAAATTGATGTTGGCCTAGATGGCCAAGTCTGTTCAAATACTTCGATTAGCAGGTCGAATTTTAGAGCAGAAACCTTCTTCCACAATGGTTTATTACAGAAGCGGGATGTGAGATGCGGAAGACATCCTTTGGAAAATTTGGACCTCCGCAAATTCCTTTCCATAACTTGCGGGATGCAGGGTGCGAAGATGTCTTTTGTGAATTACGGCTTCCCGCAATTTTTGTTCCACAATGCACCTTTCTGCAACTTGCGGGATACGGGATATGGATGCGGCTTCGCAGATTTCGATTTCTGCAACGGTCATTTCTGCATGCAGGATGTGGGAATGCGGAATGTAGGATGCAGGATGCGAGATCACGGTATCGCGATTTCCATATTTGCTGATCCCGCAACTCAAGTTTTCCGCACCGTCAATTCTTGAGGGTTTATTCTCCGTCGTTGATCTGTTTTCGATGCGGGATGCGGGATGCAAGGTCGGGAAGTGAGATTGCAATTTTCATAACTTTCTAATTCTGTAACTCGGGCTTTCCGCACCATTTTTTTTGCGGGTGGATTCTCATCCATTGATCTGTTTCTAGATGTGGAACCATTTGTGATCATTGGTTTCCGTCACAATTTCTCTCTGCCTTCTAATCTCCTCTGAGATCTTTCCTTGTGAATCGTCAAACTTATCAGTGGAAGAAAGGAGGGAGCATGACAGTGTTGGAAATGTCAAGAAGTGGTTTGCAGCCATGCCCTGTGTTTCGATGAATAGTAAAATTTTGTGATGAAATTTTCAATTCCGCATGTTAACGGGATATGGGTACGTGACAATCTAACTAATCTCTAACCCATGGTCTCTCAATCAATATTGGAGTCCAAAATCAACTCCCATATGTCCAACCAACTCAAAAAAATAGTGATATCTAGTTAACTCAGTGCATTTGAGTGTGGTAGGTGGGAAAATGCACCTACTCCACATGCATCCATGCATTATCCATGTAAGACATGCGCTAGCTAACTGTTTGTGAACTAATTGAAAGTAACTAGGGGATAACTGAGACTAACTAGTACTAACTCCAACTAAATGATGTAGGTTGGTGTCGGGACTCCTAGTGGCTCCTGAAATGTAGGGATTGGTCCAAGAGGTGCCCAAACTGATACATGCACATGCAGTAAGTGGTAGTTAACCTCTAGCAGTGCTCCCCACACTCCAATGACTGGTACATGTGGCCCCATTAGGTCAAGTGGACCCAATTAATTAATTAAGGTTCCTAAGTTAGGAAAAATTAATCTAATAGACATTATGATCAATGGAGGATTAATAATCCTAACACCCCCCTTGAATCCTAACTTAGACAACTATGGACCCTGGTAACAAGACCATAGGTCACCCAATATACAATCTAAGAGACATAATACAAATGAGGTAGGAAAACCTCTTGGGAAAACCCCCTCAAAATAGGAACTGAGAATCAAGCCTTAATGCCCAAAAGAGACCCGAGAAAGGAAAATCTCTTTTCGGTAAAAGAATTGGTAAAAATATCTGCAATTTGATCCTTTGTCGGATAGTAGTGCAGTGTGATGGTTATGTCATGCACCAGCTCCCGAATGTAGTGCATGTGAACCTCTATGTGCTTTTCCCTATGCTTCTGAGCAGGATCACTGGAGATCTTGATTGTACTCTGGTTGTCACAATAAAGATCTACAGTAGGTGAATTATGAATCCTGAACTCTGCCAAGATGCCATGCAGCCAAACTACCTGAATAGCTGCATTCACAGCTCCCCGATACTCTACTTCTGCTGAAGAGAGTGCAAGTGTTACTTGCTTCTTGCTGGACCAACAAATTGGCCCAAATCCAATCATGAATACAAAACCTGAGGTGGATTGCCTATCATTTCCATCTCCTTCCCAGTTTGAGTCTGTAAATCCTATGAGATCCAGTTGTGCTCTAGTAGCATAGTGGATCCCATAATAAATAGTATCCTGCACATAGTGCAAGATCCTCTTTTTTGCCTTCCAATGTAGCTCATGTGGATCCTGCATGTATCTTGTAGTAGCACTCACAGCATAGGATATGTATGGTCTTGAATGAGTGAGATACAGAAGGCTTCCAATGAGCTGTCTATAGAGAGTGTTGTCCACCAAAGGTATGGAACCACCTTCTTCAATCCTGATGCCTTATAGAAAAGGATAAGGGGTTTCCTTGCAATCCTCCACGCGGAATATCTTAAGCATGTCTGATGAATACTTGGACTGTGAGATCATGATTCCCAAAGTCTTTTGACTCACTTCGAGACCAATGAACTATCTTAACGGTCCTAATTCAGTCATCGCAAATTCTTTATTAAGAGAAGACTTGATGCTACTCAATCCAGCTGTAGAGTTGTTGGTAATGAGAAAGTCATCCACATACAATACAACTAGAAGCAAGAACCCCTCCTTCTTCTTCATGTAGACATTGCAATCAGATTTGCACCTTTCAAACTTTTGAGAGATGAGGAAGGCATCCAGCTTGGAGCACCATGCCCTTGGGGCTTATTTGAGTCCATACAGTGATTTCCCCAGTCTGCAGACTAAAGAAGGATCATGAATAAACCCCTTAGGTTTTTCCATATATATCTCTTCCTCCAAATCACCATGGAGGGAAGAACTCTTCACATCCATGTGATGTACTCCCATATCTTGGAAGAAACAATGGCCAATACTGGCCTGATGGAATCCATTTTAGCTACTGGAGAGAATGTCTCATTGTAGTCCAAGCCTTTGACCTGAGAGTACCCTTTTTCCACCAACCGAGCCTTGTACTTGGTTTTGGTCCCATGAGCAGCTATTTTGGTTTTGTAAATCCATTTGCACTGTACCAACTTCCTTCCTGGAGTTAAGGAGACAAGTTCCCAGGTCTGGTTGTCATGTAGTGAATCAAACTCCTCATCCATGGCTTCCTACCATCTAGGATCATGGAAAGCCTCCTTGAAGGATTGAGGATCTGACCCAAGCATCATAAAACACCTCTCGGGAAGAATAGGATCTGTGTGAGATAGTGCAACACTCTCCTTCTGATACTGGGACCTCGTTCTTCTTTTGTCATATGGATCCCCAACACCATCTCCAACTGCTTCTATGAGCTGCTTATCCCATTTAGGCTGCTAGAATGAGGTAGATTTTGTATCTAGATCTAGATCCCTTTGAAGTGTAAGCTCAATGTCTGGATCATATTGGGATGACTCCTCTTCTGAATCTGAATCTGAAATGTCAGGATTTGAAACTGAAACTGCAATAGGAAGTGAAGGAATTTTTATACCTTCATCAACTTCGAATGAAAGCTATGGTGATGATGGAACTATGTATGGCATGAAGTGAGAGAATATATATGCCTTGGAGGCATGATCATCAATTCCTTTCACTACAATCTCCCTAGTTTATATTTTTGTGATCTCCACTGAGTCAGGTCCAAACACCACTTGCTTTGGTGAGCCGGTGTGAGTCATCTAATAAACAAACAATAGATTCTCTATAAGGGAGGGCTCATATAGGACATATCTGAACACACCATGCTTCACTCTGATGGTGCCTCTTCCTACTGCTAGAATTTAGGAATCATCTCCCATGTGAATGGTGGGCCCTTCTTTGATATTGAGAGAGGAGAAGAGATCCTTAGCGACGACCATGTGATTGGAGGCTCCAGAATCAACCAAATATGTTGTAGACCGAGGTAGCCCCACTTTCAAAGGATGAAATCTTTCATGTCCATTATCTGACTTATTTTCTCTTTGTGGGAAGCAATGTTATGCTGCTTGAGAAGAGTAGTCATTTCATTAAGTTGCTTCCTCATACAATGATCTTCAAGATGGTACCCTTTTTCACAATAGGGACATATTTTCTTCTCAAATTTCTTCTTCTTAGAGCTAGAGGCCCCTTCGGAAGTATGTTGATTTTGTTTAGGCTTCGAATCAACTGCCATTTGCTCCTTCTTCTTTGATTTCCCCTTTGCTTGTGTTTTGGAAGAGTCAGAAACTAGGAAAGCTTGATATTTGGAGGTCTTGATGACTCCCATTCTCATCAATTTGTCTTGCTCCTTGATTAAGGACTTGAAAAAAGAATGTAAGGATGGAACCTTCCAATCAGGAAAGGTTTCCCACTTGGAATGAAATATGGAAACAAATACATAATACTCAGGGCCTAGTTTGTTGAGTATGGAAAATACATTATGCTCATCCTTCCGCTCTATCTCGCACTATCTTCACTGTAGTACTAGAGACTTGAATTTAGTAAAGAATTGCTCAATAGCCTCAAAACTGCTGGGATGTAAAAATACCAACTCATTCTCTAGAATGTGTCCCTAAAGCTCATCTTGTTTGTTAAACAATCTATCAAGCTTCTCCTAGGATTCTCTAGGATTCCTCAAGACTTCTAGGTGGAAGAGGAGATCTATGGAAATATAAGTACATAAGCACCTTAATGCTTCATCACAATAGTTCAGAAACTTATTCCTCTCTACCGCCTGATGAGGCTCAAGCTCCCATCCATGTATGATCCTGTGGTATCCATGCTTGCGCAAGGCCAACTGCATATCAATCCTCCAATCAAGATAATTGGAAGTTGTGAGGATCTATGGTTCAGGAGTTTGATAACTCATAATTGCTCCGGTTGGAAGTACTGTAAAAATTCACACAGGCTACGTAGCACCTGTCAATTTCACTGCAATAACACACACAAACATATGAACTGTTAGAATCATGCTTTTCCTCTTGACATGAACATGTTTTCAGGGTATGTCACACCCTCTCCGCTGCTCTGAATAAATCCAAAGCTATAAAATCATCATAGGGGACTTCTATGGAAACCCAGCTGCTTCTGATGTTCGATGGGGAGAAACAAGCATGAAACCTTCCCGAGAAGGCTCTGATACCATATTAGAATTTGAATGCCATTTATATCTTCAAGTAGATATTTCTAATAATGTTTGCAGCAAATGAATGGAGAATGAAGATACAAACTGAACAAAACAAACCACACAAGAAACGGACAAGTATTTCTTAGGAATTTATAGTATCATTCACAATAATAATACACGGTGTTACAATAGTTTACATAGGTAAGAATTCGAATGCATGGGGTATGAACTCAAATCTACCAAGTGGATATGACTGTATCTAACTAAATCTCTAACTCATAGTCTCTCAATCAATATTGGAGTCCAAAATCAACTCCCAGATGTCCAACCAACTCAAACAATCAGTGACAGCTAATTAACTCAGTGCAATTGAGTGTGGTAGGTGGAAAAAGGCACCTACTCCACATGCGTCCATGAATTATCCATGCAGGACATGCACTAGATAACTATTTGTGAACTAAATGAAAGTAATTGGGGGCTAACTGAGACTAACTAGTACTAACTCCAACTAACTGATGTAGGTTGGTGCTGGGACTCCCAGTGGCTCCTAAAATGTATGGATTGGTCTAGGAGGGGCCCAAACTAATGCATGCACACGCAGTAAGTGGTAGTTAACCTCTAGCATTGTTCCCCACACTCTAGTGACTGGTACATGTGGCCCCATTAGGTCAAGTGGACCCAATTAATTAATTAAGGTTCCTAGGTTAGGCAAAATTAATCTAATAGATAGTATGACCAAGGGAGGATTAACAATCCTAACACTATTGGACATAGAATTGATCAAAGAGAGTCTAAGGCTATGTGTATTACTAGTTGTGCTATCACTAAAGAAAGGAGTGGAATGGAGGATGTGCAACGATTCAAGGGCCATTAACATGATCACCATCGACCTAAAGAGTGGATACCACTAGTTATGTATTAGGGAAGGTGATGAATGGAAGACAACCTTCAAGACGAAGGAAGTACTGTATGAGTGGTTGTTTATTATATTTAGGATAGCTAAAACACCAAGTACGTTCATGAGGTTGATGAGCGAGGTTTTAAATCCATTTCTAGGAAACTTTGTTGTGGTGTAACTCGATGACATTTTGAATTTTAACAAAACAAAAGAAGAACACTTGGATCTCTTGAGACAGGTGTTGCAGAGACTGAGCCAAAAAATTTTATTGGTGACCCTACATAAGTGTTCCTTCATGCAAAGGAATTAGTGTACATAGGATTCATAATTTCTAGACAAAGGATGAAGATGGATCCAGAGAAGGTAAAGGTACTATTAGAGGGGCCTCATTCGATGAATTCCATTGAGGTGAGAATTTTCATATATTTTCTAATTATAACAGAAGTTCATGATAGATTTTAGTCAAATATGTACACCACAGATGACGTGCATGAAGAAGGACGATTTTAAGTGGACGAAAACTGCTTGACAATATTTTGAGAAGCTGAAGCAAAAGGTGGTGGAGAGTCCTTTTTTATCTTTCCTAAATTTTGACAAAGTATTTCAAGTCGACTGCAATGCGAGCAGGTTAGAAATTGGAGCTATATTGATCCAAGAAGGCTGACCAATTGCATTATTTAGAGAGAAGTTGGATGATGCCAAGCATAAGTACTCGGTCTATAACCAATAATTTTATGCCATTTTTCATACATTGAAGAAGTGGAGGCATTATTTTTTTTCTAAATAATGTGTATTGTTTACCAACCACCAATCTATGAGATATTTGAGTACTCAAAAAAAGTTGAATCAGATACATATGAAGTGGGTCAAGTTTTTACAAAATTGTACTTTCATGTTGAAGCACAAGTCATAGAATGCTAATAAGGTCGCCAATGCATTGAGCCAAAGGGTCGCATTATTGGGAATGATGACTATTCGACTGATAGGGTTAAATTCGATGAAGGCCAACTATGAAGTCAACGAGGATTTTGTCGATGCTTGAGAGGCATCGAAGTAACCATAAAGTGGTGACAGAAATCCATACTTAGATTACTTCCTCCAAGAGGGATACCTCTTCAGAGGACATAATTTACACATCCCTATAGGACTAGTGATGGAGAATATCATCAGAGAATTGCAAAATAGAGAATTAGGAGGACACTTTGGCATCAACAAGACTAAGGAATTGGTCAAGGAGAAATATTATTGACCAGGAATGATAACAGATGTAAAAAAGTGGGTCCGACAGTGTAGGGTATGGCAACAATCCAAATGAAGAAGTCACAATACGTGACTATACACATGTTTTCTAGTGCTGACTATCGCATGGGAAGATACCAACATGGATTCTATGTTAGGATTTCCAAAGACATAGAAAGGTAACAAATTCATCTTTGTGGTAGTGGTCAGGTTTTAAAAGATGGCACACTTCATTTCATGTCAAAAGACAAGTGATTCCAAAAGTATTATTGTTATATTTTTCAAGGAAGTTGTGAGATTGCATGGGTTGTTGAAGAGCATCACTTTAGACAAAGATACCAAGTTTACTGATCATTTCTGGAGAACCTTGTGGAAGAATCTTGACACTAGGTTGTATTCCAATTCCACATACCATCCATAGACCGATGGGTAGATTGAAACTGTGAACAACATCTTAGAAATTTATTGAGGTGGCTAACTACTGATCGACCAAAGCAGTGGGAGAACATGTTAGCGCAAGAAAAATTCGTGTACAACAATTCAGTGAAAAAATTGATAGGAATTATTCCATTTTAGCTAATGCAAGGGAGAA
Organism: Pseudotsuga menziesii; assembly: GCA_001517045.1. Lineage (NCBI taxonomy): Eukaryota > Viridiplantae > Streptophyta > Pinopsida > Pinales > Pinaceae > Pseudotsuga > Pseudotsuga menziesii. The sequence continues at coordinate 455,474 of LPNX010410372.1, forward strand.
GTCCACATGGAGTAGCTAACTTGGCCAAGCTACCAACCAGGATGTAGAAGAGCGTAGATGCAAAATCATTTATCAACCACATGAAGGAATTGAATGACAAGGTGAAGTGACAACTTGAGAAGAGTAACATGGTGTACCGCGTTAAGTGCTGACATGAATAGATGATTGCATTCATTTGTAGAAGGAAACTTAGTATAGAAAACTTAAGGAAGGAAAGGTCCCAAAGAGGAACATATAACAAGATGAAGTTGAAGAATATTGGTCTATGCAAGATATTAAGGAATATTTTAGACAATGCTTATATGTTGGAGCTGCTAGAGGGGTTAAACATATTACCAACATTCAAAATTTATGACTTGTATAAGTATGAACAGGGGTCGATGATTGGGAGTGATGTGACTATATATTGAAATTAAAAGATAAAATTTTAGCTTATGGAAAAGGTCATAGAATTAATCGATGAGTGTCAAGTTAGGAAGAACATGTGTCAAAAGAAGAAGGAATATTTGGGTCAGTGGAAGAATAGAGACCTGGAAGAGGCTACATGGATTTTGGAGGAAATGATCGAGGAGTTGCAACACTGTGGGAAAATCTATTTTCAATTGAAAAGGTTTATGCAAGGGAATCCAAGCCCAAAGAGACCAGTTGAAGATAGATGACTAAATTCACCTGGGGAATATTGGACAACCCCAAACAAGAGAGGATCGACATTCAACATAGGATAGATTCATGGAATTTTCAATCAGCTTGGGTCGATAATATATGACAATATAGAAGGGTGATTGAATCACATACTAGAAACATATTTTAGTCATGGATTGATGACTGAGGAAGTAGGATGATCAATGATCATACGAACCAATGAGTCAGAGGAATACGGAAGTAAAGTTGACAATGATGGGTAAACAACATATCGAAAGTCCAGTATCCTGAAGAACTGAGCCACTAGGGTAGTTGGAACAGTTGCAGAGAAGTTATGGCAGTTGTTGCACAAGGCCAGATGGTGAATCCTGCTAAGAGGAGGAACATGAAGGATTTAAATGCAAATGATGGTGCTTGGAAGAAAGTGAAGCATCTAGAGGAGGATTTGAGTAGGATATTGGGCCTTCAAACATCTATAAATACCAATGCTAAAGCTGAGAGAGAAGGTTAGCCAATTTTTTGGATAGGAGTTAGCTATTTTTAGGAAGGCGATCATTCATTCTGTGTAATCTGCTAATTGGTGTATGAACACTCGATGTTAAATTCCGAATGGAAATAGAGTTGAGTCTTTTGTTGTAATCCCTCTTGTAAAGAGATTATTTAAGTTAATTGAAATCCATACTCCTTGGCACATATGTTGTGTTTTGGTGTTGAGTTTCCATCGTTTTTGTTTTGCACACTTATCTACAGCCTACCAAAATAACATCTGCATCATTAGTTGTATGTGTGAAGGTGGGAAAATTGATACACACACACACACACACAAATCAAAATATAACGTTAACATGACATGAGAGATCATAACTATTACATTATTACATGGATAATATTATATCCATATACATCAACATATTAAACTATTTAATATGTTTGCATATTCCATACATGAATTTTTTACAACTTTAACATACATTATATTTTTCACGTGAAAACACCACCTTCCTATTATTCTTCTGAAGGAGTCAAGGAAATCTCACACACGCACGGGAAATCTCAACAAACTTCCCCACTTTCGTGGATGGTAGGTCGAGAAAACCATCAGTGGAACATTCAAGCCAAAACATGTCTCAATGGAAATGAACCCAAGTGTATGGAATGAATTCCATCTATCCCCACCATTATACCACTGTATCCTTGACATTTAACATACATTATATTATATTTATAAAATTTAAATCATTAATTTTTTTTTCATTTTTTTAAACGAGATTCAACTTCATGGTTTTTTTAATTACTTTTCTTTTGGTTCTATTTTTTTTATTTTAAGAGCGGTCATGATTTTTTTATTTTTATTTTTATTTTTTGTAATGTAACATAAAGTTATGTTATGTTACAACATCTCCTCTATATTGAGTTGTAGAGCACCTCACTATTTCTAGTGCAATAAATGATTTACACTACTACAATAAGGTGAGTTGTGTCTTTTTTCACTATTAGATTAGATATAGATGCAATTAGTTTTCCAAGTGAATAGAATAAGATGTAGCTATAACTTTTTTTTATCTTTTTTTTTAAGTAAAATTAGAAAATGAGATGTATGATGACTTTTTTTAAGTATTATTTATATGCATTTAAAAAAAAATCTTGGTGAGTTTTATTTATTTTTTTACTGCACTTTAACATCTTTTTGGTGTTAGTCTATCATCTTTAAATAGATTTTTCATTCATTTACTAAGTTTTTTTTTTTATTAGTAAGTGTTTTTTTTCACTATGGTGTAGATGTGATTTATTTTTTCACTACTAAAATATGGTGTAGTTAATATTTTACTACTACCAAGTTTTTGATAGGCACCAATCATTAATATGGCTCATTTCAACAAGTTATACATGCTTTTAGTTGGATTTTTTTTTAATGTGATTGTTACATAGTTTTCTTATATTGTGGGGATTCACTAGCTATATGTATCCTTGGGGGTTCACCTACAAATGATGCATCAATATGTATCTCATGGTGCATGGAATAATACACTACATGTTAGTTTTTAAGTCATTAATATCATCCCAAAAGGCCATCGAATGGATCTTTTAGGTCATGATATGAAAATGATGGTGAGAAAACCACTTAGGGGTCAAATTAAACCTAATAATTCTCAGTAAAGAAGTATAATCCAACATGATATCTCAAATGGCCTCCCCAATTCTTAACAAGTATTAAACCTACTCAAGCACTTTTAGTTGTGTATTTTGATATTGTTCCAATATTGTTAGGTCTCAAACCTATAGCTATACTTTTAATGGATTTCTAAGCAATTGGTAGCAGCTAGAATTGGACCATGTTGTTATGTGAACAACTTGTTTTGCATTTAGAATAGGGTAGATGCATTGTTTTCATAGGGAATTATTAGTAAGAACATGATACCTACCAATATCATTATTTAATTATTAGGATCTATGTACATGAATTCATAAGTAGAATTGAAAAGTGAGGAAAAATATCAACTTGCATAATGATATCTTGAAAAGAAGTATGCTCCATGTTTCTCTTTTATTTTTATTAGCAAATATTTACACATTTATTTATTTTTTTTCTGTTTTTTAGTTCATAAAGTAATAACCTATCTATTTAATGAACACTAAGAGACACATGGTAAACAACTTGAGATTTCTTTTGAAAATCAATGCACTGTAAAGAAGGGTTATAATGCTTCTCTTACATATATTTTGATTTGAAAATTTAAATTTCAAAAATTAAATATTTATCCATCCACTTAGTTTTAAAAAATTGTACTTTGCTAATCTAATAGATTTAAATGCATAAACAATCTAGTCACACACACTCTAAGCTAATCCTACTATCCTATACAGCAATACATCTTATAATCTCTTTTTTTCCTGGGATTCTCTGTGAGGCGATTAAGATTTTTTTCCAGGGGAAAATATCAGCTCCTTTCTATTTCATTGAAATCAAAGGGAACATTTACATCATCAGCATGTGTTGTGTTCAAGAAATACATCAGCAGGAGTGGCTACAATATCTGCTACAATAAGGCTCATATAGGGGTGTTCATCCATACTTCTCTCTACAGCTTCATGTTCAAGTACCTAGAAGACTTCAAAGTGAGGACTACATCCGCATCATACCCTTCAATATAAGGAGAGTTGATACAATAGCTGGGTAGCTAATCCACAGAAGCAATAACATGTAAAGTGCTAGATAAATAGGTGACTCATCACTATCATCATCCAAAGGATGTCATAAGAAAACAGCACAGAAAGTTCATGTGCAAAGGGCTAGAAAAGATAAAAAGTGCCATGTTTAATACGTTCACCATAGGTGAATTCAGCACACTGAAGTTGGCCTTGAGCCAAAGTTAGTGGTTCTTTGGATAAGCATTCAACCATAGTATTGTGCTCTCTATATATGTGAGAGTCAGAGATTTGGATGAAGTCTATTTCCAGTTCTCTAATACATTGGCACCACCCATCAAGGGACAATAAAGAAAGAGCTGATCTATGGTTAAACTAGTTGATAATGATAGCAGAATCCCCATGAATATGTAAAGAAGGAAGGCCCATGTATTTAGCACAATGCAGGAGAGTCCACATGGCCAGTAACTCTGATCTGGTATTAGTGCTCAAGCCAATACCCAACTTAAAGTAAAAATAGTGTTCATTACTAAGCAGAAGATGAACACCAATGCCACCCAAATGAGTTGCTGAGGCCCCATCAAAGAAGCCTGCTGGAAAAGTCAGACATGGAGTTGATCCAATAGTTCTCCTAATGTTTTTCATGAGCAGTTTGGCTGGATAGAGCTTAAGTTTATTCTTGATAGCGAGAACAGTAAAGTGAATATCAGGCTTCAAATCCTAAAAAATACATCTGTTCCTAGTAATCCAAATTTTCCATGTAAGAAAAAGTGGGAGATATTTCAAAGAATTTCTTAGGCAAACCCAAGAAGAGACATTAAGCTGATTATTGTTCCCCTCCAGAAATATGGAATGTCAAGTGTAGATTTGATGAGAGCAGTAACCTTCCTGGTGAAGCTACATCAGATAAAAAGGTGTTCTACAGACTCTGATGCTGATTTGCATAGACAGCACCACAATGGGCCAATCCAACCTTTTTTTGTCAAATTGTCATAGGTGTTGATCTTATTCAACAGACTAAGCCAAAAGAAGCAAATGATCTTGAGTGGCACGTTAAATTTCCAGATCTTGACTAGGATATCGACCGGTCTGTGAGTAACCTGGGTATTAGCAATAAGATCATACATGAGATTTGCTGATACATTACCTGAAGACTTATTATATAACCAAACCAATTTATCAGGTATATGGTCGATACGAATCCCCCATGCAGCAAACCTTTTATATAGTTATTCCATGCTTCTTTCCAAAGTCCACCCATCTCTATTTCATCAGTCGTGATCCAATAATCTGTCGATGATGTAGCAATGCCTCTATTTAGTGCATCAGAAAGGGTACATATACCATAATCCTCCAAATATGTTCTAAGGTCTGCTGGAAGAATGAAATCAGAGGCTACACCAACAATGGTATCAATGCCAACTTTGATATTTTTTCCATCGCCAGTCTTCCACCAAATATATCTAGTGATCCAAGTCATAGCACGAATGAAGCCATTCCACATATGTGAGGTACCTTGGACTTTGAAATTTTTCTATCTGAGCCAAATATCAACAGGTAGGTTCTTAAGGTATTTGTGCTTAATGATAAGAGACCATAAGCCAGCACCATTAAGTACAAGCTAGAGGATTTTGCATCGAAGGGCTATACTGAACCACTCTAAATTCTTGATGTTCCAACCCACGAGAGAATAGGGCCTGGAGATGGATAACTACTCTACCAAGTGATACTTCAGTTTACCTTGTGAACAGCCCCATAAGAAATTAAAGATATATCTCCTGATATATGACAAAATAGTGTTGGGCATACGAGCAAGTGTGAGCCAATACACAGCAAGACTCATCAAGACCGATTTTACAAGTATCAATCTCCCACTCAGAGATAGTAACTTGTAGGTCCAATTGTTCAATTTATTTTCAAACTTCATCAAAAACCATTTCCAATCCTTAATGCCATACCCTAGAGGCTTGAGGTAGTAGCCCAGGTATTTAAAACCAGCTGCAATAGGTTCCATCTTGTAAGGCATGATATTAAAAATTTGTTGTCTAACCAGATCCTCGATGTTATTATAAAGAAAGGAAGACTTATTTGCATTGATCTCCATACCGGTAGCACAACAAAAAATGTCAAGAATACTCTTATAATGCTGCCACTCAGCCAGAGTTCCCGTGCCAAAAAATATAGCATCATCTACAAAGAGGAGATGAGTAAGATAAAAAATGGGAGCAATTTTAATGCCAGTAATATCTCCTGTGTGCTGTGCTTGGATGATAAATAGACTTAAACCTTCAATGATCAATATGAAAAGGAGAGGAGATAGTGGGCAACCCTGTCTGATGCCTCTAGAAACAGAAAATAAATTGGAAGGGGTACCATTGATCAGTACAGCAAAATTTGCTGACTCAACACAACCCATGATCCAATTAACAAAGCTGCCAGGAATGCCAATCTGAAGAAGGACCAACCTCAAAAAATACCAATTAACTCTATCAAAAGCCTTTACCAGATCAAGTTTCAAAACCATAGCTTTTTGATTTTCAGTTTGATAGAATGAAGGGCTTCTTGGACAATACACACTGGTTCAATGATCTTCCTATCCTACAAGAAGCCAAACTGATGCTTGGATATAGCCTTATCAAGTACAACCTTAAGTCTGATGGCAGCTAGTTTGGAAATGGTTTTATAAATCAAATTACATAAGGATATGGGCCTATAATCTACAAGGGTAGATGCCATTATCAGACTTAGGTATGAGTGTGATAAAGGTGGAATTGAGTGCACCAATGACCCTACCTTCAAGCCTAGAATGTTCGATGAAATTCAAAATATCCTGCCCCAACAAGTCAAAAAAATGAAGGTAGAGCTCCACCAGCCACCCATCAGGCCTGGGGATTTTATCTCTTTTAAAACCCTTAAGAACATCTTCAACTTCTTTGAGAGAGATCGCTGACAAAAGAAGGTCTTGGTCCTCTTCCTGAACAAAGGTAGGAAAGAGGCTGATGACTTTGAGTTGGGCCTCAATAGTGGATTTACCATCGTCAGAGAAGAGTTCGGATAAGTATTGAACACCCAATGATGTTAAACTTGTATCGTCATCAATAGTATCCCCAGGCTGATTCTGAAGTGACCAGATAGCTTTGTGGTTCCTCCTAGCAGAAGAAAAGGAGTGAAAAAATTTGGTGTTGGCATCTCCTTCCTGAATCCAGTCCACTCTGCTCTTGAGCTTCCATGCGATAATCTGATGTGAAAGTAAGGATTCTTTTCTACTTTTTAGGAGAGAAAGTGTAGAGGAATCTTCCTCAGAGAGAATACCAGAGTGGTGGGAAGCAAGGAGAGTGAGTATAGCTCATCAACCTCAGTAATCTCCTTCATTCTCTGAGTATTTTTTAATTTTTCCCAAGTCTTAACTTCGTTCTTGAGTCTCTGGAGTTTAAAGCAGAAATCAAACATGGGAGAAGCAGAGGCAGCAGGGGCCAACCAAAAGGAAGATACAAGAGCAGAAAAATCAGCATCAAGGAGCCAAGCACGATTGAACTTAAAATGATATAGATGACATTTCAGTCTGAATTTCCACTCAAGAACAATAGGGTAATGGTCAGAAATTTTAGAAGGTTGGATCTAGGAGTGATAGCAGCCCAAGGAGGGGATCAGATGAACAGAGGCAAGGAATCTATCCAATATTTTTCTGACACCCTTAGGTCCTACTCTTCCATTTCTCCAGGTAGGTCCAATCTTCGAAGGATCAAGATCAACCATATTCAATGTATCCAGAAGCTGAGCAAAATAAAGAGAGTGGTGATCCATCCAGGCATGATCACCCCAGATCTCAAGATCAGAGATAGTGAAGTTAAGATCACCCACCAAAATGAGGTTAGGGTAATTGAAGATACCCCCAACAACAGCAGAGTCCCAATAAGCAATTTTGTTGGCATAGGGTCCATAGAAATTGACTATGGAAAAGACTGAGTCAATGCCTCTAAAACTAGCAGTAAGAAGAATACCAGCAAAGGAGTGATAGGATTTACAATGAATCAAGCTAGGGTTCCAAGCTGAAAGGATACCCCCAGAAAGACCAAGTGCATCAATATCATAGAATTCCCAACCAGGCTTCATGAGAGAAAACAGACGGAGGGCAGTAGTATGTTCACACATCGTATCCTGTAAGAGGATAATGTCAGGGTTAAGAGATGTAAACAAATCTTCGAGGGCTTTCTGTTTAGTAAGTCCCCCAAACCCATGGATGTTCATGGAGACAATCTTCATGGGTCGGACTAAGAGACAGGAGACATAGCTCTAAGTGCCTGTGAAGAGGAGTTGGATCGAGCACCAGCTTTGATGCGAGCTGAGAGTGGGGTATAGTGACATATAGGTTCCTGTGAGGAGACCTTACTACCTTTTTTTCCCTTTCTAATGGTCACATTCTTGAATCTAATCAAGTCCAAAGGTAAGATGGAGGGGGAGCTCGGGGTTTTGTCAGTGAAGATATCCAAAGCTTTGAGGAGGGTGGGATCCTGAAAGGAGGGGGTGGTAAGGGGGTTGCTAGGCTGAGCCAAAACAGGAGGGGATGAAGAATGGGGAAGAGGGGGGAAGTTCTCTAGGTTAAAGGAGGGTGGAGACAAGTTAACAGGATTCGAGAGTGAAGAAGGTGACAGAGGATTAGTATCCTGATCAATACAAGAGCATGAGGGATTTAAAGCTAGAGATTCAACATCCTGAATGTACAGTAGCTCCCCTTTGGTCAGATCACCAACAGAGGTGGGGGAAGAGGAATCATAGGGGCCAAGAGTGTTGGGTGACGCAGGTAAATCAATAGATGCATCAAGCTGCATTTGGGAGTCCTGTGGGGAATGGTTAAGCGAAGATGGAGAAGGTGTGCAATCAAGAGAGGGTTCGAAACCATTAAAGCCAACCGAGGGTGTAATGCCTCGCAATAACAGGGAGCAGGACTTGCGCAAATGTCTAGTGTCGTGGCAATAGCTGCAATGGAAAGGCATTCTTAAATAATCCAGTTTTTGTGTGATCACAACACTGTTACAGTCGATCTCAATCTCAGGCAGAAGCCCACGAGATACATCCAACTCTACAAGAACTTTAGCAATACACTTGTCAAAGGTAGTGTGGAAATCTGTATCCAGGGCCACGAATCTACCTATGGTGTTGGCAATACCAGTAAGTATGTCTTTGGACCAGAGGGGGAAAGGTAGGGCTGGTAATAAAACCCATAGATGATGTTTAGTAACCCGCTCTTTGACATGATCAAAGTTAGTGTGCCATCGACTGAGGACAAGGGACCCGTTATCTATGGTCTAAAGAGAATCAAGAATGTGAGAGGCATCAGAGTCATCGAGGAAAACAAAAACCAACCATCGATTGGCCAAAAGACTGATAGTGGGTACATAGGTCAGAATAGCTTCCAATGGAGAGTGGCCCATGCCACCCAATCCTCTTTATTCATCGAACAGTATTCCAAACGCCCGATGAGAGCATGATGACAGAATTTCGAGACTCTATCAAGCATGACGTCTTGGCCTACCACGTACCGATGTTTATGATCCAAAGCAGCAAGGATCTTAGTCTTACATTGGACCTAATAGCGGGAGGGGAAAGAAGATACAGTCTTGACATTGGATGGATTATAAGGAGCAGGGGTCACCATCTAGAAAGAAGGTAGGGTTAAGAAACCAACAGGTCAACTAAAGGCTCAAACCCAAGTAAGATAAAACCAAGGTGCAACAAACCCTCATCTCGACCTAGGGAAACAGAGGAATAGACCAAGGGTAAACCCTAACATAGTCCCAAGGCAGATAAAAACAGATCCTGTGAGTCCAAATCGTAACCCCAACCCTAGGTAGGGTTAAGGTACCCGCCGGTGGAAGAGAGAATACTAGGGTGGACCAAGACCAACAAGCACGCACAAACCGGAGAGTGCAGAAACCAATAAAGTCAGAGGGTGTCACGGACCATGTAAAGAAAGAAACCGAAGAGTAAACCCTATCCGGAACCCAGGGTAAAGAAACACAGTTCCCGTGACATGGACCGATACCCTAACCAGAGTAGGAAGAAAGAAACCAACGGGAAAGAACCGGCAAGGGAAAACCCAAGACCCCAGAACAGATAACCCCCTAGTTCCTACTTTTTTAATATGGTTGGTACTAGCCCTCAGCTTCGAGGGGGAACTCCATAGACCTAGGACAACCCAGATACCCAAGCAACCAACAAAAACAGCAGGACAAAACCCAAAACTAGAAATCATAAAAAAGAAAAGTGTCGGGACAAGTAGAGTACCTGCACCATGATGGGGACAGTGAGATGTCGGAGCATGTGGGCGTTGACTGAAAGCAGGCACTCGTCGTAGGACCCGGCGTTGAAAGAGGAAAAACCAAGTCGCCTTCGTAATACCGAAGAGCGTTGATGGAAAACCACCCGCAGAAGGCCTCAAATCCCAACACTTGAAACTTAGAGCCCAAAGACCCAATCGGAAAACCAAAGTAGTTTCGAGCAGGCATAAAAACAGTCACCACCAAGAGCAAGTCAACTGAACCACATAAAAGTTGTGACAGCGAAAAAGTAACCGCAGACAGAGAAGTTAAGTGTGACACGGAGGGGAGGAACTGTGTCTGAGAATCGGCAGTGCCTATAAACCGACGCGGCACTAACCGACGCAGGTCGTGAGGCGATTAAGCTTAATCATGCTCGGATACCAACACAAAATATGGGAAGGTAGACATTTCTCCACACATGGGTTTTTAGTATATTTTATTAAATCAAACACACATATTATATATGAAGCTTTTCCTCAACTACAAATAAACTCTTGAAAGAATATCACAACCATGAACTAATAATAGGAAGCTTGCTAGACAAACCCATATCAAGCACAAGAAAAGTAAAGTAGGAGTTACTCGAATAGAATGGAGTTTAAAGTGAGTCATTTTGAAAGATGTCTCATCCTAAGATGAAATATGGAAGTAAAGAACAAGTCAATGTATATTTGGTAAACGTTTGAAAGTTTAAAGTGACTCCTTGTAAATACTACACACCCATAAAGTTAGGGTGTCTAAAAAGTGACCCCCATTCTTACTACCTAGAATAATACCCCTTGATTTCTGCCCTTTTTAATGGGTGGTTTTCCCCAAGACCCCAAAGCATTATGAAATCATGACATAATTAATACACTTATCCCTTTGGTTAAGAGTTAACTGTTGGTCAAGTAGCATCCGTAATTAAGTCCTTTCTAGAATTTATCCATTTCTACCTTACCATCCTCATGTTTCCTAGTTCCCAACTAATGTAAACTTCAACTAGTTTTTCCGAAAGATAGTTGTAACTTAACCCTTAATTCTAAATTTATTGTATTTATTAAAATATAAATTTATTGATCCTTTAAAATAAATTTAAATTAAATTTTCATTCAAAAACACACTAAAATTCAAAAATAATTTTATATATGTTTTAAATATATAATATTTTATATAATATTATAAACATAAAAATTTCATAAAAACCAAAGTGAATGAATGGTGGGAAAGGAACATGAAAAGATTATGTTTTAAATACATAATATTATAAACTTAAAAATATCATAAAAACCAAACTGAATGAGTGGTGGGAAAGGCACATGGAAAGATCAAGTACCATTGATCTATATAAAATAAAAAAATTAACCTTAGATTTACAACGAAAAAGAGATGAAACTTCTTAAAATATAAATTTATACATCTTTTAAGATGATCCAAAAGAAAGTCTCATTCTGCACATTAAAATTTAAAACTGATATTTTTTTTAATATATGGTAATATGTATTATAAATATTATAATTTTTATAAAGCTACAAATAGCATAAAAGTTATTTTTGTCACCAATTCAAAAGTCGAATGCTTGGAGAAAGATAAATTTTAAAATTATTATTGATTTATATTAAATTTGTCTTTCAATTAATATTGATTTATATTGAATTTGTCTTTCATGCGTTGCTAAATGGGTGTGAGATTTTTTAAAGCCCTAAAAGTATATTAATTTTTGAAATATAATCTAAAATAGTTATGTTTAGTTAACTATTAATTTTTTTTATCTGTAAGAAATAAATCAATCAAAATCAATTAACATCCAACTAAAACAAATAATTAATAAATTATTTAAACCATCAAATTTTATTTATAATAATATTGGTTAGGTAAAAACCTTCAATTTATATCTATAAAATCAAACAGCCTTTACTTGTTTAAGACTCTAATAGAAATAAAAAGCAATCAAGATTTTTAACGGCCATCACATATTTCACAGGCAAGATGAACTTTAGAAAGTTTTATAAATCAAACCATAGCCTTTTTCTTGTTTGAGACTATAATAAAATTAAAACATAAATAAAAATCAATCATCAAACCATAGGCCTTTTCTTGTTTGAGACTAATAAAGATAAAACAAATAAAAAACAATCAAGATTTTTAACCGCCATCACATATTTCACAGACGAGATTAACTTGAAATTTTTATATCTATAAATTCAAACCATAGGCTTTTTCTTGTTTGAGCCTATAATAAAAATAAAACCTACATAAAAATCAATCAAAATTTTTAACACACTAAGATTAACTTGAAATTCGACCATAAGTTTTTTCATGTTTGAGACTATAATAAAAGTAAAACATAAATAAAAATCAATCAAATTTTTTAACTCACGAAGATTAAATTTTTAACTCAGATTAACTTGAAATTCTACCATAAGTTTTTTCTTGCTTGAGACTATAATAAAAGTAAAACATAAATAAATATCAATCATAAGTTTTTTCTTGTTCGAGGGCTATAATAAAAGTAAAACGTAAATAAAAATCAATCAAGTTTTTTAACTCACGAAGATTAACTTGAAATCCTACCATAGGTATTTTCTTGTTTGAGACCATAATAAAAGTAAAACATAAATAAAAATCAATCAAAACTTTTAACTCGCCAAGATTAACTTGAAATTCTACGTGGGCCGCTTAAGGTTTGCCCTATTTAATATTGTTGTCAAGACTATTCAACTATTAAATGGCTGTGGATGCTAATTTCTCGGGATTTTGTTGTCAAGACTATTCAACAATTAAATGGCTGTGAATGTTATTTTATCGGCATTTTGTTTTTGAAAGTAAACTATATTTCCACCATTGAATGGTTGTTGAATGTTAATTTGTCGGCATTTTTTTTAAAGGGTGTAGTGGGCTTTTTTCTCACTTGATTGTCTCATTGATGTGGAAGAATAAGTTCGAATAAATTTTGCATTTTTTTTGTTTGACTTAAAAAGAAAAGATTTAAGTAATATTTAACATGAGTGGGCCTAATGGTTAAGAGCATGTGTTTTCTCTTTGAAGGTCAAATCCAGAGACCTTGCTAGACTTTAACAGTTAAATCGTTGATAACCGTTAGATCAACAGTATGCCGTAGAGTGGGTGCAAGGTTTAGATATAAATAGGCATGAAAGTATATGATTGTATTTTTTTTAATGTAAAGTTGAAAATTATTAATTTTAAAAATATATTTATTTATTTTTTAAATTGTGTTTAGATATGGATAATCTTTTGGTCCAAGATTTATTGGTTAAAACTAGTTTTTCTCTTATACATATATCTTCAATATCAATTTAACAACAAAGTTAAGATATATTTATTTATTTATTTACAAAAAGATAAAATAAATTTTACTTATTTTTATTGTATATTTTTATATAATAAACTATTTATATCTAAAATAATAATAACAAATTAACATACACTATACATATGTATAATGAAAATAAAAGTAATAAACATATAATAAAAATAAAAATAATTAAAAAAATAAAACATTTCAAATTTTTGGTTTTTTTTAAAAATTTATTATATAAAATAACATTACTTAGTAGTTTTATGTAAGGATCACATTATTGTAATTTTAATTTTAAATAATAACTTCATAATATTAGATTTAGACAACATTTTATTTTAATTTGATATATGCATGTTAGATATACATTTATTTTAATTTAATTTTATCTTAATTTGAGATATACATTTATATTCATAAAAATAATCAAAACTATACACACTTTAAAATATCATAAAAATTAAAATCTTGTTATTAAATTGTTTCATTATTAATATCAAGATATATTAGAGGACTCTTTATTAAAAAAATTAAGATGCAAACATTGAAAGGATAAAAATTTAAAACTTCCTTAACATCACAGTGCAAGTTGATTTGTTAAAATACATATTATGTTCGATTACCAAATATTATAATTTTCTATCTAGTATATTTAATGTACAAATTCATCATATTATTTGTAGTTGTCTTTTTATACATCAAAACAAAATCATCATGTCTATTTTTTCATTTTGAATCTCTTTATTAAATGAGTTTCCTGCTTTATTGATGAATCAAAACTATACTAAAAACATACCAAAAAAAAAATCAATAATTTGATTTTCCCAAGTCCAATCTATATGGAATCTCAAGTTGATGAATCAAAACTATACTAAAAACAAACCAAAAAAAAATCAATAATTTGATTTCCCCAAGTCCAATCTATATGGAATCTCAAGTTGATAGAAAGTGATACCATTAGAAGAAATATGAAAGCAACCCTATTTATCTAGTTTAGGTTCATGAATAGACGTAGCTAACTAGAAAATGAATAGATACTCTCATTTGTATATATGGAAAAAATTCATAAATAATGAAGATGGCAAAAATTTGTGTATTTAATATTGTTCTATGTTTACAACTCTAAATATAAAAATACATAAAAATAATTAATAAATTAAATTCTTAGATAGTAGAGGTATATTAGTTCATCATATTAATCTACATATTTATATTATATTGATCTAAAATATGTTAAAACTAGAGAAAGTCACTTCTAATTTTCCTATAATACATGAAATTTGTAAAATTTAATCATAATTCACAAATTATTCCTTCATAAAATTTAATCTTAATCATAATTCAGAAATTATTCCTTAACTCACAAATTAACTACATATTAGGTTATTAAGTGACGTATCTATATCTAAAGGGTGTCCCCATCTCTGAACATAACTTTATTTGAATGATAATAGGCATTACTATTTTGGAATTGGATGGAGAGTGTAAGATTTGATGGTGCATATATGTCCTCTTTTAATGCTCACTATCCAACAATAAAGTTGTTTGATTGTTAACTCATAAACATATGTTGGAATCCAATTACCAATTTTTATTATTTGTTGTTTGTGATGGGTATTTACCCTTTCCACCTATGAATAACATTTCCCATTTCTTTCACATCCACGTGGAGCATGTTTATATTAGAAAACAGGACCGCAGAGATATTGCTTCCTCATTGTTTTCAATATGCATTACCCATTTCTTTCACCACATGGGGTTCCCATTCTTTCACATCCACGTGGAGCATGTTTAGCCACCTAGAATATGTTGCTTCCTCATTCTTTTCAATATGCATTAATGGTGGGTGCATCCCTTCACATTCCTATAGAGTATGGTTTGGGTGCATCCCTTCACATTCCTATGGAGTATGGTTAGGATTGAGTAGTATGATTCACCTATGAAAGAACCCATGAAATTTTAGTTTATAGGGTGGACACTATTAATTCACCCATGAATAAGGGTTTAGAGGTGGGAAAGAAATAAAAATATAAAGAGGATAAAATGTTCACAGAGGTAAAACCATCAAAAATAAATGGATCAAGGGAATTGTAAAAAAGGATCATTGACTCGATGGGTTGAGGATTGATCCTGATCAATCCTATTGACATTTTTCATCCACATCAAATGTGGATGTGCTAGTTTCATGTTTGTGTTTGGTTTGTTCCATCAAAATTACGATGGATGAGGTTAAGGGTGAAGGAATTATTTTCATTTGTTGAAACGTAGTTACAAATATAAAATGGAATATAGAAAAAAATACAATACAACTTTTATCCATTTTGAGTTATGGATTAAGAGAAATAAAAATCCAAACCCAATTGACGATCGAATTCAGTCTCCTCTCCCATGCTATATTTCCTTGTTATATTCTCATCAATGAAGTCATATGAGAACTATATGATGCCAACAAATCTTGTGGAGGGCTCACAGTGTATATATTTCATGAATATGAAGAGCTATGATAGGCTTTGTGTCATGTTACGATTTTTCATTCAATACTAGTTGTAAAAGACCATTCATATCAACGAGAAATATTGATTTCTATTGAAGAAATTAATTTCACCTGATAAGTAAGGAAGCATATCCAATATATGTATTATAATATGTCATTCATTAAGTTGTATGGAGTATATAACACAAAGACTATTCATTTTATTGATTTGTAATTACTATGTATACATGTTTATATTCACTTCCCTGTAACTTTATGTAAATTCTACATCTATATCACTATTTCAACATGCTCATCTTCTCTTGTCGTGCCACCTTCTTCATTCCTCAATTCCCTGACTTCTTCTTGCTACTCTACTTGGTATTCTCCTTGATCATCAACCTGCCCCTCATCTAATTCTTCATCCTCCTCATCATCGTATTGTTCCACTTCTGGAACTGGGACCCTCCATGTTGCATTCTAGTCAGTGACAATCACGTCAACCTCTTCTTCTATCAAACAAAAATGTGTTTGCAGCCATTGCTTATCTATATCTCTTCTTACCTAAATATACATGTGATGCATTCTTTCTTTAAAACATGAAATTCCTTTGTATGTTTGCAATGGTATGGTGGATATGCATGGCGTTTTCTTAATAATATCCCTCACTACACCAAATCGCCCTTTAAGGGGTGGTTTTTTCTTGTGAGGGTGTTGCTAAAACAACCTCCAAAAGTTTTTTAAGACTTTGGGGAAAGTTTTTACCCCCACCACCCCCCCAAAAAAAAAGTCGTGGGAATTGAACATTTGAATTCTAATTCTCACAATTTTTAGGGGTTGGGGGTTTAAACCCCACCCCGCCAAAGGTGTTTGTGAAGGGTATTTTTAGAAACCCCCTGCCCCCAAAAAAGATCATTAGAATTAGACTTTTGGTGGTGGTTATTTAAAAAATTCCCCCAAAATTTCAATTCTCATGACTTTTTTTTTTGGGGGGGGGGAGGGGGGGGGCGGCAGGAGAAGGGGGTTAAAGACCCCCTAAAGATATTTTTCAAGGAGGTTTAAAAAAAATCTCCAAAAGTCTTGAGGATTGAAATTTTGGCAACGATTTGTAAAAACCACCCTCCAATTGTTAAATTCGCATGGCATGTAAGGGGGGTTTAGAAAGACTGCCCCTAAATATATGTTTCAAAGTGGTTTTTGAAACTCCCCCTAAAATTCAAGATAATTTTACTTTTGGAGGTGGTGTTTTAAAGACAACTTCCAAAAGTTCAATTCTCATGACTTTTGTTTTTTTTTGGGAGGGGGGGGTTGGAAGGACCACCCCTAAATAAAATTTTTAAGTATGTTCTCAATTCCATCCTCTCAAAGACTACTAAAATTTACCACTAATTAACCAATAACTGAGCCCTAACTAACCTCATAATTGACCCCTAATTACCCCCAATTAACCACTAATTTCACATAAATGACTTCTACTTGACCACTAATTACCCCTAAATAATTTATGATTACCACTAGTTAACCCTTGATAACCTCTAAATGAGCCTACTCTTTTCCAAGGAAAACAACATGGAGATCAAACCCAAGGGATGCTTCCAAACATCCATATATGGCATATTCTCTAGTAAACTTATATATGTAGACTAATGTACCTCGCAAGCAGGGATTTAAAATAGTCACATGTCACCATGATCCTAACAAAATTCCCAAGATCATGGGCAACCATTGGTTTATCTAAGCCCTTGGGCTTAAATGGACCCTACTTATCTATAATTAACCCACAATTACCACTAATTACCCCTATTTAACCCATAATTGACCATTAATTACCACTGATTAACCCTTAATTACCCCACAATTGACCCCTATTAATGCCTAATTACCACTACACATGACCCCTTGATTTCCCCTAAATGACCCTTAATTACCAATAATTGACAATAAATTACCCCTAAATTATCACTAATAAAGTGCTAATTTTCCTTCATTTGCCCATAATTACCCATAAATAACCCCTAACTCTACGTTGGGCATGATTCCATCAAATAGGATTTATAGAAGGAATTTTCGGCTTGTAAGTGGGATATGCTAGCCATTTTTGGGATGTATAACACCATGGATAACTTTTACAACTATACCATGGTTTGGGATTAAATTCTAGGGCCTACGTTCATTTTGAGAACTAACATACCAAAGATGGTTCAACATGATGCCCATGTTATGGTCTACGGGTAAAAGGCAAGGAACTAGGCCATAACATATATTTCTATGGGGATTACATGCCATGTTTCCTCACTTGGGGCATCACACATGCCCATAATACATAAACTTCAGCCTCCAATTTGATATGGTGGTGATTTCAAGGTTCAAAAGACTTGATATGTTTCTTAGGGATAAGGGCATAGTATGGTGCAAAAAACTTGGTTCTAAGCCCATGGAATCTATCTCTAATCCTTACATGCCTTGCATGGGGCCTTAAGCCACACATAGGCCATGCATATGAAATCTTTGGCATGTGAGTAAGATGTGGTTTCACATTTGAACATTTAGTGCACCAAGGACTGTTCTGGTGATCAAATTTGTGTTTCATGGTGAATATCTATAGTTTTAGTCTATAACACGTGGATTCTGGGTTTTACATAAGCCATCCATGAGGCCCTAGCCCATCGTTTTTGTATGACATGGATATGGTGGACATTTTTAACTTTTTCACATCATGGATGCTTCTTGGTCACTAATCCATGGTTTGATACCAAAATTTTTGTTGTTGGGATATAACATTTGTCTATGGGGCCTATGTTCTTTGCATAGTAACCCATAACATTGCATAGGATAGGCCTATGTAGGGAATCCTTGGCGTACATGTGAGATATGTCCACCACATTGAAGAGGGGCACAATAGAGATGGATCTTGATGAAAATTCCATGGTATAATGAAAAATATAGGACCTTACATTGTATCATTTTACTATGGATCTCATGGTCCATGTGTGTGGTCCCAAACTACCATATTGGCCCTTCATAGGGAATATTTGGCCTGGAAGTGGGATATAATTCTCATTTTGAAGTTTAGAACTATAGATATAGTTCTTGGTGCATGTTATGTGGTTCAATGCTAAAATGAAGGGTATTATACCATAATATTTGTCTATGGGGTTTGTGAGGCATCCTTATGTCCCTTGGACACTACAAAGGTCTTGCAAAGGGATCTTTGTCATGTGATCAGATATGATGGTCATTTTGAGTTCGACACGTCAAGGATGGTTATTATGAATTTATACATAATCCATGGTCAAAATATAGAGTTTGAAGCGTGATATGGGCCCTAAGCGATCATATAAGCCTTTGCATATGGAATTCTTAGTCTATAAGAAGGATATGGTGTCCATCTCGATATTTGTGATACCTCTTCCTCCTAAATCAGGTTGAACTATTCTATCCTTACATGACTCTTCAAGCATACCTATAACAAGGCATAGACTAAACACAATGGTAATGTAAGGACTAAAGTGGCCAATGGGGCAAAGACAACACATCGGCAAGGTAACTCATGCTAAAAAGAAAAAATACTACAAATAGTTTGACTAACATAAGATTGAAAACATTTTTACTACTCACATGAAAGCCACAAAAGTGTGTCCTTAACAAAATTGCACCCAAATTGTATAATTATCAAGACACCCATTGTGAAGTCACCTACTTTTTTTTTCTATTCATAGGAGCTATAGACAAAATTTTCAGAAACTACTTTAATTTCATATATGATAGATACCATCTAAACATCATGTATGATAGATATCACCTTGGAACACTCCCATGTCTCAAGAAGCTCCTCATATGACCTAAATACATATTGCATGATGCCATCATTCCCAACCCCATAGTCAATTAGATTTAATTTTTTCACTTGTTCCCACCGATGATATCTATATATTTATAACCACCTCCCTCTTTCCTTTCATGTTCTTGGATACTACCATGTCTTGGTATGGGATGACCCTAAACCCTAAGTAGGATGCTTTGGAATGTCAAGTGCCATGCGGATTTTTGTGAATGGGTCTAGTAGGGGATTATGAACCTAGATTCTCTAAAGCACTTAGTTTGTTGAAATCATTTTCATTTCCAAGGTAACCCTCTAGTCAAATTTCAATAATGCATGCCTTACATCTTCCACATATCACACAGTATCCATCTATTGCCTCCACCTTGTTTATCGATTTGCATTGTTCAATGAGCCATTGTAGTGGTGGAAGTATACTAGTTGCTACACATGCAATGGTTATTTCTATTAGGTGATTGAAGAGTTAATCGCAGGTGGCATATGGATTGTTATTAATTATTCTAAGGGGTTCGGAGAGTTAATACATATGAATATAAAGAAAAATCTATAATAATTCATAAAGCTTCGGTATTGACATTGAATTGTGATTTTGTTGGTCACCATCAAGTTCCCATCTTGACATTGTGATCTGATTTCTTAGGAATGAATTGTATTAGAGGAAATTTGGGGTCTAAAATGGGCCTTGTAAGAAAACAAGCCAACAATAAATTCTTGTGAGTTTGAATTCAATAACCAATAGAATTTCAATAAAATGAGTCAACCATAATGCTTGACTTGACATATTTGTCATAAAAAACTATTTTTTTGTTCGTATTTTCAACATATATCCATGTTTTTTACTCAAATTTTGAGTGGGAGGGCTCGTTGGATGCGGAATTAAATTCCCCATCCAACGAGTACCCACACTGCATACTTTTGATAGGCCTCGCTACCCTAAAAACAAGAAATACCTGAAAAATGTGATGATAATGTTTCATCATCACGTTTTTAAGGTATTTCTTGTTTTTGGGGTAGCGGGGCCCGTCAAAAGTATGCAGTGTGGGAACTCGTTGAATGGGGAATTTAATTCTGCATCCAAAGAGCCCTTTGTTACATAGAAATATCATGATCATCATGTCATGAGGTCCCAGACATCAGTTATTTCCCTAAATCCCAAGTTGTGAAGTGAAAATAATGGCCCTGACTTTAGTCTTGCATACAAAATTCCAGCACACTTCTTTCCTTAAGGCAAGAAGCATTACCTTCTTCAGTAATGCTCACTATCTCTTAAGAGTAGGCGGTGCCACCACTTTTTCACCTTGTTCAATGTGCAGTTCTGCCCTTGTCACCGCTATGTCATAGTGGAGGAGAAGCGATGCCCAAGGTAAAAAGTGAGAAAGAGAAGATTCCATGAAGATTCTCAAAGGAAGACTTCATGACACACTCATCCCTACTCTCGAGGACCACTTGGACTCGAGATCCATCCTTTTGGAATCTCCTTTCCACCTCACCCACCATTTACTCAACCATCCCTATCCTCCCAAGGCCTATAAAACCAGGCTCATACCCCATGGTTGAGAGAGAGCAAAGTTATGCTGTTGCATTGAGGTTCTGGCCAAATCAGTAGGGTGAGCATAGAAGGAGCAAGTTGGAGCTTTTGGGGAAAAGGCATTGGCATGTGAAGGAGCATCACAACACTAAGGAAAAGGTTGTAAGATTTCTTCTTAATATTTAATGCAAAGTTGGTTCCTTTCTCATAAGATATGTTATGTTGTACTCATGCAGTTTACTGTTGGATTCCTTAGTCACTGACATAGAATTGTGGATTATATTATAGTGCTTTTGATCTTGTTTGTTGGTTTCATGTGATTGTGCAGGTACGTCCGTGAAGAGCCATCACCATAGGAAATAGCTACACCACTTTATCAAAGGGATTCATTCCAAATCTCCGCAACTTCTAGGGGAAGTTTTCTGTCTCTGTTGTAACTCATTTATTCTAGATCTAAACCATTCAAACTAGAGGAACAACTCTTGTCTGCAAGAGGTGCAATATTCCTAGCAACAAATCTGGTGACTCCACTAGGGAAGAGCTTTCAACACATCTGATCTTCCATGGTCTTCAAAATCTTGTCTGAAATCCAAGCTCCAATTTTTCATTGATCAGATATACTAGCTTACCTAGTGAGATCTTGGTTCGGTATAACCAAATCTGCTTATATTTGAGTCTTGCTTTCTATACTTCATATTCCTATAAAATTCATGATTTAGTGCTAGTTCTACAGTGACTTAATTTCTCTTTTTCGCCATTATGTTTTCTTTACTTCTATGGGACACTGCACATGCATAGTGGGAAATAAGCGGTGCCACCGCATGTGCGCAGTAATTAGTAAGCGATTCCACCTCTTGTGCTCAATAATGAGGAAGCGGTGGCGAGCCATAACTGCTCTGTCACCTACTATCCTCAAGTAGTGCCAGGTAGGCCTTCTACTTGCTTTTCATTTCAAAGCTTTGATATTTTTTCTTTCTGTTCTGTGAGTGTTTGGGCTTCTTTTCAGAGATCCGAGTAGTTAGATTCAAAGTCAGGATGTGGTAAATGCTTGTTTTGTTGAATTCAAAAATCTAGGTTACACTCATCAATTTGATTTCTTGTACGCTTGGTTTTCATTTCTGCAAGGAGTATTTGGATGTTTATTTCAGTTAGACCTCTTTTTACTGCTTGATAAAACTAAAAAGGAAGACTTGCTTTTTGGTTTTTGCTTTCATTCTCCGTTAAGTTTACGAAAGACTTTTTTTTTTTTAAGATTTGATTATAATTTTTTGTTTTAAGAAGAACTATTGGATCTCTGACTAGCCTCATAAGATTTCAGATCTCCATATTCTTCTTTGTTTTTACACTTTTGTCTCGTCAAAATAAAAAATATATCTTAGTTTTAAGTTAGATCTTTCCATTTTTTGAAGAAAAATTGAAGCAGTACTTAGTGTGCCTTTGAGTGTTATTGTCTTTACTTTTAGGAAAAGAGATCTCGCCTCATTTGCTTGCTTTCAAAGATCAGATTAGAAGTGTGTTGCTTGTTTGTATTCTCTAAAAGATTTATTTAGTTAGACTGTTTGGGAAAGTTTTGGTTTTGAGACGAAATTGAAAAAGGAAATACTCTCTCCTTCCCGTAAGTAGGCATGCTTTGAATGGTAAAGTGAAAAAATTTGCATACCATAATTGCATGGTTTTACTTTTTCCTATCATCACTCCATGCATTCACCTAACCCTTCAAATTAAAATTAACGGTAGCTATAGGTTAAAAATATTAGTAACTTGAGTGATAGGTTAGAGACGTGTTCTGACATCGTAAAACATAGGAGCTATCGTTTATTTCCTGCACTGCAACCCGGGACTTGCATAGTTCTTTCATGTACCTTCGGTATATAGAACAACCTTTCACGTATCCTTGAGGTATATAGAAATATACTTCATGTACTCTATTGTATATTGAAAGGCCCCTTGTGAACAGTTGTGCATTAGACAACACTACTACGGATTTGAACTCACACGTACCTTATGTATATCGGGAGGCCCTTCTAAGATTCTTGAAACCATTTCAGAAAATCCCTTTTGGTTGCCTTGTTGGCGCAATACACCAAGAAAAACACTTGGGGAGATTACTACACACGTGCCGTTTAGGTAGTCGGGTATTCGGGTGAGGGATGGTTGATCCTCCTCGTTGTGTTTTACTGTTGGACCCTGTGGTATATAGCAAGTTGGAAAAACTTGACAATCCTAGTGAGGAACCGGCTTGCATCAACCCCTCTTGTCATTTATGTTTGCTTGTGGCCTGTAGTGTGCGTAGGAGAAGTTTTGTGTGATTTTTCTAGTTTTGAAACCCTAGGTTAGGTTTTAGTGACCATACAATCTGGTTGAGTTTCAGTTGAGACGATCCATAAGAAACCAGGGCTTACCACCCGACTTTCCTCCTGTTACATGGGAGAGCCAAATGGAAGCCACAGATAAAGGAGCTGCAACTGACTCCCATGTGGAAGGAATCCCAGTTGTGGAAAGCAGAGAACAATTCATTGCTTACATTAATCCCTTGGTCCAACAGCCTCCTACGATTGACACTTCCTTTCTTTCCCCGATGGAAGGTCATGCTTATAGTCCTGTTGAAATAGAATATGGCCCTAATGCTCCTTTTTGGAGAACTTCTATGGGCTAAGCCCTTTCTGAATTTGGGGTTACTAGACCTTCTTTTGATAACCCTTCACCAGGTGAGGATGATTATATAAGGATCCAAGCATCTCTTGATCGTGCCCGCAATTTTCAAGAGAGAATGGAAATAATTGTCGCCTCACCTCTACCTCACAAAGAACCTATGTCATCTCTTTTACCCTGTATTTCAGATCCTTGGCCTTCTGGATATCGTTCACTTTCTGCAACTTTGGCTCCTATTAGCAATCTCCCAGCTTGTGGTGTGACTCCTCATAATCCGGGTCAAACCTCCAACCCTACTCCTGTTGTTTCACATCCTAGGTCTGTTTCTAGTCCTCCCATACCCTCTGTAGCTAGGGGGAAATCCTCAGCTTAATTAGTATCAATACATTCCAACCCCGAGGGGAAACCCATGGCGAAAGTCACATTATTAGTTAGTGGAGTTGCTACTAGTGCCAGACATACCTCCGATGTAGGACAACCCATAGTGGTTGTTCCTCCCACCAACACCAATATGGTAAACCCTCCGTCAATTTCAGGCCAACCCTCAAGGGCCCAAACTACAGTCAATCAACTTTATTGGGGTTATGGTTACCCAGGGAATCAACTACCTATAGGAAATATGAACTATCAACCTACATCTATAGGAACTATGTATCCTGGAATCCCTTACCCTGGGAACATGTTTCCACCATGTGGGAAACCTAATTGGTCCTGCATGCCAGTAATGGGAGGAATGCCTATATATAATGTCATAGGTTCTCGAGGGCCACCTTATGGTGGCCCACCCTTTGGAGGACCACCAGGCGGAGTCCCACCTGGAGGAGGCGCACCTAGAGGAGGCCCACCTAGTGGAGGTCCACCTTATGGAGGACCACCATCAAGAGGACCACCACCCAGAGGCCCACCACCCAGGGGCCCACCCTCAAGAGGACCACCACCCAGAGGCCCACCTTCGGGAGGCCCACTACCTAGAGATCCACCTTCTGGGGGACCAACACCTAGAGGTCCACCACCACCCGAAGGCCCACCACCTCTAGGTGGCCCTCCTCTTGGAGGTCCACCCCTTTCGGGAGGATAATATTCCTATCAACCAACCCAATAGACATTCTATCATTCAACTTATGGTCCTACTGGTATGTATATGCCTTATCAATACTACCAGTACATTGAACCTAATCAACAACTTTTGTTCTTAGCAACTTTGGACTTTCCCAATCTGTCCAAGTTGATTAATGACCCCATTCAGCACAACCCTTCATGGCCTGCTATTCCAGTCAAGTTACCATCAGACATTCCAAATTTTGATGGGAAGCAGGGAGATGATCCCAAAAATCATGTCATGACGTTCCATCTGTGGTGTTCTTCCAACTCCTTGATGGATGACTCTATTCATTTGAGACTCTTTCAGCGAACTTTGACCGCTACTGTCACAAAGTGGTACATTGAACTTCCACAACATTCGTTTGTGGATTTTAGCTCATTGGAAACTATTTTTTTCACACATTTTCAGCTACCTATTCATTATGAAATGGGTACGGACCTTTTGACCTCACTCCATCAAAACACTTCCACACATATATCATACCATATTCATGAGTGGAGGAGGTAGACACAACTCATTAAAGCTCCCATCCCAGACAAACTATTAGCTTATTGGTTCATGAAATCCTTGTTGCCTCCCATTTCTTGATATGTGTCTATGGGTGGTACTGTTACTGAAGAGCAGGCTATCAACTGCGCTCAGTATCTGGACTTGGTATATTCCCAATCCGAAACTCTATATGACCTAATCCATCAATTTCCTCATCCCATCATGGACCCTACCAATCCACCCACAGAAACTCTTGTTGAAAGGGTTGTCGGTTCAATCCAACCCTCATCAGTAACCAAGCCTACCAAGAAATAAAGTCCTTCTACTTCTGCTCCTTCAACTCCTACGGTTTCCGCCGAGGTGAAATCTAACCAAAGTACGTAGACACCCAGTAACAAGAAGAAAGGTAAAGGAAAAAATAAGAAACCTAGAAACCAACAAGAAAATCCCAAGGCTACAACCACAAAGAATGATAATAAAGGAAAGAGAAAGGCCAAGTACCCCTTTCTTTTATGTGGTGGTGATCACTTCACGAAGGAGTGCCCTCGTCATGAAGAGATTAGTAAATATTTAAAGAGAAACCCTACACCAGCAATGCTTACCAAGCCCTTCCCATCTCAGCAACAATTGATAGATAATATGACTAATCAAGGGAACTCTAATTATATGGAAGGAATCAGAATGATGTCCTCAAAAACCATTAATTTAAATACTCATAGTCAGTCATACAACAAGCCAATAGAGAAGAAAGATGAAAATACTTCTTTCGAGAAAGTTCCTTCCACCAGTTCTCCTCCATCTTCGTCTAATGGCCCTCTCACCATTGAGAAACCTAATCTCGATTTAATTTTACGCACACCTAAGAGTACCCTCAGGAAGGCTATTTTTAATCCCAGTGCCCAAGCTGCACAATTCTACAATTTCATTGAATATTTGGCTCAGGAACCTTGTGCGATGTCTACCCTTGAGGTACTCTAAAGCTATCCAATAGAGCGTAAAAGCATGTTAACGAATTTGGGGGCATTAGAACTAGATAACACCAACCTAATCCATTTCAATGTGGAGAATTATAAATCCATATTATCACACCAACTTGCATTTCAAATTGCAACGAGAGTAGTTGGAAGAAAATTCCATATGATCATTCTGGATGAGGGAGCTTCAACCTTGATTTTGTTTGTATCCTACTGAAAAGCCATTGCTTCTCCTAGACTTACAAAGTCACCTACAACCTTAAAAGATTTCGATGGACAAGGTTTCCATCCTCATGGTCTGACATTACCATCCCTTTCGGTCGAGCTTGGGGGCAAGACTGTTTCCATTCAAGTGGAGGTAGTTGATGCCCCATTGGATAACAATCTTATATTGGGGAGAAACTAGTTCTATGATATGACTGTCGTCACTTTGACAATATTTCAAATTCTCCAATTTTCTCATTTGGGTAATATTGTGACTATCGATCAACTTGAATTTTTTTCACCAGATGTTGCTATTCCCACTGCAAACAACATCCCTATGCTAGGTCAGTCCCATCCTTCTTATCATTCGATTGGGGTAGGTATGCTGAAGGATTCAACCCTTATGGGAGTGTTTCCCTCAGCTCCTCCTAGTACGAAAGTGGCGACTATGAACATGATTTCCACGACTGGATATATTCTTAAAGGAAAAGAAGTTTCTGAGTCATCCTCTCTTGGCCCTTATGAATAAATTTATGATGTTTTTCAATCTGCATCTAATGTCTTTTATGTTGATCTTCATCTAGTGGCTTCGGATCCTTACCACCTGCCCTACTGGCTAGAACCAGCTCTCCCTACTTTATACTATCTCTCGCAGACTTTTCCTTCGGATGAATCCATCATAGAGATCATGAGTACGGATGAACCCGTATGGGAAGATAATCATCATCTATCTTCTTTTCTTCCCAATGCCATTTCGGTAGACTTTGACCTAGTATCTCTTATTAGTACTGATATTGTCAGTGATCCGAAAATGTCTGTATTGTTGCAAGACATAGATTCCGAAGGAAATATTTGCAACATCACTAAGACAACCCCAATTGACATATCAGTCAAGCTTGGAACTGTTGAGCACGTTCATGTAGGCCAGAACTACTCAACAAAGGAAACTGAAATTTATAGAGCCCTTTTCAAAGAATTCTATGATATTTTTTCCTAGACATATGAGGATATGCCTAGGATCGATCCATCAATTGTTATACAAGAGATTAGAACCTATCCCACAGAAAAACCTGTCCGACAAAAAATATGTCAAGTCCATCCCAGGAAGGCTGTGACTATTAAAGCTAAAGTGGAAAAACTTTTGAAGGAGGGGTTTATTTATCCCGTACCCCAGACATAATGGGTATCTAATATTGTCCATGTGGCTAAGAAGCAGTGCACTATTAGATTTTGTATCAATTTTTGAGACTTAAATAAGGATTTTCCTAAGTAGAATTTCCCTAATCCACACATCGATTAGATCATTAATAAATGTGCTAGGAGCGTCATCTTTTCTTTTATGGATGGATTTTCTGGCTACAATCAGATAGAGATTCTTCCCGTCAATCAGCATAAAATGACATTCATTTTCCCGTGGGGAACCCTCACATATTGGAAGTTACCTTTTGGTCTGAAAAAAGTCGGAGCTACATTCCAACGAGCCGTGTCCTTTGCCTTTCACGATATTAAGCACATAGTGGAGTCGTACCTTGACGATCTCCCTGCTCATTCATAGCAACAGGAGCACCATCTAGGGAACCTTAGAGACATTTTCCTTAGGTGTTGTTATTATAATATTCGGCTTAATCCACACAAATGTGTATTTTGTGTTGAGACTGGACATCTTCTTGGCTTCATGGTTTCTAAAGATGGCATCCAGATTGATCCTTTGAAAATTATCACTATCCTGGCCTTACTCGCCTCGACAAACATCACCAAGCTCCAAAGTTTGCAGGGGAAGGAAAACTTTCTTCGCCATTTGGTAAGCAACTTCGCAGAGAAAAACTCATGGTTATATGCATCTCTTGAAGAAGGACACTCCATTCTTCTAGGATGACCAGGACCAATGAGATTTTGATAATATGAAACATGCTATGACTCATTCACCGATGCTGCACCCCCCATATTATTCAAAATAATTTTTGTTGTATGTTGATGCCTCCACTACTACCATTGGAATGGTTCTAGCGTAGGAAGATCCCAACGGCTAAGAACACGTGATATATTACATAAGTAAGAGTCACATTGACTTTGAAACCTGTTACTCATGTGTGGAATAGTGAGCTCTAGCTACGGCCATTGTTGTACAAAATTTTCATCATTACATTCTACTTCGTACCACAACTGTACTTGCAGATCAAAACCCCATGTACTACAATCTGACTCGTCACATACTAGGGGGGAATTATTCTCATTGTACTTTTATCTTACAAGAATTTGACCTTGATTTCACCAAGGCTACTTCGAAATAATCCTTCTTTTTTCCAGAGTTGATGTGTGACCTTCCCTGTGCTTTAATAGAAACTGAGCCCAACGATTCATTCCCGGATGAATTTTTTTTCTTGATAAGAACAACTAATCCTTGGTATGGAGATTTTATTATCTATCTCCAGACTCAAATATTTCAGCCTGCCATATCCCGTGACGATCATCATCGTATCCATCACCACGCAAAGTACTATCTCATTTTGAATGATACATTGTACCGGTGTGGTATCGATTCCATCCTTCGAAGGTGCCTTACACATGAAGATGCTGAAAAGGTTCTAAATGACTGCCACTCTGGAGCATGTGGTGGTCATCTTTCTGGGATGGCTACAACCCACAAAATCCTTCACGATGGGTATTTCTGGCCTTCGATATTTAAATATTGTAATGAAGTGGTTAAGAAATGCCCACCCTGTCAACACTTTTTCCAAAAAAACTCACCCACCCTACTCCTTTACACCCCGTCATTGTAGTTGGCCCTTTTTCTAAGTGGGGTATTGATTTTATGTATTGTAAGTCTACCTAAGCTGGGGGCATGGTTACATCATTGTAGCCATCGATTGCTTTACAAAATGGGATGAGGCAATGCCTACATATGCAAAGGATGAGAAGACTACCGCCCTCTTTTTATTTAACCATGTGATAGCTAGGTTTCGAGTCCCATAAGCTATAGTCACTGACCACAGATCTCATTTATGGAATTAGATGATGGCTGAGCTGAGTGCTAAGTTGGGTTTTTTCCATGAAAACTCAACTCCATATTACCCATAGGATAATGGCCAGGTCGAAGCCATTAACAAGGTTTTGAAAACCATGCTGCGTAGGATGGTTGGAGATCACAAATCAAACTGGCACTTGAATATCTTCTCAGCACTTTGGGATTATAGGACTTCAGTAGAAACAACAACTGGTTTCACACCCTTTCATTTGGTCTATGGACTATAAGTTGTCCTCCCTATCGAGTGTCAAATCCCGTCACTTAAACTTGTAGTAGAACTTATCTTGAACACTTCCATCGAGGAAGAGAGATTTTTGTACTTGACCAACCTTGATGAAAGTAGAAGAGATGCTTCCTTGGCTAACGAGGCACACAAAAAATGTGTCAAGTCACAGTATGACAATTCTGTTCAACCTCGTGTTTTCAATGAAGGTGACCTAGTCCTGACTTATGATCGGAGACATGATAAACTAGGGAAGGGAAAGTTTGAATCTATGTGGTATGGTCCCTTTGTCGTTAGTAAGGTCTTAGAGAAAGGGTCTTACAAGCTCGTAGACTATGAAAGGATACCCTTCGAGCAACCTCGTAATGGGTTGTACATGAAGAGGTACTATGCTTAAGACATTTATGTATGGTACCTTGTATATATGTATATTTGACTTTCAGTTTGTTTTGGCATTTTCAACCTGGTTTTGAGTTTGATGTCCATACTTTTTATACCATGTTTTGGTTATGCATATTGGATGGCTTTCTATGGTTTCACTGATGGTTCCTACCGTCATACCTTGAACCTTTCTTCAGCTTCTTGGGTGTTGTATTCCATAGCTCATGATTTAGTCAGTTTAGGAGCGATTTGTATTGGTACGGCTACCAAAAACATCACCAAGTATCAGGCAGTGATAGGTTTACTAACTGAGGCTGCATCTCGGGACATCCATGATTTGGTAGTGTTTATGGATTCTCAGCTGGTATTTTGTCATTTAAACCACATTTATACCATCAAGAACCCTACACTTATTCCTCTCTTTCGAAGAGTGCGTCTGCTAGAAAAGTCATTCCATTTCATCACTTATATGTATATCCCTAGGTCTGATAATACAATTCCTGATTCATTAGCGAATTACATTCTAAACTGGTATATTGCCCATTCATAACTTTTAAAAATAAAACATGGTACACTTTAAAGTAAAATAAACTGTAGAAGACACATAAAACTCACGTAAATACAATTTGTCCATTTGAAGCAGATATAAACACTGGAACTAATTCTGTATATATATATATATATATATATATNCATCATGAAGACCACCCTAATGATGCTCGTGGTAGCACATAATAGCTCTTGCTACCCTATGTAGCAAGCGACTAAAGTGACCCGACACTCCTACAGTTTGTCTCTGAAACCTCCTAGGGAGGTCATCTATCGTAGTGTCTAGGATATCCAAAGTCAACCGACCTAGGTTCTCCTCTAGCTCGGTGAGCTCATCATCAACTCTATCGACAAAACGATCTCCTACTCACCTATCCATTGGGGAAGATCCCCCAGGCTGTGCATCCCTAACAATTGCACGAAAACATCATATCTTGTCATCATCCATAAAAATCATAAAAGATAAAAATATAAAAACATAATCAACATCTTGAGTCTTGTTTCTTATTGATGTCAGCCCACTGATTTCCAGGTTGTAGAGGAAGGTCGAGATCTCCTCAAAATTCGTTCCCTGCATAGGCATAGTCCTCAATCATGAGGATATGGTTGTTAAACCATCAAAAGAAAGGAGCCCCATATTTGACCTTGGACCCACCACCTTCAGTGCGGACCATCATCTCCACCCACCGCAGCATGCAGGGGTCTCTATGTCTCAACTCTATGAATACCACCTAGGGTCTCAAGAGGGGTACCCTCTCAAAGAAGAATCATGCCAGAATGGTACCATAGCCAAACTGTTTTAGTCCCCCTTGCCGACACTTGGTCAACAGATTGAACATAGTTAATAGTGCCTCATCCCAGTTGAATACTGTGGGCGCCATGGCCTCTAGGGCATACAAAATGTGAGCCTGAGAAGCTTGATGAGCCACTTGGATTCGAGCTACCCTCTACATGGTAAAAATCACAGTGCGAAGTGGAAAATCTCTCACTTCTTTGATCAATATTTTCTTTCCTGACATCTTGGTTCCTGGATTACAATGGTGGAGTATCAACTCCTGTGTAGTAATATCTCCCCCTCGGGATCCTGTCAGTGAGATAGGCGCTCCACTCCTAGACACCCCAGTGAGAAAGTATATTTCTTCCACCTGTATGGTGAGGATATGAAGCCCCACCTTGAAATGTTGGTTCTCTGGATTCCACATCCACAGTATGTGCTCTAGTAATTGCACATGCGATACCATACTAGGAGCGTGGAAAAATTTCAAGAGGCCACAGTCTCATAGAGCAGCAATGCAACTCATATTTATCGCAGTGTAGGAATCATCATCTTCATGTTGCCTCTCCTTCCAAATCACCATGATGAGCAAAATAACCTGTCAAAAAATAATCAATGAGGCATTTAGACACTTATTCAACCTTTAAAAATACTAAAAATCCTCTATTTTTGCTAAGGCATTCTTTTTTTGGGCACTACGGCCGACACCGCTCCTGTCCCCTTATGACAGAGCGGTGCCACCACCTGTGCAAGCCTGAAAAAAGGTGGTTCTTATCGGGAACCGCCCCTCCCGTGAAGGCTAGAAGCGTTACCCGGGATGTGTTTTTTAGGCTTGTCTTAAAATCCCCAAAGTTCAATAAAAAGACATGAAATTGAAAAATGGAAACCATAGAAATGAAGAGAAGGTTTTTAGCTCTCACCTGGATCAGACGGCTCAGAAAATGGATGAGAAACACCTTCGGATTCTTCAACTGAAAATATGCACACAATTCTCCCAAATGCTCTCCAAGAATTGGTAAATGGTAAATGAGTTAGTTTTTACTATTTAATTTTGGTTTTTATAAAATGTTTTTAGGGTTTTTATATTATTTTAATGTTTTTTAAATCATTTTCATTAAAAATACCCTTTGTATATTTTATAAAATTCAGTTTTAAAATATTTTTGGGGAACTAATGGCCTTTTTAAAGTTTTTTCAGGGACAGAAATGAACAGTAAATTTGTTTTGAATTTTTCATACTTCTGTAAAATGGAACTTAGTCACCAAGCATTCTTTTCGATACTTTGATCATGCTCTTTAAACATAGAATCAAAGTTCCGAGTCATTTTCACTTCTTTTCAGGCTCATAAAACCCATTCATCGCAAAAAGAGACCCTGATGGAGTCTTATTTAAACTCATTTTAGAATCCCTAAATGTGAAAAGATTGTCGAGCGAACTTGTTTTCTTCATGCTCGTAAAACTACTTGAAGAGTCATCTTTCTGAAGGTATTTTATCTCTTTTTGGTTTGGATTGACTAGTTATGAAAAAGGACCCTTTGGATTCTTCTTCTATTTTCGTTCAGACTCTCTAAACATGAACGATACCAAATTAACTTTCATTGGACTCGTTAAATTAAACACTGATAGACCCTTTTTTGGGAACGAACCCCTCATTTCTCAGGTTTGTGAAATATATGAGAATGGACTTGTCCTTAGATAAGATACAACAAGTGTTTGTTATCCTCTTTGAATTCATAAAAATGAAAAGAGGAACTCATCAATCATGATGGGGAACTTAAGGGAAGGGAACTAATTCATTTTCCAAATAAAATGGAAGTTTGTATTCACCTTTGAACATGGAACTTGTATGCATTTCATTCAGTCAATTGGGTATTCAGCTCACTTCCAAGTCGATCTACTTTCATGAGTCATGTCAATCCTGTGAGTCTTTCAAAGAATGCATTGTCCGCCACTCCATTATGTCTTGGTATCCGTCTGGTTTAGTCAATGCTTCCAAGTATTTTGTCGTGCCTCCCGATGTTCAAAGGGAAGTTGAAAGTTTACCTCTGTAATCAAAACAGCCTCTCTGTCAATACCTTTTGAGTCAGTCCTATGGTTCATCATCTACAATGTTCCAAAACTTTGTTCTGAGTTTCGTGTTGTCGGTGTGGGATTCATCATGGCCCTCATTCAACGAGACTGTTCATGTCGACATCAACTCATCATCCAGGAATTAGTCTTAGAAACAAGTTTGGTACCTTGGGATCTGTATTCCTTAATGAAAGATTCTCTCACTCTCGACATAGGTTCACATCATTGACCTTTGATCAATAGACTCAACTGAGTGTTTGACATCAAATCATCTATTCACACTCAAGAGATTGTACTAGGATACCTTGGGAATCATTAACATCAATGGTGATCTCCCTCGCACTTATTAATGGTTCACATCATTGATCGGTAATCAAGTGGTTTCTACCATGTTCGAAACCAAATCATTGTAATCACATGGATAGAATCGTATTTTGTAGAAGATGAGATGAAGACCCTGGGTATCCGTTAAAAGCACTCATTGCTTTCCCCAGGTTGTGATGAAGTATATTGTATGAGTGCTAGCATGAATCCACATTTGTATGGTCGTGGCTGTGCTCAAATTTGTGTCCATTTGACATAGATCTATGGTGTATGTCTGGTAGCTATGTCCCAAGTTTGAGTCCTCTATCACATGGATCTACGCTGTATTCTAGTAGCCATGTTTGTTAATCTCTCTCATGGATATGCCTTGTATTGGTCTGTAACCATGATGAGGATAAATTTGGTTATGAGTCAAAAGTATTGATGTATTGCAGATGCCTCGTTGATGATGATCTCCGATCAAGCGAATTCTTGCCTCGAAGTGATAACTTTGTCTTTCAAAGCTCTCGCATATCATATCCCTCTAGCCTCATGCTTTGGGGGGGAATTCTGTTACACATAAATCTCGTCATCATCATGTGATGAGGCCCCAAACATCAGTTATTTCCTTAAATCCCAAGTTGTGAAGTGAAAATATTGGCCCTAACTTTAGTCTTGCATACAAAAGTCCAACACCGCTTCTACCCTTAAGGCAAGAAGCGTTACCTTCTTCAGTAATGCTCACTGTCTCTTGACAGTAGGCAGTGCCGCTACTTTTTCCCCTTGTTCAATGTGTGGCTCTTCTGTATCACCACTCTATCAAAGTGGAGGAGAAGCAGTGCCCAAGGTAAAAAGTGAAAAAGATAATATTCTATGAAGCTTCTCGAAGGAAGACTTCGTGGCACCCTCATCCCTATTCCCAAGGACCACTTGGACTCGAGATACATCCTTTTGGGATCTCCCTTCCACCTCAACCATCCCTATCCTCCCAAGGCCTATAAAACCAGGCTCATACCCCATGGTTGAGAGAGAGAAAAGTTATGTTGTTGCATTGAGGTTATGGCCAAATCAGTAGGGTGAGCATAGAAGGAGCAAGTTGGAGATTTTGGGGATAAGGAATTGGCATGTGAAGGAGCATCACAACACTAAGGGGAAGGTTGTAAGCTTTCTTCTTCATCTTTAATGCAAATTTGGTTCCTTTCCCATAAGATATGTTATGCTGTAATCATGTATTTTACTGTTGGATTCCTTAGTCACTGACATAGAATTGTGGATTATATTCTGGTGCTTTTAATATTGTTTGTTGGTTTCATGTGATTATCTAGGTACATCCATGAAGATCAATAACCATAGGAAACAACTGCACCACTCTATCAAAGGGACTCATTCCATATCTCTGCAACTTCTAGGGGAAGTATTCCATCTATGTTGTAACTCATTTGTTCTAGATCTGAACCATTTAGACTAGAGGAACAAATATTGTCTGCAAGAGGTGAAATATTCCCAATAACAACACCCTCCTACTTGAAATTTAAGTAAAACAATAGGGATATATGTTGAAAATACGAACAAAAAAAGTAGTTTTATTCTTTCTTCCTAAAAAATTAATCAATATTATTTTATTATTTTCCTTAGGAGGCCCATTTTAGACCTCAAATTTCCTCTAATGATTGTTTTGTAGCTTAGTCTTGTTTTGTGAGTTTAGACACCAAAATATATCTATAAAATTTTAAAAATATTAAACATTGCAAAAACCTCGTTATGCTAAATTCAAAAAACAAAAAACCCACAATGGGTGGCACCAAATTTGGTCTCGGAAATAAGTGTAAAAGGGAACAAACTGAAAAATAGTTGGGCTCAGTACCACACCAAGATCAAAATCCAATCTTCCTTGCAAGTATATGGAAATAGGTATAGGTAGTCAGATCGATATCTAAGAGATCTATATCGATTCCCATTCTTTGAATTGATCGAACTTTGATGTCTTTAGTAGAATTTTGGTCTATTTTTTCACATGAAATGTTGTGGTGATTTACCAACAATTAGGGTTCCATGGTTAAATTTGGATTCATTTAAGGATTGACGGATTGACGGATCGTGGAGTATATATTCAATGACTCTCCCACAAAACATAGATTTGTTTGATTCCTATTTTTGTATGGAATATTTGGACCATGATGGAAATGTCAAAACTGCAATTTTTCACAAAAATTTAAAATTTTGAGATAACATAAAATGTTTACAGTTGCAGTTAGATAACTGCTAGCAGCTAATAGAAGAAATGAAAGAGAAAATAAAAGTAACCATTAACTTTAACACATATAGATTAATGTTGTTTTAATTTTAATATGTGATGTAAGTAATCTGCATTCGAATATTTAGCTGTACTGATTGATGGTTTGAATGTCAAGTAGGTGAGGAGTCATTTTCTAGCTGGGGCTTACTTAGCGATTGCTAACGTATCTATATTTCTGGATCTTCACAGGCTTGACAGGTAAATTTTTGACCCATTAAAATTTTATTAAGGCGTTAAACCAGATATACTTCTTTTAACATAAAAGTGCTGCTAGAGTAAAATTTTGCTTAGAAGACTCAAGGTCCTGCAAGGTAAAGTAATGTTTCTTTTACTTGATTCACAAATATGATATTACTTAATCTTTGTTTCATAAGGGTTATTAAAGTCGCCCTATTGTTTGTCTTTTAACAAATAGATCTTTAAGATAGATAAAACCTCCTTCTAACTTTACTCTAAGTGATTTCCAGTTCTTAATAGAGCTCATGATTTCGTATCATAACTCTTTCTCTGACACAAGATTTTATTGCTATTATTATTTTAATATTTAAAACGCTGCTTATCATTATAGAAATAGTCCTAAGTCTTTCAGAACATAAGTCTACTGTGTACTTTTCAGCTCTGTTTCAATTAGGATTCAATATAGTAAATTTATCAACTTAACATCGCTTGTAATTTATAAGGTATCCTCTACATTAAAAAAAATCGTCAAGATTGTGACTTAAATTCCCAATTTCTTCGACTAACATAATGTGACAACTTCACATTACCCTACTATTTACTTATATGTAAATGAGATGCAATAAAATCCTAGAGAGTTTACTATTCTAAACTCCAATTTATAACTTAACATTGATTCAATACATCTTAGAGCTTCATTGAAATTATGGAGACCAAATATTATGTGTTTATAAGATATCTGTCCTACATCCAGTACTGTAGGTCACTTAAAAGTGTAGGAACTATTTAAGTGTATATATGTTAACCATATCTATAAACACTTTATTGATTTAAGTCTAGTTCTCATAACTTAAACAATCATAGTTCATGATTATAAGAACAAGTCAATAAAGGCATTAGCAATCTTGTTCAAGCTTCTACTATCCTCTTAATCTTTTTCTTACAAGTTTGATTAGGAAGGGTTATAAGATCCTTTACAAAACTAGGCATAGATATCATATGCAAATTGGTTCTTTACCAAATCTATTTACGAGGTTAAAACATTAGGTTAAACTATAGTATACTCCTCAATCATTATCAATGTTTGGCTCCGTTGGAACAATACGATTTCAACTTTATAAATATATTACAATATCATGATGGGCATAATGTAAATGATTGACAATTGTTTGTATCGATTGCTGCAATGGAGACTATACAAATGAACCCACCGTGATGTGAATAGATTTGTGGGCACATGGAACTCTCCTCGCCATGCAATACGTGACTTATAAGCTTTACCTTGCAACCCTATTCATCATTGTTCATTGAGGGTTTCGGTCTCTGAATTGTTGGGTTCACTGCGGCCATGAGGGCTCGTAGGTGCTCGCCTTCAGCACCACTGTCTGTGCATTTTGGATTTCTATCACTTAGGGTGAGAGTTGTGAAGTTCACAGCTCGTGCTTGAGTTGATTTCTGCAAACAAATCTTGTTGTGTGTGAGGGTAGTATTACACAGTTGATAGTTCCAGTGTTGAATTCATGGTTTGGCCATTGCCATTGCTTGATCTTTCTCTAGTTGTCGATGTAGTTAAATAAATCGAACCAGTTTCCTCCTTCTCAGGTGAAAATGAGGGTTGTTGTGCTCGTGGTGTCGGTCTACCTTCTTCGTGACCTCGGTTTTCAACATTACAGGTAACACATCATTTTTAAGAAGTTGAGAGCTATAAAGAAATTATAGTTTCAATTCTACTTTCAAGTTTTTAAATATGTTTAGGTTTTCATTTTGTAGGTGATAGTTCGCCTAACATTTGGAACGAACAACTTCACATTTGGACCGGCATTCAGTCTACCGGTAAGCCCTGGTTATAAAATGACTCTCCCTGCTTGTACAGACTTAGGGGAAATGTTTGCAGTTGGAAGGAGTTACGGCCTTGGTCTTCCCCAATGTTGGGTTGTTGGTATTCAGTTTATAAGTTTTGTTTTTGTTTTTAAAACCCTCACTTACCGCAGGGTGACTCCAGATCAATGCCGTGACTTGTAAATGTTCTTTTCTTGTGTTAAAAGGATTTTACAAAGATGTAGGTTTTGATAATTAGACTATTAGTTTTGTCTATTAACCCATGCCACGATATGGGCACACCGGCTCAGAGCTAGTTTTTGTACACTGTTTAATTTATGGCCTTACGTCCTGTCAAGCAATACACTGGGTTTAATTTTAAACGATTTCCTTCGAGCTCAGACTCATTTTGCAGAATACTTTGCGACTCTGTGTAACTTAGGGTTTTCTTTACCCTCTTCGATGGTGAAATAATAATTTTACTGTTTATTATTTGCATTAGATTATTGTTAATAGTTTTAAGACTGTCATTCAGTCATGGTATAAGTTGTTTTACTTGTTGGCCCAGGAATTATGAGCTAGGGTTTCCTGAATGAAACCCTTGTTTTAAATAATTATTTTAATTTATTTAAGTAGGTTCTGTTACTTGTAAAAAAAATATTGTTTTAAGTTAATATTATATCTGTGTATAATGAGATTTCTTAAATTTGTATCTGTTNAAATTTACTAGTGTTATTTGAAGATAAAAAAATAGATTTCTAAACAAGTTTCTTTTAGATAAGATAAATACTTTTCGTAATACTCTCCCTGGTTAATAGTAACTGTTATTCTTAGTTTAGTTAATATTATAAGTATATAAACTATATGAATCGTAGTTTTATCTTTATTGAACTCAATGTAAACAAAGTAGTTTAACTGTGTTTCTTCTACTGCATATGCAACTAGCTATTAAATAAACATAAGAAATTATATATATTCAACATAATACAACTTACCCTCCTACAGATGTTAATTTGAATAAAAAGAATAATGTACTGTGTATAAACATAGCATCTTATCTATGAGGGTATTTTCTTAACATAATAATTCTTCTACCTGTAATGGAATACTGCTATTTCATCATCAGTATATTTACATAAACAAAGAACATAGATAACCAGGTTATTGATATTTTTGATAATAACCTACATACAGCAATAAATTACTCTACTATTATGAAATGCAAAATACATCTATTCATTTCAGTCTCTTATCATTTCCTTCATCTACTTTAAATACTCTGTCTGTGTTGGAGTACGGTCTGGTCCTTCCAAGCGTGGAAAAACACAGATTAGAATTATTTTCCATCTATTTTAGATTCATGTCTTCAATAATCTAAAAGATTAATAACTCTAACATTTTACAACTAAATATTTAACATTCATTTAACAGTTAGATTCACATTTAACTATCTAACACAATAAAACAAAAGAATGAAGAACCTGATTAGGATGGACAACAACAGTGTTAGGAGGCCGTTCCTCCCTACCAAACTCCTGGAGAGTGCTCAAACAACACTTCCTCAGGACCCCTGAGCCTGTTCCTAGTCTTCTTAGCTGAGAAATGGTGGAGCAAGCAAACAATAGTCTAGTCCAATGACTCAGTAAACACTCTGCACTCAGCAGTAAGATCCTTCAGCTAAAAAGATGCACTAGATCACTTAGCAGTTAACCCCTCAAACTCTTTCCACAATTCCCTTCCATTGAATTTATCTGAAGTACATTCACCTGAATGAACACTTCTCTAGAATGAGTAGCCTCAGCTCTCTTCAATGGGTATATTTATAAAGATTGCCTAGGTCTTTTGGGTTTGTTGTCATTAATTGAACCACCTGCTCTGATCCCACTTTCTTGGGGGATCATGACCCCAAATGTAGGGAGGTTTCCACCTGCAACAGTTGGAAGTGGTTTGAGGATGCTGCCACATGTATGTTTGCTCTCCACCCAGTCTCCTCTACCAATTTGACCAATAAACACTCTTTTAATAGCTCTCCTAAGCTGTTGTCTCCACCTTTATTTATTTATAATTTAAAATATTCAGAATTACATTAAATATCCTTGACTCTGCTGAGTCATCAATTACAACTTAGCATAAAATTTAACATATTGTCTTTAAATACAATCAAATAAGATAATTTTTTTTTTTGCAAAATTGGGGCATGTGACAAGAAAGATCAATGATGTTGAAGCCTTGGTATTCTTTCAAAGGAAATTTATCTCTCTTATTTCTTTCCATGAATTGACTACTTCCAATACAATAAGTGTACACACTTTTTCATATTTTCCCTAAAAATTTTTAACGTTTTCAACATTATGAAATATGGTCTGTCCATATGGACAATACTAGCCATCTTTGTAATCCTCCAAGACTTGGTTACCTTGTAAGTGTCTGGTGACTTCCCCTCTCTTCTCAATTTTCTAGATGTTGAAGGTTGGTATTCCTCTTCTTCCATGGTGTTTCAAATCAGAAGTGAAATATTAATCACCTTTATAACCTCGTAGGAATTTGATCAACTGATTCCCTTTCTAAGCATTCCACCTTAAGAAAAGGTTGATTTTTACTTTTTATTTATTTTTTAAAATGAAGGTGGAGAAACCAATCATAACTTAGTGGTCAACTATAGTGAGAACAACATTCATTGATTGTTATCTACAAATGTGGTCTGAATAATCATTGTTATTCAAGGAAATCCACACTACTTGAAATAACCTGCTAGTGGTATGAAAGGAGGAATACTTTCACTACCATCCAATGCCTCTAGTGTCTTTGGCCATTAACCTCTCTCATCATGTCCAATGAAGACAAGATCTTATCCAATAACAAATAGTTTTAGGTTTTTTTCGAGGACCCAAAGATGGTTTCATCCTATATAATATATAAAAGAAATCCAATATCCCTTGTGGTCCCGTAGAATCATGTGCTTTTTGGTATAATCTATCCTTATTCCCATACATGAAACCCCACATTCAACTTATTGCCAAAAAAGAGAAAAAAATCAAACCTATCATATGATCCTTTAACACTTATAGATATATATATATATATATTAATAAAGCATATATAATAAATATTTTAAGTATTAAGAAATCTATTTGGACTTAATAAATTGGGATTTATAATAAATCTAAATAAATTTATGTTAAAATCTTATTACAAAAATACATTGTTGTATTAAAAGAAATACAACGCTCACACATCAGTAATGATTTCCAAATAGGATATATATTTCAAAATACTCAAATTATTTTTCCCTTTCACATTAATGATATTACTCTAAGGTAACATTACCAAGTTCAAATATATCATATTCATATACAAGAATTCAAAATTTTTTAGATTGGATGATATTTTATTTTTCATCTCTGAATTCACTGAATTACTCCGGAGGGAGCTTGAAGCTGGATAGATCAACACTACTAACAAGATTCAATTATGAGGTCTCAAGCTCTACACAAAATAGGGTTACACCCATTTAGGTAAGTCTTGTGCATTCAAGTCTGCTAAATTTTATTAGAACAATATTATTCATTGCACATTATAGATGCAAGCAATGGAAACAATTTTCATGTAATTACTAATTTTAACAGTGGTCTATCTCTAGTCATAGTTTAGAATGTAGAAATGTTTACGACTTTGATTTTTGTCTAATTCCGCCGAAAATAGCTCAACATGTATAACTTCCTAAAGCGGTCCTATAATATGTTTTTTATAGAATTTTGACATTTATACATTGATTCAATTTTTAGCGTAGTTATTCAATTATTGTTTGTCCTCTATTGCAATTAGTTTTCTGTAGGTTTTGTACTAATAATTGAAAGACAATAATAGATCCTTGAAGAGGCTTTTCTCTTTGCCTAGGGTTTGTGTTATGCTGACTTTGGATCACAATGTTTATGTTTGTTCTATTTTTACATTTCTATTTGTCACAACGATATGCTACTGAAAATAGGAAGACCTTCTTATTGTTAATAGATTTATGATCCCATAATTTTGATAGGTTTAAAGGACATGTGATTGAAATGCACTTCATTTTCCTCATTGTGATTCCTTATTATCTTAAGGAGTTCATTTTATTCTCCTATTAATTCTCTCTAAAATTCTTTATGTTTGTGCTGAAATATCATTATTACAATCTCTTCTCTCTAGATGCTAATGATAATTGATTAAACACAAACAATGACATGATAAATATGTCAAAATATGGTTTAAAAAAAAGAAGGTTGAGATGCATGTTGAGAACGATAGAATCTACTCAAATTTGTCAAAATGTTATGTTCAAGGAACAACTTGATAGGATTTACTATGAAGCAATGTTTAGTCTTGTCTTTAGTAAGTTGTGTGTGTTAGTGGACATATCCTATTGGATTAAGGCATAAAGGATACTTTTTGTAATCTCAATTTTTAAACTGGCATTCTCATTTTCATATATTTTTGTGCTTTGCCATTGTATTTTAGGGTCCTCTTAAACACATTCTTATTATGAACCTTTTACACCAATTTTAATGCCTAGTTAGTTTGTCGGATTCAATCCCACTAAGTCCTATGATATTACTAGGGTGGATAATAATACCCTACTCCATCCTGAAAATCAAGGAAGAGGGGGGGATAAATTCCCTCCTCTAGGGAAATTCAAAGGTGTTGTAAGGTAATAGGTCCTTTGGGGTTACCAGGGTGGTTACTATCATCTTCCATATAGAAAATAAGGGAAGAGTGGGAGGGGGGATAACTACCCTACTACATCTATAAAATCAAGAGGGAAGGGGGAATAACTATCCTCCTTGATCTAGAAATTCAAAGAGGAGGGAATAACTACCCTTTATCTGAATAATTGGTGAAAAGGAGGGAATAATCATATATTTCTCTCCCCGTCTAGAAAATTGAGTAAGACAGGAAATCCGCAAAGTGATGGTAAGGTAATCAAGTCTTACAGTTTTAATAAGGTAGTTAATACCATCACTCATACTTAAAATGAGGGAGAGCGGGGGACATATTCCCTCCACTTATAAAATCAAAGAAGACAGGAGAAATATACATGGCACTAGTTCCCTGCATACATCTTTGTCACATATTGTCCTAATAAGATTCCATTAATGATGCATGGGAGCTCTCCCCTCTCATATTCCTTTCTCCCTTAGTGTGTCTTGTCTGAGAGAAAATATTGAGAAATTCTAGTAGTGTTCTCCCAAACTAAGATGGGATTCTCCATGTCGTATGGACCTGCAATAGATATTTTCATCATCGTAAGTTGTTATTTTTATACTAGATTGCAGTATTTTGCATATTTTCCAAATTTTCATGATCCAGATCACAAATTTTGGCTCAATTACAATTTATCTTGGATACCTATACAAAAACATGCAATTAATGCTATGTTGTAGGCACTAATGAACTACACTTTGAATTCATTGAAGTGCTTCACATCATAACCTAATGTTTCTTAAGGTCCCCATCCCCATCATATATAGGGGTATGGATTGGAATACGATTAGCCATTTTAACAAAACCAAAATTTTTACCTTGTTTTGGAAGACTTACTAGAGACGAATGACCGATTGAGTGGCTTACTATTTCACATTCAAGTTCTATGTTGACTTCTTGTAGATGAGAGTTATACCAAGATAGATACACTTCTTCTACATAATCCTTGTCACTTTGTCATATCTACGATGGACTAGTCGCTTTAATCAATGATGTTGCTAGTGGGGAGGGTACCTCTAGGTGTTTCGAATAGAATAAGTTAAAATTGTGTCTTCCAAATGATTGAGTAAAGTTGATCCAATAGCCATGCTACAGTCTTTGGATCATTACTTGGTTGAGAATTCATCCATAATCATCTAGTTGGCTCCATATTTTACTTTATCCTAGTCCAATGCCCAAGTCGCACCCAATGATCTATCTTACAGTCATCCCATGATTCAGAAAGATAGAGAATTAATTGATGAGAGTTGTAACTTCAAGAATAACAATCTGTAACCTCACAATTTCCTCCACTCAGAAGGGTCCTATGATTGTTGACTTACCCTCACTCTTATCTAGCTGACTTCCCTTGAATTAGGTGGGAAATTTGGTTTCATGATTGTTGCAATCGTCGACTTCATATTCCTCTTATTATGAAGAAAAATTGATAATCCCTTCATCACCTATCATTTTTTCTATTGTTTTCCCTTTTGATTTTATGACTATCTACTGTTTGTTTATGAATGACCATCAACTTGTCTCGCTAAGTCCCACTTGCACTTTTTTAGGATCCATTTCAACTAGATCTTGTCAACTAGT
The DNA here is from genome assembly GCA_001517045.1 of Pseudotsuga menziesii. NCBI lineage: Eukaryota > Viridiplantae > Streptophyta > Pinopsida > Pinales > Pinaceae > Pseudotsuga > Pseudotsuga menziesii. The sequence continues at coordinate 500,076 of LPNX010410372.1, forward strand.
GTCATCTTATTGATTCATTCATTCACTTGGTCAGACACCCTTCCATTGCCGAATCGACTCTTATTGATTGAGGAAAGTGAGTCTTAGCAATGGGGTTCAGTTGCTAAGAAAGTATTCCCACTCACATTCGTTAACGAAGTGCTCCCAATATTTTTTCTTTTGCTCCAAAGTTTTTGTAGTAGGAATGCCCAATGGAGGATGTGGCTCAACAATATGACAGACTCCTTTTTCAATTAAGAACTTATATAACAAAGTAGGTATTGTACAAAAGAATTCGTCGTGAATTTTTTTATAGAGTCTGCTTCAAACTTCATCAATTGAATTTCTTTCTTCGAGGGCTTGTTAGATTCCGATGACGCGAAGCTAGTACTTCACCAATCTATATCTCCATATACAGTGGGATTGATATAGTCTTCAGAAATATTGTAAGCATGATCCCATCCTCCCACAACTTCATCTTTCACCGGTTCGACGTATCTTCGACCTTCAGCGGGATTTAATAGGGTAATGATCCACATGCCACGATTCTCAAATTTCATTTCTCTTTTCTTGAATTTGAAGACCACCAACTTGTCACTTTCCCAACCAATTCCTAGCAATGCAGGATAGGAGAAAAATTCGTCGACTATCTCAATGACATCGAAATATGAAATTTTTTTTAATCCCTTGACTTCATCAATCAGATGGGGTACTCTACTAATTAGCAACATCTAGGCCTAATTTGCTAGTCGCAGTTGTACCAGAGACCAAACTAACTATGGCTTCCTCATTCTCTACCAAGTTTTCTTTGTTAGGATATTGACATCTAATCCCAAATCCAAAATGACTGAATCCACATCATAGTCACTGATATGGACATTCATTCGCATTTCCTTCCCAATTTTCTTTCTATGCAATGATTTCATGGCAAGGTCTTGTCAGCCTCTCTTTTTAGGGTCTTTTGCTACCAACATACAATTTGCTAGAAAATTTTGCAACGTACTAACCTTCTGTGATGACCCCGGTATAACTGTTATATCAAATGTAGGTGTAATTTCATAGATAGGAAACTTACCAGTGTTCTTGCTCAATATGTATCTTCCGTTAAACAAAGTTTATTTTTCAACGTCGACATCGAAATGTACCTTCTTTTGAGTTGTTGGTCGGATATTTGGTAGTGGTCCATCTTCTCTTATCGTTGATCCTCATCGAGTTATCATGTCGACATATGCAAGCTAAGTTCAAGGCTCCACTGATATATTTCCCATAGTTTTCCTAGATGCTTACTTTTTGGTTGCATCATAGGTCTAGTTCTATTCCTGGTTCTAGTTTTTGTTCTGTGGCGGTGGAACATTATTTGCTTGCCACTTCGCAATCAGTTGCGGACAGTCTTCAATAGTATGATCTGCGACGCTACAAGAGGTACAATGATACTGGAGATTCAGACAGTCTCTTTGGTAATGCCCCAATACTCAACAATTATAACATGTCATAGGTCCAGGACCTCGTCCCATACGTCCTCTTCGACCAAAGGCTCCATTTAGACCTCCTCAAAATCCTCCATGAAATCCTCCTTGTGGTTGATACTGCGGTTGATTAAACAAGTTGTTGTTGATTAGGTTATGGTTGAGTGTACTGTGGTTGAGTATATTGTAGCTAAGTATAATGTAGATGCTACTTCATCTAGTTGTACTGAGGCAGCTGCGGAGCAAACTGCAGTTATGGTGGGTTATACTGCAGCTGAGGTAGCGGTATTTCTATGGGTCATTGTTCTTCTCCCTTCATAAAATACGTGTCTGTGGATATTTCATGGAGAAATTCGTATGCTCTACAATATTTGTATTCGTGACAAACTAATCGACAAAAGGTACAAAGCAGACTTGCTAGCTTCGACACAACCTTCTGAAGGTATACACATTCTTCATATCGATGTTTAATAGACTGATAGATCTGACACCATGGTAGTATTCCTTGACATAGTGGAATAAGGGCTCCTTCTTGTAGATATTCGCAAAAATATGAACATTGATCCTTATGATGCCCTTCTATCTGACATCGAGTGAACCAAAATTTTTCACAGACATCTCTCCCCTTCTTAATATCCCGTCATTGAATAGTAAGGTAGGCCAATTGTGAGTGGATCTAGTTCATTCCAATCCCTCTTTCACCAACCAATGAGGATTCAAAATTCATCAAAATCTCCAAAGCTTCGCTCTACATCGCAATCTTCTGTTGCACTAATGGCATAGGAATGTGCGGTACCAATGCTGCGATAAACCATTCCTTATGCTAGACGTCGCTCATCCCAAATATGAACTTAGCCATTAGAGTTTTGAACCATTGATCAAAATCCCATACTGACTCATTCAGATATTGCTCTGTCTCTTTTAAATCAGTATTGTACTGCGACTCAGATTTTTTATTTTTTAATTCTTCAATTAGTCCAGTACGAATCTGTGCTAGGGTCTTCTGTTGATTCCCTATTAGTACTTGTACAAATTTCATGTACCAATCCAATTCCCGATCTCGAAAGGTTGTTTCCAATTGTCCTTTCTTGATGTCTTCATCTTGTACTTTCTTTATAATCCATACTACTTCGCATAGAAACCAATATTTTTTGGGATCCTCAGTCCCATTACCCTTGAACAGGGGTAACTTCACGTCATCTCCTACCATTCTAGGTCTCCTTCCAGTATTCATCAATCCACTACTGTTACTACTATGTTGACACACAGGAAAAACTTGCGAAGAGTTAATGTTCTTTCTCCTAAACTTAGCGCAGTGCATGGAGGTGTGGGTATGTTGTTACTTTAGGTTGTTCCTTCCTCAAGATTGGGTGTATCCTGGTCGTTTCCTTTTCCATTGTAGTGTCCCTTATTTCCTTTCAGTGTCCTCTCAAAATTTATTGTTCAATTCGCACCAGGACTCTCCTCAGTCCTCCACCTCTTCTCTTGCCAGAACCTCACTCTACTTTGCAAGAGACCACACTCTTCCTCGACTTCCCTCACAGTCTCATTAAAGCTTCCATCCATATACCTCATATCATTCCATTCAATCCTTGTCTTCACAGTACCCACAACCTCCACACACCACAACTTTACTCATTGGAGTTCATATTCAATATTCCCTTTTCGCAGATGAGCATTTTAATCCATAGTTTTAAAGACATTACAAATCTCCCCCTTGGTCCTTTGAAGAATTCCCTCTCTCTGTCACTATATGAATTGACTGTGTCGACAACAAACTCAATGATATATCCTTCCAAAATGTTGTCTATCCACACTTCGATAGCTCTTGATACCTTGTTGTTGACCTTTTGTAGTCGTTGGATTAGTTCAAGAGTCCAATGATCGAGTTCACCTCCTTGGAAGTTCCTTTTCTGGAAATTAAGTTACACCAACCTCTCGTACAGAATAATTGGGAACTCAATGAAGAATGCTTCATAAATTTCAGAATAAATATATTCTCCCAACCACTCTTCTATTGACAATATGGAACTCTTTTTTCTTTCGTTGTGAATTCTCGGGACTTCTAATCGAACCAATCCCACCACAACATATTCCCTTCTTCCTTGCACTATGGTCCCAAAAACGGAACCATTTGTTGACACATAGATTCAGTCAACAAGGGTTCACTCATTGTCGACACCCTTCGACACAATCTCCATAAACATCGGCCCACATAGGTTTTACCATATCCATCAACACTTGCGAAGCAAATGGAGTCTCACCTGATACGCTTGAGGGAAGGGCAGCAGGAACTACGTTTCCATAGAAGGGAGGTGACTTCCACAATGTTCTTATTCTATTGCAGTTTCATTCAAAGATCCAAGTTTTATGCACATCAATCACAACATTTAGTCATCATCATTAACATTACACATCAACACATCACAAATTTAAGGAAGACATCAATAAGGATTAGTTCGGAAATCACAATAAGACTTCACATCATTCAAAGAAAGAAAAGAAAAACAGAGATCACATCATTCAAATTCAATGCAAAAAGGAGACATAATTTCCATTGTCAACTTCTGCTTTATATTAACTTCAAGATCTCAAATTATCCTGTGGTCAAAAGCCTTAGACCAAAACACAGTCACCCGTAGAAAACAGGTCGCAACACATGATCTCATGATTTGAAATATACAAGATCAGAGGATTCGCAAAAGATATTTGATGACATGAAGATACCAAAGATGATCTTTAGATCCAATTTCTAAATCTATTTATAGGCTTTCACCATTACAAAAATTCCCACATAAGCCGACTCTCTAACTAACTTGGACCAAAACTCTAACTACTTGCAACCAAGATGACCACACTTACTGGTATCTTTCCCTTGCGCAGCTTGAATTTTCTACTTGTCGAAATATTCTTTGTTGTACCTAGCACACTTAATACCCTTTCCAAAACATAGATGTTGATAAGCATCTTCTTATTTATAAGTGGGTCAAGTTAGTGTTTAATAAACTTAGTTAAGGGTGGGATATTTTGAACTAATAGTCATGTCCTATCTAGAACTCCTTCCTTTAAAATTCACACTTATCCTATAAGTATTTCTCCTCTTATTTTCGGTGATCGACATTGGAAGCTGTATACCTCCCCCCCACTCCCAAATATTCCTAATGAGCCTCGCGTCATTTCGTAGGATGTAAATGTGCACCTAATGTCATTCCTGGTAAATGGAGTACTTCCCATTTTGATTTAAATTTATATGTACTCACTATTACCAAGTTATTACTCTTCATATGATTTTCTTTCTAAGTTTGTTCTCTTTTATTTCATGAGATATTTTAAATGAATCGTTCTAGGGTCATAATAAAATTGGAATCATTTAATGGTTCTCAACATCAAAATAAATCAGTCCTAAACAACCCTAGATGATCCTCCTAATGAACACCATCCTAGCTTTCTTGAACTTACTATAGGCCTTTTTGTTTTCCTCATTTTTACTATTTCATGATTCATCTTTTTTCTTGTACATCTCCTTTTTATGTGCAACAAATGTAAGTAGCTAAGACTTTTTGTATCAATCTATAAAACCTAATAAACCTTGTGATTTTCAAACTAGTGACTAAACCAAATCAGGATGCATGCTAGGACTAAAAACTATCAAACATGCACTGGAATCAAACAACAAGCAAAAATAGAGTCATTTTACTATTTAGATTGGACACATTGGAGTTACATTGACCATGTAGAAATTGTGTTTTTTACAAATTTTCAAGCTTTTAGATCAAATATAGAAACTTTAGTGAAATGCAAATACTCACTGTCTTTGATAGTTCGCTTCCCATCTCCATTGTTCACATGCACAATTGAATTATTTTCGTACAAAGTAAAAAATTGATGACATCTATATCATCCACCTAATTCACAACATGGGAGCAGGAAATAAATGATAAACCAATAATAATAGAAAATATAGGTAGGAAAAGTCAGATATATATTAACAAAGGCCATGCAATTTTGTAAAAGTCCACAATAAGATTCCATACATAGATTTATTCATTCTGAATAAAAGTGGGATTATTTCCATAAAAGGGTTACCTATTGCATTCATCTCATCCACCTCAATCACAAAATGGCATCATGAAACAAATCTTATAACCTACAACCATAGTAAAATCCATAAAGTAGGAAACCTGAAATACATATTAGCAAGGGTTATCCAATGGCCTAGAAACATAGTTAGCTATGATGCAGAAATTTATCCGAGAAGTTAAATGACATAAATACTGAAACCATAATTACCCAACCATGCTAATGGGAATAAAAATATGTACCCAGCTAAAAATTACATAAAATTTTTTAGCATCCATTTCAACTTTACACTCTGGGTAAACTTTGTCACATGCCCCAAATTGCAAAACATTTTATGTTTTAAGAAACATCATGCTCTATTTTATTATAAAGTTTCTAATTAATGACCAAGTGGGGTCAAGGATAATTGAATGTAATTTCTGAATATTTTATTAATTAATAAATGAAAGATGAGACAACAGCTTAAGGAGGCTGTTAAATGAGTGTTTTACTGGTCACTTGGTGGATTAGGCTGGGTTGAGAGCAGATTGGCACTTGGCAGCATCTTCAAACTACTTCTAGCTGTTGCAGGAGGCAAATTCCCTATTTTTTTGGTCATGTTCCCCAAGAAAGTGGAACAAGAGCAGGTGGCTCATTAAGTGAAAACTGACCCAAAAGACCTAGGCATGCTAATAAAACTTCCCATTNTTATGGACTTGTGAAAATTCTGAGTGAATTGAGTGCACAAGAAAATTCGATGGAGGGGACTAGCTGAAGTTTGTTGAGTGAAAATTGTTGAAGTTATGAACTAGTGCAACTATTTTAAGCTGAGTTCATACTGCTGCAAGCAGAATAGGTTTACTGCTGAATACTCATTAGAGTTGCAGAGGATTACTAAACTAGATCTCTCACCCATTACTTCTACCAGGTGGACTAGAAGACAAGCTCGGGGGTCCTGAGATTTGCAGTTCAGCTATCGCCAGTAGTTGGTTGGGAGGAACAGGTTCCTTAAGCTATTGTCACCTCTTCTACATTTCCAGGTTCTGCATGATTTTTCTTTTTGTAAGTTCAGGACTAATCTATTTAGTAAAGATAAAATACAGATAATGATACAAGTATGCATGTTTCGGGAACATGAAACAGAGCCAAAAAAGGCTATCCAAGAGTGCAAAAATTGATCCTCCTCATTAAGGGGAAAACATATCTTAAACATCAAAAAATTACTAACAGAAAACTTTAAAATTCAAGCTATCCTAGGCTAGACAGCTGGATAAAATCGGACACAAAAAACCTTGAGAAACCTGGAGAGTCGAGACACCTGGCATTACAACAGCTCGTACAACACCTTGGTGATTGGGTAATTGTATTCGATTCCCCATTGAAGTTCTTGCTTCTTTCCATTCTTTCGCTTCTGGTCTGGTTCATTGATGTTGCCGTTGGAGTCATTGTTCTTGGTATTTCCTGAGTTGAGTGGGGTTACTTGAATGGCAGAGGTGATGATTTCTTGACAGCTTTCCCTTTCTTCCGCACAAATTGGCACTGTGGAGAATTGAGGATGCCCTGACCAGGGGAGCGGATGGGGAAGTGTGGGGAGAATTGGATGGGTTGGAGGAGGCGGAGGAGGGGGTGGAGGCGATGGTGGAGGGATAGGGTTGGGATTGTCGATGTTGGCTGGCGGAGGGTTTACAACGTGGAGGATGAGCCTGGTTAGAATATTTTTGAAAACCCAATAATTTCCCCTATGGGACAAGGTGCGAGTAGCTACAATGAGAGAGCCAGAGACTTCATCCTCCTAGTCATCGACCAGGGTTCTCAAAGCCTCTAGAACCTCAACTTTGTATCCTTTGTTGCTAACATGCGGGTGAAAGGGTGGCTCTGTAGGATTTCCAGCACTTCCATGGCCTCTCCCACCTCTGGGAGGTCCTCTTCGACACGGCGGCATGAAATTTTCGAGGCATGGGTGACTGTGAGAGGAATAGGAGGAGTTGATCTTGGTGCGAAGGACGGGAGTGAGCTTGAGAAAACAGGGCATGAACCGAGCTGAAACGGAGCAGGGGCTTAGCGGGCTCATCAAGGCGTAGGAGACGAAATGGAGGAGCTGGAGGGTGAAGAGATTGGAGGAGGCCATATTGCACCGAGTCCGATGGGAATAATGGTTTTCCATAAATTCACTATACTAGACCTACTTAGCCTTAAATGTTGAGGGGATTGGAGCTACTTGGAGGATCGGGCTCACCGTCATCCCTGCTAGTGTTGTCGTCATCCTTGGAAGTGGCTGGAATCTGATTGTCGGCAAAATAAACGTCATTCTCATGGTGGTTTCGATGGATGTCAAGCGTTTGGGAGTGCTGGTGTGCATGGGGCCACCTTTCATCCTCTTGGATGCCCACGTGAGTGGTGAGTGGGATGATGACATGGTGGGGCATGTCCTCAGTATCCTGAGCCCTCCTGTCACCCACCTCAGTCCTCCTGTCACCCGCATCTGGGGGATGGTCTTTGGCAGCTCTTTGTATACATTCTTCCTTGAGGATGTTATCTGGGATTTCCTCCAGGGTATAGGTCTACATGAAAGAGGGAGAGAGGATGCCCTTGTTTGCAAGTTTATCCTCTAGAGAGTTTGCTTCTCACCCGACGTGCTGAAAAGTGATTTCCATTAGCTTAGAGAGGAGATCCGCAATTAGTTGTACATCATGGTCCAACCTCCGGGAAAAAGAGAATTTGCTATTGCTCGAGCCATTTTGAAGTTTAGAAGCCATGTTCAAGATAAGATCTGAGTCTCCTTCCATAATGAGAGGGAACGATCCCTAATTCTGTGCAATGATTATGCCTTGCAGCAGTCCCTTAAGTTCTTCCGCATTGTTGCTTTCCATCTCTAGTTTTCCATAGTAGATGTTCAGGATTTGACCTTTGTCTATTTTCAATGCCCCTCCAAAGCCTGCCAACCCAGGATTTCCCTTCGAGGCACCATCAAAGTTGAGTTTGAGAAAGCCTTGAGGTGGGGGGGACCAAAAATCTGGAGAGAAGGTCTGAGGCCATGGAGGCCTCAAAATTTCATTTTGAGCAATGGAAAGGATATGTCAGTTACTGAGGATAACTTTTTCTTAGGGGTTGGCCTGGAGATATTTATCTGTCCAGTTGGACAACATCGTAGTTTCTTTGAGATTAAGCCTAATGTGATTCCATACGGTATCAATGGGGTTTGATTTTCCTTCAAAGATTGTGCAGTTGCGTTCTTTCCATATGTTCCAAATGAGAAACCTCGGGATGAGATTCCATAGTCTGTTGAGGATGGGGTTCTCAAAAGGACGAGCATGCCAATTCTTGATGGTGTTTTCAATGTTTCCCTGTTGTCTATCGATTCTTATGCAGGATGAGGCTATTTTGATCCATAACTGATTGGCTAGAGTGCATTGATCCAGGAGATGCTCCATGGTTTCCTTGTGCACCTTGCATAATGGGCACTATGAAGGCCCTGTGAAGACCCTTTTGACCAGGTTATCCTAGGTGAGTATTCATCTGTAAAGAACCTGCCAGAGAAATATGGTGACTTTGGGCCAAGTTTTGAGTTTCCATATCTTGGACCAGGGGAAATCTTGATGGTCCTGTGAGCTTATTCTGATGTGATAGGCTTCTTTGATGGTGAACATACCTCGGGGTTTATGACCCCCATGAAGAATGTCTGGGCCATGCCTGATGCGAATAGAGTGTTGTTGAATGTGATTCCATAGAGCTTCAGAGAAAGCCTACTATTGTTACTGATGCCATTGATCCTAGGAGATCCATTCCCCAAGGTACTAGTGAGTATTGGTTGTCCAGAAGGAATTTACTTTTTCATGTTGAGGGAGCATGAAGCAATCATGAAACTTGTTGAAGTTGAAAGAGTCTTCCAAAGAGGGAAGATGGTTCCAGGAGTCTGTCTAGAAGTTGGCAATGGATCCATCATGAATTTCCCAGAAATTGTGTTTCTAAATTATAGGTCTTTGCGAGTTGGATGCATTCCATATTAGGGAGCCATTGATATCTTGCGAGTAACGGATTAGCTAGAAGGGTGGCCAGTCAACAACGTACTTTTTGTTCCAAAGTTGAGCCCATAGGCTGTTGTTTTTGGTGACCTAATTTTACCAAATTTTGGCACCGAGGACCTCGTTGTTGATTGTTGGATCTCTTAGTCCCAGGCCTCCCTCTAGTTTGGTATTGCAAACATTGTCCCATTTAACTAGGGCCTAGTGATGCCCCTACTTGTTTCCTTTCCAAAGGAAAAATCTCTGGAGTGTGTGAATGACCTTGAGGACCCATTTGGAGGCTGCCAAAATAGAAAAAAGGTATACAGGAATGACTTGAAGGACTGATTTTATGAGGACCAGGAAACTAGCAAGGTTGAGAGAGCGAAGGTTCCATTGCAAGAGGCGGGTTTCCAATTTGGCCAGTAGGTCCTTCCAAGAGGAATGTTTGAGGGTCGATTCAGTGAGAGGGGCGCCTAGGTATTTGGAGGGGATTTTGGAAGCCTTGAAGCCCAGGATACGAGTGGCATTTCTCTGAGTGTATAAGGGGGTATTAAAGAAGAAAATATCAGATTTCCTGGAGATTGATTGTCATCCCTAAAGCTTTGGAAAAGGTGGTGAGGATACAATTAAGAGAACGGGCTTCTTGGATAGAGGGGTTCCCCATGAGAAGATTGTCATCCATGAACTGCTGGTGAGTGAGGGGAGTATGATCGTGAAGAGGGAGACCTTTTAGGGAACCCATAGCATAGGCATCCTTGGGAAAACTTCCTAAACCTTTCAATATCGAAATGAAAAGGAGAGGAGAAAGCGGGTTACCTTGTCTAATTCCTCAGGAGGGGTTGAAAGGATTTGAAGGTACCCCATTTATGAGAACATAGGGGACGGGTGTGGTAAGGAGGCTGAGAATCCACTTTATCCAGGAATGGTGAAAACCAAAAGCCTTCAAGACTTTTCCTATGAAGTTCCAATTTAATTTGTCGAAAGCTTTGGGGAGATCAAGTTTGAGTATCATGCCAGGATTTTTGGTAATCTTGAGGGAATGGATGACTTCATGGGCCAAAATGATACCATCCAAGATTTGATGACCTTCGACATAGCCAGTTTGTTCTGGAGAAATGAGGGATGGGAGGAGGGGTTTGAGGCGATTGGCTATGACTTTGGTGACGATTTTGTAGAGGATGTTGTAGAGGGAAATTGGCCTAGACTTGTCAGGGGTGGACACATTGGCCTCCTTGGGGATGAGGGTGAGAAAGGTAGCATTAAGGGCTCAAATAATTTTTTTATTACGCCGCAACTCTTCCACCATCTCCCAGATCTCGTATTTTAGCATGTCCCATTAGGCATGGAAGAAATTGACAGTGAAGCCATCTGGGCCTAGGGCTTTGTCTTCCTTCATCTGATTGATGGCTGTTTCAACTTCTTGCAAAGTAATGGATCTCATCAACATATCATTCTGATCCTCAGTAACAAGGGGAGGGATATGGGAGATTACCTGATGCTGTGCATCCTCTCAGTCAATGTTTTCCTCTGACAAGAGATTATTATAGAAGGAGACCAGCACCTCTTCCATTTCTTGATGTGATTCTAGTATGTCTCCTGCACCGTTCTTGAGTTGAGTGATCTGGTTGTGCATGCGATGTTGCAGAGTGGAGTGGTGGAAGAAGGTTGTGTTGCGTTCCCCCTCTTTGATCCATTTGATTTTGGATTTTTCCATCCATAGGGTTTCTTCCTCTTTGGCTTGCTCTTTGATCTTGGAAAGTAAGAGGATCTCCTGCTGATTATCCTGCTCTGTTCTTCCTTCCAAAATGATGTGTTGTTGTAGGTGCGTCGGATCCTACTCCAGAAGGGCCTTGCATGTGAAGATGTTTACAAAGGTGTGTTTGTTCCATTGCTTTAAGTGAGCTTTGAGGATTTTGAGCTTGGACTGCATTCTGTACATGCATGTTGAACCTATTACCTGAGTGTTCATCCACCAAGTTCAGACCATTTCATTGAAGTCTGAGTGAGAAAGCCAGAATTTTTCAAATCGGAAAGGCTTTCTTTTGGCCATATCTCCAACCTACCATTGAAGGTTGATGGGCCCCTAAAATTTTCCATGTGGATTTTGATTCATTTATCAGGCATTCTCCTTCTTTAAATTGTTTAAATTCCATGGAGTTTCCATAAGTATATTCATTTTCTAAATTGAGTCGAGTCAAAAATTGGGCTAACTATTTTTGTGTGGTCATAATTACTTTACAGTCTAAGACTTGTCGAACACTAATGTCAGCTATGTCAACTACTTTATTTTTCACTTTAGTGAATTGATGTAAATATTGTACTTCTTCTTGCAGGAATTTTTTTGCAAGTGAGAACGAGAAATATTTGATAAAGTTCTACTTAAGAGTTTTCCAATTAAAACTATCCCCTCTCGCTTCTTCCATTTTGTGCCATTTGTTAGGCAAGTCGTCTATGTGTATGGGAAAAAATGTGGCTAGAGTCTCTTATCTCTATACTTAAACCTTTTTCATTCGTTTTCATAGATATCAATATGCACAACAAGATCTAGACCTTGGACAAATTTTTGAATTTATACTTCATATGTTATTTTTTGTCGCCAAACCACTCAATAAAGTAGGTTGAAGTGGTCATCCAAGTTAGTAGTAGTGACTATTGGGTATCCCACCATATAGATCCCTTAACGATGAATGTTTAAAATAGGTTTTGTGATTGACCTTGCTCACCAACTTTTTTAGATACTTCTTCCACATGAGTAACTAGAGACTCGCATTCCTTGTACCACAAAGGGGATAGATTCATCGGTTCACTTTTAATTAGTAGAACATTGTATATTATCTTGTTCTTTTTTCAAAGATATTCTCTTGTTATTTTTTCAAAGTGTTGCTGCCGCAACTGTTCTCCCCAAATTTATTGTTATTTAAATTCTGGGCCCCTCCTCATCATCTTTGCTTGGTTTGATCGTTAAATTCTTGAGCCTCTTGGGCGTATCTTATTTTCGTTTCACTTTGAAGATGGATGTCAGCCGGTTTATGTATGCCTTGTTTAGTTTCGGTTTGAGTCGTGGATGTCTGGTTTACTGGTCGATAAAAGAAAGGGGGAAAATCATTGTTCTTCAGAGTGGCCTTTTAGAAGAAATAACGAACCTAGCTGTGCCTGATCCTTAAAACTGTTTGAGTACTTGTTTTTTTTCTTGTGATCAGGCCTCTTTTTAATTTCAGATCGGAAGCTGTGAGATTATTTTCCACCGCCGTTGTGGCTCTTAGATCATTTTAGCGTCCTACTCTCCAAGTTTCTTCGACGTCCAATTCATGTTAAACCTTAAACCACTTACCCATAACCCTGACTCATCTGTCGTTGCAGCTGGGAGATTCTTTTAACTTCCGATGTTAAAGTCGCCCGACGTCCGATTATTTCTCCCGCCCGCTTCGCGTATTCCCGAGCTCTCTTTCCCGCCGTTGCGGCTCTGAAAGTCTTCCGGCCTCCGAATCTCAAAACCATCCGATGGCCGATTTAAAGCCCCTCTTGCTTGCGTTTCGCTGGCCCATGACTTAAGCCTCACCTGTCGTTGCAGCTGGGAGAACCTTTTGGTCTCCGAGCTTACTTCCTTCCGATTGCTGATTCATTAGTTTCCCGCCCAAAGCTCAATCGATTTTCTTCTCCGAACAAGAGACGAACCCGGCCATTTTCTTGTGGAATTGCCGTTCAATTGTTAGAATCTAATGCTTTGTTTGCGACGCCTTCGAAACAAATGATGCTTGTCGATTGACTGCAGAGAGTCTCGAGGAGACCAGTCAACCTACCATGGTGTGAAGAAAGACGGATCGTCTGCCAGAGGTATAACTGAAGCTCAGGGAATCGTCGTGGAGAGCCATGGCCGTAGAAAACAAAATCCGGAATAATGAATACGCAGAAACGGATCAGTTACCAAGTGGTTCATGATTGCATGCACACAAAAGATCGGAATGTGAAGTGTTCGAGAAGCTGAAAGGTCATGCGTCTGGGGGGAAAACGAAACACTCTGTAGGGGTAGTTAAATATGGGAAAGGGGAACTGAGAAGAGGACTTTTTCCCTGGAAAATTTTGTAAATGTTTGCTTGTAAGAGGAACTACTTCGTTTTGCACAGGAAACTACAATTTTACCTGTCGGAGAGAGTAAAAATGGGATGTATAAATGCTATTCAATGAATTATGTTGAAGAGGGACTATTTCGTTTTCAGCTGTGTTCATGTACTATGAGAATATTTGTTTTCCTGAACCTATGTTCTTGTTAAATGTTCTTCAGTATATTTTAGGATATTTTCCACTGTGAGTAATAGATGATGTGTTTTATATAAAGCAATTGTCTATCTGGTTGTTTGAATATCTGTAATCGCTCATGTGTTTTTTGAAAGGAGTATCAGCTAACTGTAACTCTTCGTAGTGCATGTGCTAAGTGTATTACTCACCAGAAATGACAAGTCTTGCTCCCTAGGGATAGAGTAGATAGTTAGTTTATTTCCTGTTGTCTGTGATTTGAATGTTTGTGAGCTTTAAGACGAGAGGTAAGAACCTGCGCATCACATTGTGACCACTCCCTGCATCTTTATCACCCTGCATTTAGCTAGGCACTTGCATTTCATATCTTAAGTAAAAACACAAAAACTCGGTGGACCGGGCCGCAACCGGTAGAGCATCTGTTTTGTTTCTTGACCTACGGTAGCCGAACCGCAAACCGGACGGATTCCCTATTCCAAACAGTCAACGGGCTAGTTGGGAACGTTGATTGGGGAGAATCCCTTACTATTGCTACCTGCGAATTTCCAGGCCTCAACAGTTTTGGCGCTAGAAGGAGGGCCGCCAGTGCATGGCTGGCCGAGGAAACCCGTTTTCCCAAGATTATTCCGCTGGTTACAGTTCTGAAAGTAGTGGACCGTGCAATCCAATTCCGGAAGAAGAAAAAAGAGAACATCTATATGATGTTGGTAACGAAGTAGTTAACGACCTAAGAAGACACACCCAGGCATACGTAAAGAAGCTTGGAGGGTTGCCAATTATCCCTGACTTACCTAGAAGAGAGTACAAGAAGAAAGACCGTCCTATAGCAGAAGATTCATTGTTGGTTGGAGACTGGGAAGAACTTGTAGAGACTGCTTTGCAAGAATTTGAGCTACCTTTGAATCAAGAAGGCCCAGAAACCCCTTACATTTCTCCTGTTAACACCCCTGTTGGTTCACCTCCTCACTCTCCACCTCAACTCATGGCCGGTGTTAACGCCAATCAACCTCCTCCCAATCCACCAAATCCACCACCTGCATGGAAAGCCAAGTCACCCCTAAGCCTGACTCCCCCTTTGCATGACCTACCTTAGGCCTTTGAAAAGTTATTGCCTAAGTTCGATCCGAATGAGAAGATGTTAGTGGATGATCATTTGCAGATTTTTTACTTGGAAATAGAAGGATTGAGAGCTGGGGAACATGAAGATGTAGTGTGCATACTTTTCTCGCATACCCTTAAAGGGACTACTGCATCTTGGTACTTTGGGTTGCCTGCTAATTCTATCCCAGATTGGGATACTTTCGAGAGAATTTTCAGAAGTAAGTATGCAGTTCAAAAGACTCACGCAGCCCTTATGAAAGGACTATGTGCACTAAAGAAAGAGAAAAAGGAAAAAGTGCACAGTTTCACACAAAGGTTCGTAGCATATCTTAAGAACTTTTTTGAAACAAATAAGCCTTCAGACAAAGTACTAATGGAGTACTATACTTCAACTTTGGGTCCTGATCTGGCCATGTTTACGAAAGGTAGGGCCAAGCCTACTCTGACAGAAACCTATGAAGAAGCAGAAGTGGTGGAGGCTGAAAGAGAGAGTATTGAAGATTACCCCAAACAATCAGGAGAGAGAAGGAAAACTTTATTGTTCACTAAGCCTAAAGAGGAGAAAGCACCAGATTATGAAAGTATGGCCAAAATGATGCAAAAGCTGTCTAATAAGATCATAGACTTGGAGAAAGAGAAGGAAACACAGAAGTTCTACAGGCCTTATTATAATAAAAGGGAGGAAAACAATCAGTCCCAACCTCCTCCTCACAATACTGCATCTATGAATCTGACAGAGATAGGGATGGAAAATTTCTGCACCTTTCACCAGCAGCCTCACTCCGAAAGGAACTGTCCACAATGGATAAATTCAATGACGTTAGTTATGAATCAGATGTTGGATTCGAGATTAACAGAAGAAGATGATGATGAAAGGAAAGAGAGTGCTGCTTCTACTTCTGCAAAAGAACAGGAAGAAGAGACTATGGCATTATGGAGTTCTATCTCCTTACTCGATGCAGAAGAAGATATAACTAAAAAGCACAAAGATATCAGGGAGGCTAATGTGACAACTAGAAGTCAAGGGACGGTTAGCAATGACAGTATTTTACTCCCAAAGATCAGAAGGCTGCAAAGAAATATCAGGAAGAAATTTCAAGATAAATCCGTGGTTGATAAGACTCCGGAATTCACTATTACCAACCAAGATCCTAAGCAGAACAGAATGCTTCCTGAACTAAACAAAGAAAAGGTGAATGTTGATAAATCTCAGTCCATTAAACAACAAATAGAATATGACGTTGTTGAAGATTTTAAAAAGATAAAGGCAAACGTCCCTCTGTTTGAAATGTGCAAAGTACCTCAACAAAAGGAAAGGTTGTTGAAAGCACTGGAAACATCAGAAGAGGAGCGGCCTATGGACAATCAACCTCTAGATGAAGAAGAAATTGGAGAAGCTAGCACTGGAGGTAAGTCTAAAGCTAAACAGCCACCCTTCCTCCTGACGTTTGAAATTTTTAATCATAACGTTCACAATTGTCTAGTAGACTCAGGGGCGTCAATTAATGTCATGCCCGTATCAGTACGTAAGAAAATCAATGGGCAGTTTAAGCCAACCATATGGAGGGTGGTGCAACTGGATAGGACAAACGTTAAGGTAATTGGTGAGATGGAGGACGTTCTAATCCGTCTGGCATCAAATGACAAAGTATGCCAGGTTATTAACATCGTGGTGGCTGATATACCAGACACTTACGGCCTGGTCCTGAGCAGAGATTGGTCAGCTAAATTGAATGGATATTTCTCCTTAGATTGGTCGCACCTGTGGTTGCCGTACAAAGGAAGTCCCAATCAGATTAAGGTTTTGAGAGAACCTCACATGAAGTACAATGTTACTCAACTGGATGAGAAGAATATACCGGTCGAACCTGTGTTGGGAAACTATTTTCTCGAACTGGAACCAGGGAACTATCAAGCGGAGGAGGCCAGCGACACATCTGACACCTAGCCTGATCTCCTTCGATTTTCTCAGGCTGATGAGATTGACTGTAACATAGTAGATTTAGCAGTAGGAATAGATTCATTTTTAGTAGTTAATGATTTTTGGACTTTATTTTTTGATGGCTCAAAGACATTAGAGGGGTTGGGGGCTGGATGTGTCCTTATTGATCCACAAAAGAATAAACATTTCCTGTCATGTAGATTAGAGTTTGAATGTACTAACAATACAACTGAATATGAAGCACTGGTGCAAGGACTCAAGAAAGCGATTGAATTGAAGGTAAGTAATTTAAAAGTTTTTGGGGACTCAGAAATAGTTGTAAAGCAAATAAGAAATCAAATACATTGTGTTTCCCCCCACTTGAAATCTTACCAAAATGAGGTATGGGATTTTCTTAAATGTTTTCATGCATTCAATATTATTTCAATCCCAAGAATGAAAAACGCGGCCGCTGATCTTTTGGCCACATCAGCTGCCAGGCTGGTACCCACTAATAACAGATGTTCTGTTGAATTAATTTTCAGGCCTTCAGTACCTGACATGATCACCAACCTGCGAGTATTTGACAATGACCAGCAAATAATCCAGTGTTTGACAAATGATGAGATCTTTAAAGGAGCCATTATAGACGATGAGGAACATCAAGCTGAGATGAAATATGATAATTTCATTCCTAAAGGTGTCAGAACGTTAGAGAAGATGTTTGACTTGAATGAAAAGTTCAGAAGACCCGCTAACGTGAAGACGCACAGCTCAACTCTACAGTTCGAGCTGATAAATTTGGGGACTAAGAACAATCCTAAGTTCGTGAATCTCGGCAAATGCTGTTCGCCAGCAGAAAGAGAAAAAATCGTCTGCCTATTTAAACAATATAAAGACGTTTTTGCATGGACGTACGAAGATTTGAAAACCTACGACACCAACATCATCAAGCATATCGTCCCTATTAAAGCGGGCGTCAAGCCATATCAGCAGCCGTTGAGGAAGATGCACCCGAAGTTGGAACCACTAATCCAGAGCGAAGTGAAGAAATTGTTGGATGCTAGAATTATTTTTAAAGTCAGACACTCTGAGTGGGTGTCAAATTTAGTGCCAATTAGAAAAAAATCGGGAGAAATCAGACTGTGCGTGGACTTCAGAAACTTAAACCGCGCCTCAAATAAAGACAACTATCCGGTGCCTCCCATGGAGCAGTTGCTACAGATGGTTTTCGGTTCTGAATTGTTTTCATTGTTAGACAGGTTCTCTGGTTACAACCAAGTGTTAGTATCCAAGGAAGATAGATTGAAGACAATGTTCAGAACTAAATGGGGAAATTTTGCCTATAGAAGGATGCCTTTTGGACTGATTAACGCTGGAGAGACATTTCAGAGAGCTATGGACATAGATTTCCATGGACTAATTCGACGAAGTGTTGTGGTATACCTTGATGACATCACAATATTTTAGAAGAAAAGAGGGGAGCACGCATTCCAACTGAAGCAAATTTTCGAATGCTGCCGAAAATATGGCATTTCCCTCAATCCTAAGAAGTGCGTTTTTGCGGTCACAGAGGGCAAGTTACTGGGACATATAGTTTCAAAGAGAGGCATATCTATAGACCCAGAAAGAATTAAGGCCATTGAACAAATCCCTATGCCCCATAATAAAAAGGGAATGCAATCTTTCATGGGAACAATAAATTTCGTACGAAGGTTTGTGCCTGATTTTGCCCAGACTGTTAAGCCACTGCAGCAGATGGTCAAGCAAAATGCACAGTTTAAGTGGACTGAAACCGAAAACAATGCTTTCAGCAAAATCAAGACTGATGTTGCACATGCTCCCTCTCTGAAAAGTCCAGACTTTGACAAAGGCTTTATTATGTATACATTTGCATCCGATGATTCATTGGCAGCTGTGCTCACACAAAAGGAGGATGGGGGTGATGAATTCCCAATATCTTTTATGAGCACTGGGCTACAAGGGGCTGAATGAAACTACCCAGCCATTTATAAACAAGGATATGCAGTGTTTAAAGCAGTGAAACAATTCAAGCCTTATATATTAAAAAATCAAACCAAGGTAATAGTCCCTTACCCAGCTGTGAGATCCCTTCTCATTCAGAAAGAGTTAGGAGAAAGAAGAGGCAACTGGGTAACAACCCTTCAAGAATATGACCTTGAATTCAAGCCAGCCACTATAGTGAAAGGTCAAGGATTATGCAGATTGATGACTGAAAGCAGAAACAACGAAGAACAGGCATGGGAAGATGAAGCAGAATTGCATGTGATGGATGTATGTCCTCTGTTTACAGCTCCTGAGTCTTGGTATAGAGACCTTGTGCATTACTTGCAGTCAGGGCTATTGCCAGAACATTAGAGTTCCAAACAAAGAAGAGCTCTATGTCTCAAATAGGCCTCCTATCAACTTGTTGAAGGAGTGTTATTCAGAAAGAATTATGATGGGGTTCTCCTCAGATGTTTGGAAAAGGAAGACGCAAAGAAAGTAATGGAAGAACTACATGATGGTCCGGCTAGGGGACATTATTCAGGCGACACTATAGCCCACAAAATCCTTAGAGCCGGTTACTATTGGCCTACACTCTTTAAGGATGCACATGCACATGTCAGGACATGTGATATTTGTCAGAGGTGTGGTGGGAGACGGCCTAAGGCAGCAGCGCCCTTAAAGCCTGTGATGATCACGGAACCATTCGAGCAATGGGGGCTGGACATTATTGGAGAAATAAAACCGAATTCTTCCCTGCTGCACAAGTACATTCTCACTGCGACTGATTATTTCACTCACTGGGTCGAGGCTATCCCACTGTGCAACATAAATGAAGACGAAGTCATTAGCTTCCTACAAGATCATATCATGACCAAGTTTGGAGTTCCAATTTCATTAGTTTTTGACAATGCTAAATATTTTTCATCAATTAAATTGACTGCATTTGGTCATGATAAAGGGATAAAAATACATTATTCTGCCAACTACTATCCGCAAGGGAATGGCCTGGCCGAGTCCTCTAATAAAAACCTCACTAGAATTTTGAAGAAGACTGTAGTAGAAAACCAGAGAAGTTGGCACTCAGCCTTACCCAATGCCCTGTGGGCTGACAAAGTCACCCCCAAGTCTGCAATAGGAGTGTCACCCTATACCCTTGTGTATCGTAAGGAAGCCATCCTGCCTCCTAATATCATGCTACCATCTTCCATACTAGCTCAAGAGTCTAGGGGCTCAGATGATGAGGTTCTCCAAATAAGAATATATAGTCTCCTGAAAGCAGAAGAGGCCAGAGACAAGGCTAGAGAACGCTTTCAACAACAGCAGGAGGTAGTAAAAAGTGGTTTGACAAACATAAAGCTGGGAAAAAGGACTTGGAAGTAGGAGACCTAGTTCTCAAGTGGTATCATCCCCATGATGAGAAGGGAAAGCATACTAAGTTCCAGCAATTGTGGGTAGGCCCATTTCAAATCTCAGCAAAACTTGGCCCTACTACTTATAAGCTGCAAGATTTACAAGGATGGGAGGAGAACTTACCAGTTAATGGTTTGGTTCTCAAGCCTTATTTTTCTTGAGTTTTCCTTGAGTTTTTCTCTCTTGTATATAAATAAGCTATTTGTTTGTTTTCGAGTCATGCTTTCATTTGATTTAATTTTAAGTTTTTGATTTTCAATAAGGGGAACGAACTTGCGATTGTCTGGAGGATAGTAAGGTCTTTCGAGAATAGCAAATACGTTGAGTATCAGCCTGTGGGTTGCTAAAAGATTTCTTCCAGCCTAACAGTTTTCTCGAATAAAATGTTGTGTGCATTGAAGTCCTGCTTAACCCCTGTGAATTAAAATGGATTCGAGGAGTCTGGAGTACTATGTCAGGGCTCCATCCATGTCACATTTAAAATGTTCTAAGGAGCGACAGTAAAAGACCCATGGGAAGAAGCAAGGTGAACAGTGTATTAAATATAAATGATCCCATGCCAAGAAACGGATGCCAAAAGAAAAATAAATAGTCAAAACTTCTATAAAAGCATCATAAATCAAAGCAGGTGCTGAATCATAAGTACTAAATTGCCAAAAGATCCTCTCCGTCCGTGAGCTGAAACTTGAAGCACACCACTCACACAAAAGGACACTATGGGATAGAGGATCCTGAATTAAAATTCAGTAAGAAAGGCGTACAGAAGGACTCAGATGAAAGGGACAAAAGTCCAAAAGCACAAAAGTGTTAAAATGGCATGGGAATGAGGAACAAACGAATACTGTTGTTCATTATCGGCTACAATCCTGTGGTGTCCACACTATTAGCTACTTGAAAACAGAGGTAATATTGAAACTCATACTCTGGCCTCAGCATAGTTATCTGGACTTGAAGGTATCGGTTTTCCCTTTCTCCCAATGGACCATCATCAATGATTAAGGTACACACTTCTGTCGGTTGAGAAATCCATCTGGATAGCTGGAAGAATTCATTTGATGCAATTTTGTTGTGAAACAGTCTGCCACTCAAAGAAAAGTTACCTAGAGATCTAGGTTCACCAGGAAATCGCCAGTTGTTGCTGCCACAACTATTCTCCCCAAATTTATTGTTATTTAAATTCTGGGCCCCTCCTCATCATCTTTGCTTGGTTTGATCGTTAAATTCTTGAGCCTCTTGGGCGTATCTTATTTTCGTTTCACTTTGAAGATGGATGTCAGCCGGTTTATGTATGCCTTGTTCAGTTTCGGTTTGAGTCATGGATGTCTGGTTTACTGGTCGATAAAAGAAAGGGGGAAAATCGTTGTTCTTCAGAATGGCCTTTTCGAATAAATAATGAACCTAGCTATGCCTGATCCTTAAAACCGTTTGAGTACTTGTTTTTTTTCTTATGATCGGGCCTCTTTTTAATTTCAGATCGGAAGCTGTGAGTTTATTTTCCGCCGTCGTTGCGGCTCTTAGATCATTTTAGCATCTGACTCTCCAAGTTTCTCCGACGTCCGATTCATGTTAAACCTTAAACCGCTTACCCGTAACCCTGACTCATCTGCCGTTGTAGCTGGGGGATTCTTTTAACTTCCGATGTTAAATTCGCCCGACGTCTGATTATTTCTCCCACCCGCTTAGCGTATTTTCGAGCTCTCTTTCCTACCGTTGCGGCTCTAAAAGCATTCCGGCCTCCGAAGCTCAAAACCGTCCGATGGCCGATTTAAAGCCCTCTTGCTTGCGTTTCCCTAGCCCACGACTTAAGCCTCGCTCGCCGTTGCGGCTGGGAGAACCTTTTGGTCTCCAAGCTTACTTCCTTCCGACTGCCGATTCATCAGTTTCCCGCCCAAAGCTCGATTGATTTTCTTCTCCGAACAAGAGACGAACCCGGCCATTTTCTTGTGGAATTGTCGTTCAATTGTTAGAATATAATGCTTTGTTTGCAACACCTTTGAAACAAATGATGCTTGTCGATTGACTACAGAGAGTCTCGAGGAGACCAGTCAACCTACCATGGTGTGAAGAAATACGGATCGTCTGGCAGAGGTATAACTAAAGCTCAGGGAATTGCCGTGGAGAGCCATGGTCGTAGAAGACAAAATCCAGAATAATGAATATGCAGAAACGGATCAGTTACCAAGTGGTTCATGATTGCATGCACACAAAAGATCGGAATGTTAAGCGTTCGAGAAGCTGAAAGGTCATGCATCTGGGGGGAAAACGAAACACTCTGTAGGGGTAGTTAAATATGGGAAAGGGGAACTGAGAAGAGGACTTTTTCCCTGGAAAATTTTGTAAATGTTTGCTTGTAAGAGGAACTACTTCGTTTTGCACAGGAAACTACAATTTTACTTGTCGGAGAGAGTAAAAATGGGATGTATCAATGCTATTCAATGAATTATGTTGAAGAGGGACTATTTCGTTTTCAGCTGTGTTCATGTACTATGAGAATATTTGTTTTCCTGAACCTATGTTCTTATTAAATGTTCTTCAGTATATTTTAGGATATTTTCCACTGTGAGTAATAGATGATGTGTTTTATATAAAGCAATTGGCTATCTGGTTGTTTGAATATATGTAATCGCTCATGTGTTTTTTGAAAGGAGTATCAACTAATTGTAACTCTTCGTAGTGCATGTGCTAAGTGTATTACTCACCAGAAATGACAAGTCTTGCTCCCTAGGGATAGAGTAGATAGTTAGTTTATTTCCTGTTGTCTGTGATTTGAATGTTTGTGAGCTTTAAGATGAGAGGTAAGAACCTGCGCATCACATTGTGACCGCTCCCTGCATCTTTATCACCCTGCATTTAGCTAGGCACTTTCATTTCATATCTTAAGTCAAAACACAAAAAATCGGTGGACCGGGCCGCAACCGGTAGAGCCTTTGTTTTGTTTCTTGACCTACGGTAGCCGGACCGCAAACCGGACGGATTCCCTATTCCAAACAGTCAACGGGCTAGTTGGGAACGTTGATTGGGGAGAATCCCTTACTGTTGCCGCCTGCGAATTTCTAGGCCTCAACACAAAGATCTTTAGTATTATAGATATTGTGAAACATTTTTTGTTGTTGTTTGTCGTGGGATATATTCGATCATCCAACATTATTCTACATGTTTTTCATAGTTTTCAAATTGTTAATTATACAAATCTGAGTCATAGTTTTTTCCAATTGACAGAGGTAAGCCCAAGTAAATTTCTCCAAATTCATTAAGTTCTCCTGAAACTTTTTTATCCTACCTAACTTGGTACAATCGCCTTGTATCCCCATCGTTATCATTGGTTTTGCCTAAGGTTTTCCTTGAGATGACTAAATAGATACTATGGTCTTTTAACCTTTCCCCTTTAATTTTATTATGTCTTTTTCTAATGAAATGGAAGATTTCATTTTTTGATCCCAAGGTCATCGACTAATATTGGATAGGCCTTGGATCCTTCTCTTAGATTGATGATTTCAATATCAATTTGCATGTGGATTCCCATTCTTGCATTAGTAACAATCTTCCAAACACTAATGGGATCAATCAACTCTTAGTCGACAAGTTTAATATAAATTCTTGACTTTGTTGTCATGGTTGACCTAATATTTCCCAGATAGACTGTGTCATTATGTTGTCTCTTGACCCGAATTCAAGGATGACTTGCGAGATGCAAAACCATTTGACTTTGAGATCGAATAGGTTCTGGTCGATGTCGATTTTATCTTTTTTATTTAGGATGCAAAAAATTTTGGAAACATTTTCATTTACTATATTGTTCTTGATGAGATACATTAAGTGAATTAATCATGTCACATATTCTTCTTTCATGAGAACTTGCAATAGCTAATTGGGTGTTTTATTTCTGGATCCTACAATATTTTCTTTGGAGGCAATTACTTTGAATATTTTTTTAGAATTAAATATTTCTCTTTGCTTAGATGGATTAGGTGAATTATCTTGTTTTCTTAGTATTTTCATGATGTGGGGGTTGTCACCTCCAATCTTTGAGCCTTGTCTAGTGATTATCTGCAAATTTTTAGTATTCAATGCTTCATGTTTAGGAGCACTAGACAAGATATGCACATTATTTTTATTGAGAATTATTTCTAACATTCTGAGGCATTATTCTAGAGTATGATCCCCCACCCCAAATTTTCTACAGAAATTGAGTTTTGTTTTTTTCTTCTAAGGATTGTTGGGACACAAGTTCTCTTCACTATAACAAATGAAGCAAGGCGATTTTCCTCGACCAACTGGGTGGTTTCCATGGTTGTTGTTGTATCTTACTCACCCATTATATCCACCTCATTGGTGATTTCCATTATCGCACTAGTCATTGTTGTGAGAGTCTCTACCTTTTTTATTGGTATGCTCGATCATTCGTGCTTTGTAGGTTGTATGATACTTTTCCTTAGTCTTCAAATTCTTGACACATTTTGTAGTTGTGTGTTGCATTGTCTGACATATGCTAGTCCATTTAGGTTTTAAATTTTCATCATTATAAGGGCATTCTTCCATTGAGTGGGGCTCAAATATTTTGCATATGTCGTAGAAGCAACTTGTTTGGGTCGTGAGAAAATTATCTAGTCTTTGGTTTTCTGAGAATGGTCTAGGGTCATCTTGAAATTGTTTTCTTTCTTATTTATATGCAATCTTGTTGTAATGATGTATTTGTTTCTAATTGTACAAAAAATTATCTTTGGTATGGCCTTCTGACGAGCATATGGTACACCATAAGTTATTGTGTCTCATACTAAGATGTTGAAGTGATCTATGTATTGTTTCTATTTTTTTTCTTGTTGTCTTTCAAAAGGTCCATTTGAGAAGCATGCATTTGAATCAACTCTTAAATATTTCTTTAATAATTCATCATATTTTGTACATTCATGCAAAAGCAGGGGCATTTAATTCACTAATTTAGACTTGCAAGAAAAAATCGGATCACAACAAATTGATCCATCTTGGTTAAAATTTGCATGAGAAGGTCTTTAAATATTCTATTGTACTCATATGTTGTTTCTCCTAGTCTTTGAGTGATTTCTTTTAATTTGTGACCGAATAGATGATTGACATTGTCTTCCTTAACAAAATCTAGGAAATTAGCTTTAATTTGTTGCTTCATCTTGGAACCATATTCATTGAAGTTCATGTAACACATAAGTTCCCTATTACGAAGGACACATGAAAGCTATGTAATTCGTTGATTCTCATTATAAATGATATTATCTTTCCAATGGGCTTCACATCATAAACCAATGTTTCTTAAGGTCCCCACCCCCATCATAGATAGGGGTATGGATTGGATTATGATAAGCTATTTTAACAGAACTAAAATTTGTACCTTGTTTTGGAATACTTACTAGATATTAATGACCGATTGACTGACTTACTATTTCACATTCAAGTTCTATGTTGACTTCTTATAAATGAGATTTATACCAAGATAGACACAGTTCTTCTACATAATCCTTGTCACTATGTCATATCTCCGATGGACTACTCACTTCAATTAATGATGTTTCTAGTAGGGAGGGTACCTCTAGGTGTTCCGAATAGAATAAGTTAAAATCGTGTCTTCCAAATGATTGAGTAAAGTTGATCCAATAGCCATGCTACGGTCTCTAGATCATTAGTTGGTCCAAAATTCATCCACAATCATCTAGTTGAATCCATATTTTACTTTAGCCTAGTCCAATGCCCAAGTCACACCCAATGATCTATCTTACAATCATCCCCTGATTCAAAAGGATCAGGAATTAATTGATGAGAGTCGTAACTTCGAGAATAACAATCTGTAGCCTCACAATTTCCTCCACCGAGAAGGGTCCTATGATTGTTGACTCACCCTCACTCTTATCTAGTCAACTTCCCTTAATTTAGGTGGGAAATTTTATTTCATGACTATTTCAACCGTCGACTTCATATTCCTCTTATTATGAAGCAAAATTGACAAGCTCTTCATCACCTCCCATATTTTCTATTGTTTTTCCCTTTTAATTTTCTGATTATCTACTGTTTGTTTATGAATGACCATCAACTTGTCTCGTTGTGTCCCACTTGCATTTTTTTAGGATCCATTTCAACTAGATCTTGTCAACTAGTGTCATCTTATTGATTCATTCATTCACTTGGTCGGACACCCTTCCATTTCCGACCCGACTTTTATTGATTGATGAAAGTGAGTCTCAACAATGGGGTTTAGTTTCTAAGAAAGTATTGCCACTCACATTCATTAACGAAGTGCTCCTAGTCTTTTTTATTTTACTCCCAATTTGTTGTAGTAGGCATGCCCAATGGAGGATGTGGCTCGATTGTATGACTGAATCCTTTTTCAATTAAGAACTTATATAATAAAGTCGGTATTTTACAAAAGAATCCGTCGTGAAATTTGTTATAGAATTTGCTTGAGACTTCGTCATTTGAAGTTCTTTCTTCGACGGCTTGCTCTTCAAAGAATTATTTGCATATCTTTTCCAACCACTTGTACAAGTCTGTTCTTCCCCTATTATTGAGATTGTGCATTAACATTATTTCATTATGGGAATCTAACTTGCTCATGAATGGTCTCCAAGAATTTATTTATTTCACGAGGAACAAATTATATAAACCATTCATGGGACTTGGTGAATAATTTTTCTATGGCCTGTGTAAGTGTTAACTTGTTCCTTCTAGCATAGTTCTATATGTAGTTTGTACTTTTTCACTTCCACCACTCTCTAATTTCTCTATTACTCACCATATACATACACATGATCATTTCATGTCCCAGTTCAATACCACTGACAATGGAACCAATGTTGTAATCTAAGTAATTACATGGAGTTACCACTAGTACAGATCCAAAGCATATACAAATATACATTTCCTATAATATCATATATACATAAAAAGAGCGAATGTAAGAAAGTAATGGGAACCAAAAGAACAAGGGTCATTATTATCACAACATACCAATCATGTACAAAAGTAGAGTTACTATTCTCCTGGCTCACTAGCTTATTATACAAATCAAGTAGTTAATTACAATGGCTGCCTAGTCAGTTAGGTTAACTAACATGATTGAACTGATATGACTAATATGTAGTTAGTTAAGAGGACCTAGTTAGTTGGTCCACTGGACTCCTCCAACAAATCCCTAACTCAAAATCTGTGAATGTTATAACCATTATACCCCTGGCACACATAACCCTATAAACTAATCCTTAACACCTAAATTCTAAAAACTACTATACCCTATAACACCCTTATAGAACCTCACTATTATAAAACCATGTCCCTTATAACCCTTAACTATTATCACTCCTACAAATGCCAACCCTTATAACGTTTATGTCTAGGTTACGCTTAATATGGCCCTTAATCGTTATGGAAATATGGGTGTCACTTACAATTAAAAACTTTTCTTAATAAAGTATTCATCCTAACTAGTTTTTCAAAAAAATATAATTAAATTTAAATTCATTGAAAAATATTTCAACTCGCAACTTTGATCTTTCTCTTACATCAACTCACAAATTTTCTTCACATTATTGATTCCTACCATATAATTGACCTTCCTCCCCTAATTTAAATATTTCTTGTATGGTTTACTTTTCAAATCAAACCGTATAACTTTTCTTCATATT
This sequence comes from Pseudotsuga menziesii, assembly GCA_001517045.1. NCBI lineage: Eukaryota > Viridiplantae > Streptophyta > Pinopsida > Pinales > Pinaceae > Pseudotsuga > Pseudotsuga menziesii. The sequence goes on from LPNX010410372.1 coordinate 527,926, forward strand.
ATTGATCCTTACTCCAACATTGAACTCCCTCCCCTGGTCAACATATTTATGACAATTTTTTTTTAATAACATTGAGTCAACCCAACTATAATATTAATATATGCTACACAAGTGCCTCCTCCCTTCAAGATTCTTTAGCCCCTTGATGTCATGATATTTTTATTTTTGTCAGGGCAAGATGACTCTTCGAGATCCCAATCAAGAAGACGTGATGAAAGTCCAAACAAAAAAATACTTCATCTACATCAACAAAAACATTATCAAATACTTCGTGATCAGATATTGATCGCCCCAACTTTATACCTTCCATGATTTAGACAAGCTATCCATTGTGTGGTGAACTTCCTCCATGATTGTGCCTGCACATAGAAAAAGATAGACTCATGCATTAGTCAAAATGAGTAAGTAAGACTATAAGCCCTTCCTGAGGCAACTCCGGTTGTGAATTGTTCAAACGGAAACGATAAATTTTCTTACGATATCAGGTTACTTTATGTCGACAAAGCATCAAATAAGCGAGCTAATAATAACTTGGTTACATGACGACAGTAATACATAGCGGAAGAAAAGTAAGTAATAACATCTGTCTAAGTTATGGAATAGTATATATATCCAATGTGTATACAATTTCTTGAACCTAATTTTTTCCTACACCTAAATATAGATTCAGACAAATCCTTTTATTTATCAAGGAAGACCTCATCTAAACATTGCTTTCGAGCTACTAATGACAAGTTTAAGCATAGAGCATCTCTGAGCATCTCTAGTGTAGTTATTAGATAACATAAGATGCATCTCTTTGAAATCGAAACTATCCTGAAGTTTTGATAAGATGCATATTCTCTTTTGTAAGGACATCTAGTATGCATTTTCACAAGAACAAAAATGATGATGTTGATGCTTAAATTTGCATCTAAAACTAGAGATTAAGAGATGTTGATTCATATACGAGAATAACAAAATTATAGAATTAATGCCTAGTTCTGCAAACGTTTCTTAAGATGATGTTGCTTTAACAAAGGGGTTGGCATAACATTAGAAGGGAAACTATTTTCTTGCTGGAAATACAATTTCAGAAGTATCAAATACTACAAAATTTAAAACTACGGCAACCATTCATTGACTTCCAACTAAATATGTAGAGGAAAAATGCAGAGATTGGAAGCATAGATACTTACATGTTTTCTTTCCAATTCTACTCATTCCATAGATACAGCTAAATCCAGTACAATTTTCCAACAACCTTTCCTCGACCAACTCTGCAAATAATAAATCTCTTAGAAATTTAAACAAAAAAAAAGTCATGATATTGCCAGGTTATTCTCCCAATAAACCTTTCGACAATTTACCTAGAAACCAGAAGTACCTGGTAAAAACCACCATGGGGCCAAGGGTTTGAGAAATGGATTGTTAAAAGCTTTTTAATGTTCATTAAACTACTTCTTCATAACACAAAATAAGGCTGGAATGGAGCAGCACTGGGTGGACTGGAAATGAGGATCATAATTAGAGTTACAGAAATGTAGTGAAAGGTTTTAAATACTAAAAATACTTTGCTCCTTCGTATATAATTTTTTATTTTAAAAAACTACAATTATGTGATATGACTTTGAAAACACTAATTTTTATCTTAATCGTCCTGTTCTATTCTTCCCTGGGCTCTGGGCTTTAAATATCTAACCCAAGGAGCTATATCATAGGTAGATCATAGTCTTGAGAATCCAGGTCGAGTGGACACAACTTGTCTATTTTCAGCTCATCAGTTGAATTGCATGCATCGTTGCCATAGTATTCCTTTTGCGTTGAACCAAGGAGAGAAATGATGCATGCAATTCAGTTGATGAGGTGAACTTAGGCAAGTTGTGTCCACTTGACCTGGATTCTCAGGACTACGATCTACCTACGATATAGATCGTCGGGTCAGATATTTAAATCCCAGAGCCCAGGGCGGAATAGAACATGATGATTAAGATAAAAATTGGTGTTAAATTCAAAGTCATATCACATAATTGTAGTTTTTAAAATTAAAAATTATATACGAAGGAGAAAAGTATTTTTAGTACCTTTAGAGAGATGAAAATGTGAGCATCGAAAAAAATGACCTCATTTCCTTGGGTTATATCAATATCCATTGTTTACTCTTCAAAATTGTTATTGTGCCACACATTTGCAGTTAATCTTGCTAGTAAATTATTGAATGGCATTAGAATTTACATCAATAAAATGTGACTAATTGTTTTGGTGTTTCATAATGCTAAGAGTGGAAGAAAAAAAAAAGGTGTTATGGCGACTGTGGGATCCGAAAAACAAAAAGTATGGAAACTAAACATGATACTACATCTCATTTCGACAAGAATTGAAAATGTTCAATGACATGAATTCAAATGGGGATTCAAAACACAAGGTGTCCAAGCATCTTTTGGAAGACTTAATTAAATGAAACTTTACATGATGCATATGCAAATACAATGTCAATATCAAGCTATGAGTTCGGTCAAGGTCTCTAAAACCATCGATCGATCTTTTACATGTGTTTTTAAATACCTCTAGTGAATTTTTATGTGCGGTTAGAGAAAAGCTCGATCAAGCTAGCAACTTAATTGAGATTTTCGAAACTTAGCTAAAAAAATATTCGAGTGCCCATATTCATGTGTGCACATGAATATGGACACCCAAAAATTTCTTTAGTCAAAGTTTTTAAAATCCTGTATTGTTCATCAGAACAAGGTCTTCGAATTCAATTAAAATCAAACATAGAATTATATGATAATAAAATTTAATAAAACATAATTTCGACTAGAAGAATGATACTTGTGGGTAATAGTACATACCTTGAAGAAGAAACAAATAAAATATTTTACTACTGCCACTTCCTCTAGAGTTTATGTGTAGATATTAGTCGTGGATTAATTGGAGTCATAGATGTGATCAATTATATCTATAACTCTAACATCTATGACTTAATTGACGCATATCTACAAATGAATATAAATGATCATATGCTATCCATCAAACGTAGTGAATTAAATCATGGGTTTGTTACCTATTTATAGTTATAACTATTATAAATGCTCGATCGAGCTTTTGTTTTAACCCTCGATTGAGTTTTTGAACCCTCAATCGAGGGTTTATCAAAATATCGATCAAGGGTTTAAAAAGACCTCTATCGAGCGTTTTATAAACCCTTGATCGAGGTGTTAAAACCTCGATCAAGGCACATTTTTTTTATTTTGCCAAAATTGCTTTGCAAAAAATTGTAACCCACCTCCATGGATGCACCCTAAATCCTAATATTACATGTAGTAAACAAATAAAAAATTTTATTACATAATTTTGGGGATGTTACAAATTTTATTCAAAGGCCATAAATGCAGCACGTTTCTCTTCCATTTTTTTGAAATATTATTTGAGTATTCCAAGGGTGATCATTCTGAGGAACTCTTGTTTCTTAATCTGACACTAATGTCAAAGGAGGTGGTTTTCCACAAGGTATAATCTTTTTTAAAGGAAAAAATATGTTGTATATGTTCACGAGATTGTTATTGAGTTTATTTTATTATGTGTTTTAATGGAGACATAGACATGTTATTAGTTAACTTATTACCTCCACCTTTTTCATAGTTGGGCTCTAAAATGAAAATAGTTATGATAGAAAGGAGGAAGGACACAACAAAGAAAAGTAATACAATCTACATGTAGCCATCCACCTTGACCGCTAGATCAACCAAGAGTCTAAAGGCAAGGGAACTTCCTAGCACAAGACAACATAATTGTTGCAAATGAGGAATGTTCTGTTCATTTGGGATTAAACCATGTGTTCACCAAACCTTTTAAACAAGGATTGTATATCTCCCAGCAATGCAATCTTTTCATCTGAAGCAATAGTTGTGGTAGCATCCTTGAACTGATTAAGTGAACCCTTACTCTCTAAAGGATCTCCATAGTTCTTTGTCTTAATATGCAACAAAGGACACAAGGATTGGATGTTCAAGTATGAATGTCTTTTTGTGGTAGGGATAGGGGTAGGCCATGATCAGGTATAGAGGTTCCCTCAACAATCATATCCTCTTCAATATATCGATGAATCTACTATTAAAAAGTATTAGGCTTCTATTATGACTTTAATTGAGTATCCTAACTACTATAATGAAGTTAAACAAGACGAGAAGTAGGGGAGAATAGTAGTCTCATGGGTGGTGCATTGGAAGTATTAAGATATTAGGGGGGGAGTATCATGACATGCTTGATTTATGTTATATAATCCTCAAACCTTATACAACAGCCTGCCTAATTTTTTGTTTGCAACCATATAACAAGGAGCAGTAGTATCAATGCTGACATGCTTAATAAATCTCCTCGTATTCTCTAATCTGTTGGGAAATACCTGTGAAATGATCAATATGAATGGTGATGATGGATGTTAAATTTCTGGCTAAATTCATTAAACCAATATGTGTCTTAGCGATATTTTACTGCTTGTTGTTTTCTTATTTTACTGTGCAACAAGAAGACTACCAACTCGCCCCCTTTAGCACTCTAGGTTTTAATTTGCTACCAATTATGTCAAAATAAAATTCCACATAGGGTGATGATGGATGGGGATCAACTCTAAGTATCCCAACTTATTATAGAACATAGTGTACATGCCACAAGTAGAGGCACATTCATATACAAAGCAATGGTATATAACAATGTTTTTTTACCATGACAAGAATATGAAGTATAACAAAAGGAGGAAGATTAGGCAATTCTTTGTACAAATAAAACATAATCAACCAATAACATAAAGGAGTGATGACTCCATTAAGGGAATACAATAAGGTATTTCATTGACCATAGCTATACCTAAGAAGCATGTTGCAACTTCAATAACTGAAACTGGACCAAATCCTAGATTGGCAGCAAGGGCATTAGGAAACAACCTAGCCATGATGGCTACAAGACCATTTACCAAGACTATTGACTTAGAAAAGGTCAACGATAACCATTGTGCATCAAAAGTAAAACCCTCTTCAAATGTTGAGCAACAAGTCATGATTCAAGTATCCTTCAGATATAATTACTTATTTTTTCCTGTTTTAGTCATTGTCTTCGGGCACATATTACGAGGAGATGGAAGTGAATATTTGGAAACCAAAAGATTTTTTTGTTAAGCATGGGATAATTCACAAAAACCCCCTTCATATTTTCAACAGGTGTAATGGTTTGGAATATTCGAAGGGACCTTTATAACTTATTTTATACAGGTTTAAATAGTAAATTATTTCCTGTTTTGGTCATTATCTTTGGGTGCTCTTTCCTGAAATCTGGAGAAGAATTTTTAAAAACTAAAGGAGGATTTTGTTAATAATGGACTTATCTACAAAATCCTCTCTCATTTTTCAGAAATATATCACGGTTTAGGACTCATATAGGTGGTTGTTTGAGACCTTTTGTTGCCCAATTTCACCTTTTTCTCATAATTTCGCCTAATTTCTCCTAAGTTATCATGTTGTAAATTATAGGTGTTGTTGTACCGACAGTAGGGAGGTGCTATACAACCCAGTATGAGGGAGATGTTACACTACCAATAGTGAGAGACAGGGTGAGAGACCTACTCAATCCAATTTTGGCCTTTTCACTCAAGCCATGCTCTTCCCTACCATCAACTTCTGTATTTTTAACCAAGCAGGAGATGACAAGGCATTGACAGAGTCCAAATAATGAAATTTTGAACCAAACAGGAGCTGACATGGAATTTCAATATATCTAATGAAATTTTGAACCAAGCAGAGGATGACATGGCATTGCCAAACATGTCCAAATAGTGAAAGGTTGATTAAAAGAACATAATACAAGGTTGGTTGTTGTCAGAAAATTGAACTATTTTAAATTTAATTGTACATATCTTAGGTTATACCATATTTATTACTCTTTTTCCACATACATATTTATGTGTGAAAAATTGATTTATTCCAAATTTAAATGACTAATGTTCAAATTTGGCTTCATTATTTCTATTTTATTATAGTTTTCATGTACAAACTTAAAAAAAGTTATGTACAAACTTCAAACAGCATTAGCTCATACAGTCATATAATATAAAATCACTATACAACCGTTAAAATAAAAAGGCTTCAAAACCAAATATTCAATTGACTAAACAATCCAATCACGCGCAGTCATTCTTTTAGATTCATGTGACTTAGTCAGGAGTAAGCTTTTGAGATGTTTTAATTCTCGTAATAATGATAGGAAAAATTGGAGATAAAATACCTGGACATGTATCCTTTGTTTTTTTATTTACTATCACCACAGTGGATCACAAACTATGTAAAAAAAACCATGCCATTCCTTGCTTGGGATGGTTGGTGACTGACCTGGTGCTAGTTCTGATGGTGTGCTTATTGTTGGGTCAATTAACAAAGGCCCTTTCTTGTCTCACTAGTGCTACTCTGCTTTTGATGGTCTGTACTTTCCATTACACTATGAAAATATATAAGCGAGGGGGATGTTATGGCCCTTCCTTATTGATTTGGGACTTATCCAACTGAAGAAGTGGAAAAATGAAGCATTGCCAACCCCCATTTGTTGGGACTTATCCAACAAAAGGTCAAATTTGCAATTGGGTAAGTTGAGTAAAGAACATTTTGTAAGCATTCATTGGATTTATGCACTTTACCAAGGTTTTATATGTTGTGATGTTGATATTTTCTTTTTTTGCTTTTGTTGGTGTTGTTGATATTTATTGCCATAAGCTTTCAAGAATTTGAAGTGTTTATATGTGAATTAGCTATTTAATTTGTTTTTTGTGCTTTCTCTTGAAGTGCTAAGAAGTATACTTAGATTTGTAGCATGGTGTATGACCTTTCCTATATTGTTCTCTCTGCACTATAGCAAAGTATTTCCATGGAATAGCCTTTTTTTACATTTTATAATATTTTGGTCCTTAATTATGAGATGGTTTACAAGAGGAGAAAATTAAAAGCAGAATTTCTTGGTCCTTAATTACAACATGGCTTAAATGAGAATGGATCTATTTATTGGAAAACAGTTTTGTTTTAGTTTTATTAAATTGTCTCCTGTGATATTTGAAAGTGTTTTGTCTACATTTGCATTAAGAATTAATCAGAGTAATGCTTCCAATAAGTTGAGTGTGATTTGAGAATGACATTGAGCTATACTTGTTAACTGAGATGGTTTCCTTTTATTGTATTGAAAATTCTTACAAAAGTCAGTCGATTACCTATTAAGACATGGTTCGTTACAGGTGTATAAATTTTCAACTAATAAACGCCCAAGATCTGGATTTTGTGATATGGTTTTACACGGGTTTAAAGTTGTTCCATATGCTTAAGAATTATTCTGACATTGTTGCATGCTCCTAATATCAATATTCTCTTTTATAGAACATTGCAATTTCAAATCCAATGTCATTGCTAAGTGTCGATCCCAGAGGCTCACCGTATTTAAATGTATGTAATCCCATCACCCCTTTTAATAATACCAATTTTTTCCAGTGTACAGGTGGCTCAGTAATGGAAAAACATAACTTTTACAGTGACAAAAATCTCCCCTCAAACATAACATAGTCCAAATATTGAGGACTCAAGATTGTACTATGGACAATCCTGGAGTTGATCCTATACTGAATCCAAGATGGGGTTCTCTTATGTGATTGGGGATTACTTGTCCCTAGCCTATAAACATTGTGCCCACTTCCCTGACGTTGATTCTAGATTTGTTTCCCAAATTTAGATCTAGGTGATGTGATGAATCGTTTCTTGCTTGTTTTGGGAGTTCTATAATTTCTTTGATGTATTTTCTAGCTAAAGAGGTAAGTGTTTCTTCTTGTCTTCCTTGAACTAGTAATTTATGGGTCTGCCCCTCTACATCATTTATGATTCTACGATTGTTGTTGTGGATGACTTGAGATGGAGACTCACAACCTATAAGATTGGTCTAATGATGTTTAGTGTTCCCTTAGGCAAATTTTTAGGTGGTGAATCGTGAGTGAGGCAACATGTTGGATATGGACAGTCATTGAGTTTCTCTCAACTACTCTTCCAGTGCCAAATTTTGATTAAATACCTTGTGTTACTTTAAATACCCACTCTTAAGAACATGAATATAGATTTAGATTTTGTTCCATGTTGGTAATTCATTTCTAATGGGTGATATTCATATGGGTGGTGGTATTTAGGAAACCACAACAAAGTGCAAGAAGGTATGTCTGTTTAAATTTCAGAATTATTTTATATCTGTATTCACTTTCTCATTCATCCCTCACACTAGCAGGTTGTTGTAATATGATGTGAATTACCTTGAGAAAATGGAACTTCAGGCCTTGAATTGATCACTGATGCAGAGCAAGGAAGAGGTCCCAATGGTAGGATGTTTGCAAGAAAAAGGAAGACCCATTGGTTGCTTGTGATATTCAGTATTTTGGCCCTTCATGTAGGTCAAGCTGGTGATATTATTCTTGGCAGGTATTACTTTAATAATGGTGGTAACAGCATATGGATTTCAACCCTTGTGCAATCATCTTGGGGTTCATTACACATGGGAGAATAATGACCGATGGGTACTTGAATTTATTTCAAAGATGTTGAGAATATTATTTGCATTCTTTGAAGTTTCTTTCAAAGGGTCATTTTGTATTGCTGTGTGTGAACTAGGGAAACTTTACAATCTTGATTTGAACTAAAGGGACTTTTATCCACCATTGATAAAATATCAACAAGAATCCATACATAAAATTCCAAGAGCCTTTGATGTCAAGATTTCCATTATATTTTCTATAGTTATTTTTTGGAATCTTACAAATTATTTTCATTCACAGTAACAGTGCCATCTGGCATCAAGAAAGAGTCTGTTTTTTTCACTTCCAAACTGTTGAAGTTAATCTTCAAATCACATTTAGCATACATTCCAACTATGGGTAACAATCATGAAATGGGTATTGAACTTTGAAATACCCAGGGATTCCTTTGCCATTTGCTTATACTACTGATTTTATGGAAGCAATAATGGGAGCAAACCCAAATAGTGACAGCTAGAACAATGGATGCAACTAGGCTTCCAATGGAAATCACTTAGAAGAGTTATGACAATGCCTGCAAGGGGTCAATGCATGGATGTCAACATTGAAGCCACCAAACCCATAAATATTCCAACAGACTAGAGATCAAATCTTGCAAGGAAAGTTCATGAAGATCTCATTAATATCATTAAGGATGTAGACCATATATATTATCTATTGACGATCATTATTTTAAGGAGTTGCTAGGGGGTTGGTTAGAGGTTGGTTAGGGTTTAGGAGAATAGTATTTTTTAATTGTAAAGTGAGAAGAGTCTACAATGTTGTCTCTCTCACTCATGACCTATGCTTGGTTTATGAGAACACTTCTCTGTTTTGAAGCAATTGAAGTACAAGGGTTTTCTTCTCTTTTTGTAAGTATTTTTTGGTTCTTATCCTTTAATGTTGTAAATGATGTGCTTGATTAACTAAAATTGGTAAATGCGCTTATGTTATCTAATTGTAGAAAAGAAAATAGCATAACTTAAAATGCTGACACTTTCAACCAAAAAACAAAAGGATAAACATCATTTGAGTTTTGAGTCTAAATAGAACTGCACCCTGCATATACTTGTATTAATCTAGCAGAAACAACGCCTACCACCTCCAAGACTAACATACATTATAGATTTCATGCCACTATAATACTTGCGATGTTGACACCCAAGCCAGGCATCATCTAAAATTTTACAATTTACATTTCGAAAGTTATAGCCCTAATAGACTTTTTTATTAAAAGATAAATTGCTATAGTATGCCATTCAGAAACACTGCAGTTGACCTTCCTTGAAAATAAGATGCTATTTTTCCATGAGTTCTATTTCAATAGGATAGATCTGAAAAGAGGTGCATCATGCACATCTATTTCAATATGAAGGAAGATGATGCTTATGTGCTCATGTTTTCCAGCAATGCACGGTCATGCCATTGATAAAATTATATGTACAAAGATTTATATTTACAACAGTTTATATCAAACAATCTGGTTATCGGTATGATGAACATGAACCATAGATAATTGCTAACTCATAAGTCTATATTTTTTATCATACTTGTGGAGGTTTAATATAATAGCCATATGCGATGATTAAACATCACACAATCTGATAAGGTAAGAAGTTGGTGTAGTTACTATGTTAATTTGAAAGACTTATAAATTATATCAATGTTAATTCGAAATGTTTGGTAGATAATATATGATAAGTCTATTACATCATGTCTCCAACAATAAACTTCTATAGTGTATCATAGCAAATCTAGAGTAGGGATATGACCAACTTTAAGAATAATAGTTTATCATAATATATTTAGAGTAGTTGAGTGCCTGCAAAAGTACAAAAAATATTGCTAAACGAAATGATAAAAATATGTAGATGCATTTAAAGAAGAATTCTTAATATGGCTCCATTATGGAAGACGACCTTCGCCTTTATGTCCAAGGTTGGAATTTGGAAAACATTTCAACTGTAAAAAAATGATAATGCCAATGTTAATTGTATAATCTAAAGTTTTTGAAAAAAAAATGTTTTTTAATTATTAGTGATAATGATCCCATCAAATTCCAACACTTCTGTAATGCTTTAGGATCATCCTTATTTGAAAAATGCTACAACAATGCTCTCTTTTTGAAGGGTGCATGTATTATGTCAAATACATACATTGACGTCCATAATGCTTTGAGGGTTATCCTTCTTGGACAAATGTTGCAGCATTAAGGATAACTCTTATTATGTGTGGCATTATTCGGGACAAATGTTGCATCGGGATTCTTATTTTTTTTAAGGATAACTCTTATTATGTGTGGCATTATTCCGATTAATCAAAATTATATAAAGTTGTCTAAGTATTGTATTTTTTTTTTAATTTTACTAATTTATTGATTGTTTTCTTCATAATTTCATTAATTCTAGATGTATATAGATCCAAAAAGCATAATAACTAGACAAATCCAAATTAGATAAATAAGATGGTATGTCATAGACAAAAGGAATCCAAATGGACAGTTAACACTTTGTTGACTTCGCTAAATAACCAAAACTCTGTTGGCATTAAGATATTTCCATTCAAACTTTACAAATGAAACTTATGTCAAACAAGTTTTCCTTGTTATTTTTACATACACATCACTTCATTCATAGTTTTGGTCAAAAAATTTGTGTCCCATAGGTACGCAACTCCACCTAATTCATTGTAGCCTTAAAATTTTTACACATCCAGGTTGATGCTCAAGGGATGAAACAATACATAAAGAATACGTTCATAATGATGAATTGTTGTATCAACACCTTAAGATTTTCCAAGTAACCTCCATAGGCCTGTTGCAAAAATGATTGGTAGCTGCTTACTGTTGTTTTTCCTCAAACGACTGCTCAGATTTGCTTGAGTGTGTCCAAAATACATTGTTTAGGCCCTACGGCTACTGCTGTTGTATTATTTTAGGTGACTGGTAGCACCTATACCTGCTCTTTATTACCCTCCTTGTAACTGTTAGAGTTCCCAGGTTGTTGTCCTTGGATGTTACAATGCCTAGGATGTTGCAAATGTAGCCTGAAGTTGTTGTAGTGTTCAATAAGGTTAATGGTGGAAACTTGCCACAAAAATACCAAACATTTCAGAACTCAGTACATTGAATGTTGAAAATATCTTATTTCACTAACAACAAAATTGCTTCATAGTTTACTCAAAAATCCAAGAACACCAGGGAATGTAAACATTTCAGAATAAATACAGGAAGAAAAATAAAAATAAATAGGGAAACTAGTAAATAAAGGAAATGTTATAATTATGACTAAGAAATAATTTAACAACATCTGGAAAAGACAGAATGGCAGTGATATGGGACAATAAATTGCATATTTTAATGATGTACTATAGATCGATAATCCATATGACTGATTATGGCATCAAGGAAGAATAAATTGTTTAGACACTTGACAAGGAAAAGTGAATAATGGCAACCCAATGGGTAATACATGGAAACAATGTTCTGTGTGGAATTTAGGGTTGATAGTCGATGATTAGCTAGTGTTGAGGAAATAATGGCCTATGCTTGAGCGTCGTGAACACAAGGGGAGTGTTGTAAAAAGTTTTTGATAGAATCAAGCTTCATGCTTCAGTTGATAAATACATGAAGAAGACTATTATTCCCACCCACAACCGGATAGTTTCTCCTGCACTAACTTAAGGGCCAGCATCTGCAAACTCTGATAGAAATATTCGCCTTCACCATGTGGCATGATAGAACTGTATTTCACAGTGGTTTGGCAAGGAAAACACCAGCAATGGATCTTGTCATTGCATTGCAAAGCATAAGAGTCATGTGTATAGAGCCAGTGCTTCCAAGCATGCCCATTAGTAATCAAGATACCAAATGTGTTTGACCAATTATGAATACATGGATACACTTTCAAGAGAATTTGTAGAATCCCACATCAAGGCTTAGCTTTTAAATAGCCAACTTGAAATAGTAGCAGGAGATAAAATAGGAGAAAAATAAAACATACATATAAGCACCATACCTAGCTCCAGCATTAGCAGCAGTTAATAAAGCAACATGTGTGTTGGGCTCTGATCTATCAGTATTAATCAGAACTTGAATTTAAAATCAATCCGGGTTTGTGAACTTCGAGACACATCCAAGTTTAGGACAGAGAAGCTGGACTCATTTAGAATTTAACTATCTGTAATTGAATCTACTGACAGAAACTAAAATACTGCAGCTCACAGAGACAAAATCCTTTTACAAGGGTGACTTCGTTTGTTTCCTTTTAAGCATACAGTAATTGATTTGTGAAAGCATAAAAGACTGAAGTAAAAAGGAATTAAAAAACAAATTTATAACCCTAGGATCAAACTACAGAATTCTACCAGCGCTGAAAGACAATTACCAATCAAGATCTCTTACAAGACAACATTCATAAATTGTAAATGTCCTTTACCATTTCATTATTGGATAAACAACAATAGATAATGAACTAGAATCTTGGTTTAAACCTTCAACGCATTCAGTATTTAACCAGTAAAAAAAAAACAGAGTTTATCCAATATTGCCAGTGATGTACAGCACAATAGAAATTGTAATTTGAACCGTAAATAAAAGAAACAGAGCATCAATAGAATCGATTTAAAACCTGACTGAACTTGTTCTACGATTTATAAACTGGAAATTGCAAGAAAATGCATACCAATGACACGATTTGGATAACTAGCATCAGAAGTAAATCGCTGCAACCATCAAATCGATCTACCGGCAACATGAAAGTGTGAGAGTTCGACGATGGGGGCCCTCCAAAGCCTTGCTCAGCACACAATGAAAGATTTCATAGAACTAAAGCTTTATATTCATTCACCAGAAAATTGTTTACACAGAGATACCACGCAGTTTGGAAGCACAAGTGCGTTCCTCTTCAAAATCGTGATAATCTTTCTCATTGTCTTATGAGTGATTTATACAAATTCAAAATCAAACTGTAATGCTATAAATCTGCATCTAATTTAATGCTAAGAGCTAACGAGATCA
>LPNX010410372.1:553519-613675 GCA_001517045.1 Pseudotsuga menziesii
GACAGGTGTGGAGGATGGTAGGAAGTTGTCCCAAATTTCTTAGGAATGGAAAAATTAAAACTATATTGACAAACAAATATATTTGAAAAAATGAAAATTTCTCAAACAAAAACCTGACCCAAAACAACTCTCCCCTTGCCTCCAAATGAAGTGAAATGAATGAAACAACACAGGGTGCATGTTTTAGTAAAAACAATTGGGGTTTGGTGTTTCTTTGTTTTAGAATATGTTATTAAGTTTTGATTGTCATGCAATGCTATGCCATTTTGGGATCATGCTTGGATGAAAAAGCGCTGAAATGGGTCTGTTTTAGTGTTTTTATGGGACCCAACATACCACGATGTCTGGGCTCACTGTAGCCTGCCAAGGAACATCTAGGAATTCTACAACAAATTGGCTACTTCGAGATGTTGTGTTTCTCGTCAAGGGATGCCCCGACATCCCTTGACAAGAAAAAAGTACCAAGAACATTCCCATAATAGGTTGGGGGTAGTCCAACTTTCCTCCTGGATTTATACAGGATACAACTCATAAGGCATGACTTTATTCCCCCTAGGCCTTTCACTAGGTGATAATAATCCAAAATTATCCAAACCGTTGTACTTGATCAAGCAACTTTGATTAATGAAATATAGCAATAATCCTTTCTATTTGAATTATGGTGAATATTTGAATGTTGAGAATTTGTTGTTATGATTTCTCACTTTTGTTTTTAGGATCAGTGCGAGAATATTTGATAAGTAGGATTCAATGTTTGGTCTTACCTACTAATATCTTCATATTTTCATGGCTTTCTTCTTCCTCCTCTCCCAAGGGGACTCATGCATTGATCAAGACAAAAAGGATGCTCCAACATCCTTTGATAGGACAAAAAGTACCAAAAACATTCCCATATTAGTTCAGGGACAATCCAACTTTCCTCGTGGAGTTCTACAGGATAAGGCTCATAAGGCATGACTTTAGGCCCCCCTAGACCTTTCACTAGGTGATAATAATCCAAAATTCTCCAAACCATGTAATTGATTAACCAGCTTTGATTAATCAAAGATAGCAATAATCCTTTCTATTTGAATTATGGTGAAAATTTGAATGCTGAGAATTTGTTCTTATGATTGCTCACTTTTGTTTTTAGAATCAATGCCAGAAATTTTGATTAGTAGTATTCAATGTTTGGTTTTCCCTACTAATATCTTCATATTTTCACGTCTTTCTTCTTCCTCCTCTATCAAATGGACTCATGCACTGATTAAGACAAAAAAATAGAATGTACTTTCAAATTTGGGTTTTGTGGAGCAGAGATTGCTGATTTTATTTACATATTTGAAGAATCTGGTTGTATACCCCTAGGAACTAGCAAACACTAGTTTCAGAAAGAAGGATTCATTGTTAGTGACAACAAAGCTGGATGTTCATAAACCCCCATGATTTAATAAAATATATTTTCTCATGTTCATATTTAATCAAACGAGTAGCAAGTGTTGACAGTGACCTAATTGAGTTATTGCTATATTCTCTAACTATATTAAGTTCATAGATTCTAGCATTATTTACAAATTTTTGTTTTGAGTAGCATTTATTTCAGACTGTTGTAGTATCCCATAGAAATAGTCTACAGAGTGCAGAATCTTTGTACCATGTGATAGAAAACTTCTTCATTAACCACCTTGATTGTAAGGGATATAGCTAGACTAGAGGCATAATGGATCTTTCTCTGTTGGTGGTGTGCAGATGGATACAGTTCATTTCTAAAAGAAGCAGCTTTTTTAGGGAGCATATAGAAAAATTGTAGTCATATCGAAAAATCTTGTCAATGTAGAATCTGTGTATCATGTGTTACAAATTTTCTTCATTAACCACCTTGATTGTAAGGGATATAGCTAGACTAGAGGCATTATGGATATTTCTTTGTTGGTGGTGCGCATAATGGGTACCGTTCATTTATGAAAGAAGCAGTTTCTTAGGGATCATATAGCAAACTACAGTCATGTCAAAGAAGTTTGTCTATGTTCTATTATTGGAATCGGGTCACAAATCTTGTCAACATTTTATGGCATGGAATAATAGGGCAGAGTTGCAAACCAGATAATGTTGTGGAAACTTGCTTCAAATCTCATGAGGGAATCTTTATACAATCTGTGCACTAAACTGGAGGTCTATGTATATGCCCCTATAGGAAATTGGTGTAGAAAGATGCAATCCAGACCTAGAGGAAAAGCATAACAAGCATATAAAATATTGGCTTTGAAAAGAACATGGAAACATGTATTGCAGTTGATCTTTCAGTTGATGTTGCTTTTAAAGGGTATAATTAGCAGTTAGTGTACCTAGAATTAAACATATATCTATATTATCAAGCCTTGTGTGTAATAAAATATATCATTAGTTAATATTCAAAGACAGACAAAGCTAGGGTTAAGAAGCAGTGTCTTATTTGTTGAGAAGACAATTTGGCAATAGAGGGAATCTTAGGACTTTGTTCTCTATCTCATTCTCTCAACCTCCTGATTTGTGGATCTATTGTGGTGTACCCTGCAATAGTTTCAGTTCAAAGCTACATAACAGTCATAAGACTACCTTTTCTTCCATTTCTTTCAACAAACAAATTCTTTATAAAGCTACAATGGTTGTTGGTTATCTCACAAAGATATAAAAAAATTAATCCTACAAAAAATATATTATGTCTATCATACATGCCACTTATTACAAGTTACCTTTCATATTGGAGTAGCTTTACCTTGTATACTGTAGAAAGTAATCAATAGTTTTTCTCTTATTCCAACCACCATAAGCACACACCCATGAAGGGAGATATTGATGGAAAAGAGTCGGCATCACCCGCAATCCATGAGCATGAACTCATTCAATTTTGCATATATATCGACCTAGTGATTTCCTATTGATTTGTGGCAGAAGACGAAGTGGAAGTAATTCAAACTAATACAAGACTAAGGATGGTGAATCCAACATGATAAAAAACATGGAGCTAATTACATAGATAAATACATTTAACGATAATTCAAATTGGCAATCAGGCTATCTTTTTGGTCCTACAGAAACTCACAGCTTTCTCAAAACCATCAAGGGGTTCTTCTAGAATTATTTTGTTCCAATCAATACCATGCGAAAAACTGTAGCATTTGTTTCTTGAGATAAATGCAACTCTTTGTCTGGACCAGACCAGGACCAGGGATTTTCCTCTCCGTGTGAATCAATAAATGAAAGATTAACTTGAATTTTAGCTATCTATAGAGAATTATAATAAAGGAGCAATCATACAAAGAATATTAGAGTTGTTTCGTTTCAGTAAACTTACAGACAACTAAAAGTTGGGTGAGAAGCCTGTAACATCCCCTCAGAACGCGACCGAAAAACGTGAAGCGTAATTAAATTGCATTGTAAGTATCAAAACTAATTAATCAAAATTATAGATGAAATTTAATAATGCTAGGAGACTAAAAATGTGTGCAACTAAAAATGATATTGGGGAGGAATCCACTAGGGGGAGAGATGATTGGATAGGAGGCCATGCCATTAGATTATGGGGGTCGTCTTAAGCGTTATGGACACTGAAGTCGCTCTTTCGATTTAAGTATTTACCTGAGCTAATGTTAGAAGCTAAATGCCACCAGGGGGGGAGGTTAACGGCTACCAAAGCTTTGGGAATCTAGCAAATATAACTTGGTATCACCTTGGTTTCGATGAGGAAACCAATTACAATACTCATCTTGGGTAGACACTAGTCAAATTCCTTACATGCTTAAATAGTGATCTACCCTTGTATTTAAGATGTTTCATTTTATTCCAAACATATGAGATTAGGGTTCAAACATGAGGGATAGCCTACCTTGAGAACCTAAGAGTAACTACGACAATTAAAAACTTGTTGGACTTTATTCTTTTGCAAAGAAATCATAAAAGTTAAGGAGGTTACTCTCACCTCCTAATAATGAAGGTAATTGCGGGTAAAACATAGGTTGCATTTATGATATATATATATATAGTGGTTGTTAAGGAAACACTTTGTATGTATGTAATGGAGTGTAAAAACCTGATATAATGTAATACAAATCCTATAATATATATGTAATGGAATGTATAAAATGAATTTTATTACTATCGATATATACATATAGACTTAAATCTAAGATGAACTACATACGTTATTAATAATATGTTTTGGTTCCTCTATGTATGTATATATATATATAGTTCTTTTCCTATTATGTTTTAATGATATGAATGAGTGCATTTAAAGCTCGCACCAGCTCTTCCCCCTATGGAGAAGCCAATTAGGGTGCAAGGTGATGCAACTTCCTTTTGGAGTAGTCTAACGGGTCGACGATTTCGCCCGGCGTTAGACTACTCCGTCCATCGTCTCCGTTAACAGGCTCTATTAACCATCAACGCCTCTGGCCCCTTCCGTTCTCGTTTCTGTGAGCATTCTTCATCGGGTCCCACATGATCCCTGCAGATCCATCCTTCCCGTCCGTCGGCTCGATGTCCGTCGCCGGGCGAAATCGTCGCTTCACTGTTCAGACGTGGTGTTCAAGACACCGAATTTGAAATTTGAATTTCAAATGGCCACCGTCCACGAAAGTTTCCTACGATGGTTCTTCACACCAATTCCCTCCATTCTCGGCCATGGCAGAAGAAGCTTCCCATTCCATCAAGGATACCTCCGAAAACTGGCGGTCGATAGTTCGAATCCTGCACAATGTGCAGAGGAGGAGCGCTTTCCAGGTTTGCAAGAAGGAAACGCGTGAACGGATGTGAAAGATGTTTGTTCTCTGCATACTACGGCTTTGATGAAGGTGCTGAGCATTTTGCAACAGCTCATAAGATCTTTGGGGTCAGCATTGTCTTGGAACATTCACTACATATTCCCATACTCAAGCGTTGGTAGACAGTTGTAAGGTATCCTACCAGGCATAGGCTCCACTATGAGATCCCATCTATGGCTAGTTGGCAGACAGTTGTAAGGTATCCTACCAGGCATAGGCTGCACTATGAGATCCCGTCTATGGCTAGTATATGGCTGCTTAGCGCACATTTCAGCCTTGCAGCAACATGTATATGAACTTAATATTAATTGTAAGAACATAAATCGCTTATGCTGCAAGTATCTCTAGGTCTCAAGATATGTGTAATAAATTTTTTTTACAGCACTTTGCACGCAGAAATAACATCTCTCTGCCATGTCATACTATCCCGAGCGCTACAAGGTGTTCTTGTCTCCTCATTAAATTCTGTGGAATTTTCTTAACAAAACTTCAGTCAGTAAACCAAACTCTATCCAATTTCTGGTCTAGTCTGGTTCAACCTGCCCAACTAGACCAGAAATGAATTTGATGAGGAGACAAGATTTTTTGTTAAAAAAATTTGTTTAAAGGTTGTGGTTATAACATTTCTTAACAGTCGCTGCTACTGGCTTATTCCTTTCTCTTACATATGGAAAAGCTAAAATCTTTTCATAAATTCAATATTGTCGGTTGTTTGGTGATACCTAGTGCTTTTAACACTCGCTGCAACTTTGTAACCAACAGTCAGAAAAAACTTTGTCCCAACTAAAAACATTTTTTTATTAGATAAATATTTCCAACATTGAAAACAACACTATCAACTTCATTGAAACCCAGGTTGCCATGCACCTACTCCTTGATGCAGGGGCAGCAGTGTAAAAGTCAATCACGCATATTAACTGGTTTCATTTGTCTTATTCAAGAAGCTCATATTCATAGTAACCAGACAAAGGATTCAACCATAAAAAAACACCAATAAATATTAAGAAACCGGAAAATCAGCAGCACCATTCTTTAAGCTTCAAATCACTTAAATTCTTAATTTCAGTAATACACCCAAATTTGATACAGCAAAAGCATCAACAACTTCAAATCTGTAATACGTTTCTCTTTTTGAATGTGAGAGGACTGGTTTGAAATGGTCCTATCCCATTTGTATAATCATCTGTTTTGGTATAAATACAGATTGATTTTATCTACCTACCCAGTTGTTTGTAGGGTCACTTTAGAAGGTTTGGATCTTTTTATTATTATTTTTAGTTTGTGATGTACTTTTATTTAATCTATGGTAGGTGAAGATTGACAGACACAACTACCCATTTAATTTTGTGGAAATAGTTGCTTGTTAAACAAAGAATAAAATTTCAACTAATTACTAAATCAACATTAAATTGATTAATATACACATAAAAAAACATTATAGCTATCTGTTTTTTTAACCATCACTTAAATAATGCTTATTTAAATCTTAATCAAAATGGATTTATCATAACAATAGAGGACTACCATGAAATTAATGTTGATCTTACACTTGTTACACTATGGTTAATGTTTTTGATCCACTCAACTAAGCCCATAATATAAGATAATATTAAAAGGCTATCACCTTAATAACCAATATCTGCAATATTTCCAACTAGATTTGATTGTGAACACAGAGAATGGAATCTAACAAACTATTTAAAAGCAAATATAAACCAGGTATGGGAAAGCTAGGACAGTGCCATGATACTAGGTGCATGGAGAAGTTACTGTTCCACTATTCAAGTGGCTTGAAAAACGATGTATACACTAACTGTTGGAGTATCAGTACAACCTTCACATGGCCTAACCGTTGCACCTCTGGGAATATAAAACAAGTGGACTAACTTCCATTGGTAGTGATTGGGCTTTGTGCTGGGTTTCAAATGTTCACCAACATCTGAAAGTTTTGGTGTAACCCCAAACCTTACATGGTATCAGAGCAGAGGCCTCAGCTTCAACTCCCTCAAGCTATGCTGAAGGCGGGCTAGTGATTGGGCCTTGTATTGGGTTTCAAATGTTCACCAACATCTGCAGGTTTTGGGACTTGTATAAACCCTAACCAAAAGGTCATATATTATTTTCTCAACGCTCTCATATCAAGCGCTGCAAGAATGGGTGGCTCAAATATGCTTGTAGCCATGGTCGTTATATCAGCCAATGCCCATGTTGGGGATACCCAGAGAGAAACTTTCAGTCATTGCAATGCTAGGGTTTGTGGACCTCACTCTATCACAGAAGTGTGATTGAAAAAAATTAGAAAATAAAGAATTAATCTCGACGATGAATAGATGTCTATCTAAGACTTTCTCCATGTCGACAATAGACCATGCTGGAAATGATAGTCCACAGATGATGCAAAAAAAATAAAATAGCGTTTCATTTTCTAGAATATTGGATCTGATGGGTTTTTCCCAAAGAACACTGGATTATTGATAACAGCAGACGTTTCAATGTAGAACAGTCGGGCAACTTCTCTTACCTCAGTATTTTTAGAGGTATTTAGATATGATTTTAGATCTTCCATATTTATGTGGATAATCAAGATTAACCCAAATACAAGAAGTGTACAGCA
Source organism: Pseudotsuga menziesii (assembly GCA_001517045.1). Taxonomy (NCBI): domain Eukaryota; kingdom Viridiplantae; phylum Streptophyta; class Pinopsida; order Pinales; family Pinaceae; genus Pseudotsuga; species Pseudotsuga menziesii. Next base: position 560,915 of record LPNX010410372.1, read on the forward strand.
CTGATTCATTTTATTTTATGGTAGTATTAATTTGTATCTTGTTATGTTTAAATGTATTTTAATTAAGATTTAAATAAGTTTAAAGACTGCTAACACTTTGTTTTTTATTTTTTCATATTAGTTTTTAATTTTTTTATTAAATAGTATTTGTTTTGTGTTTATATTAACTCAAACTGTAACAATATGGTATGAATAACAAATATAAAATTATAGATTTTAGTTTTTGTTTAACAACCAATTATCTTCACAAAACTAAATTAATGGTTAACAGCTAACTATCTTCACAAAACCAAATTAATGGTTAGTTGTGCTTATCAACATTCACCTGCGAGGCTACTTGTAATTGTGCTAATTTTATTTGTTGTTAGTTGTAACTCTGAATGCATTGCAATGATCAAAACAAAACACTAAAGCTCAACTTCTCCCAGTGACATATGGTGAATAACACTTCATGTGTTTGAAAATAACAGCAATACTTACTGCTTTATCTTGGAAACAAACCTAAGATCAGGGAATACAGATAGAACAAAATCCCATTGTAGATAAAATAGTAGAATCTAAATGGCAAATTATACTGTTAAAAGGTGTCCCAGTACATCCAAATTGACGAAATCGTTAATTGAATACATTTTTATCCTACATATACGTCTAATAATTCTAAAACTTCTATCTGAAAACTAAATATGCATCTCTATTTCAACTGCCTTTCAAGCTTTTACCCCAATATAATTCTCACAAACCTTCAAGGAAATAGGTTATTCTAATCAATTAAATGAAGCTAATGTTATCAAATCTACTAAACTTAAACTTAGACTAAAAACCTACAAATCTATTACTTTTTAAGTTTTCTTCAGAGAATCTTTCAAATAATCTCAAAAGGTCATGGAGAATAGGAAAAGATTAGCAAAACATAACATAGAAATTAAGGTTCTATATGTGTCAAACCTCTCTTACTCATAAGTATCCCATACCTCTCTTACTCATAAGTATCCCATATATGTGCCTTCATAGTCTTATCATTATAAAGTGTGTCCTCATCTCAAAAGCATCCTAAACCAAATGTGAAGTCTTGGAAGTTTAATTTTGCGAGCATGATCGCGCCGCACGTTCAAATCCCATAAGCCTTCAACATTATGTTGAAGTATTTGTATTCACATGATAAAAGATAAAAGTAGTGATCAAGAAGGCCAGAATCAAAACAAAACCATATTTGAGTATCAATTCCTGGTAACGCTTCCACCCCTCTTCCATTTAACCTTACAGAACACAACATTGTATCCTGCACCCTTCAACTGTTTCACAAGGAGCTCTCGAATGCATGTCTACAGTGACAGTTTTTACAAGAGCAAATCAGTCTCAAATCCTACATGATTTTTTTTGCTGAATTGGGATTCCAATGGAAGCCTAGTGTAAAGGCAAAACGATCTTCAACAGACTAGTTTAATAAGGCTGCATCGATTTCAATCGATGGATGGCCAGTGGAGATCAACCCGAGTATTTGGCTGAAAAAGATATCCAAACTAATCAAATGACTGCCAAACAATTGCTATATTCTTGTATCAGAAAATAAATAACTGGGATGGAAAACGTTTGTATCAGAAAATAAATAACTGGGATGGAAAACGTGACTAAGAAATGCATAAGTTGTCAATACAGGAGCACGCATCTTTGCAGCAGTGCAGGAATTTGATGAGCAAATATGATTTAGAAAACAAAAAGACAGTCATAATTTTGTTTTAAAATGCTCAAAACTGATTACAGAGTTGTCAAAATGGTCAAACTTGACTGGTTGTTTAAGTTAATTGTCAAAATGGTCAAACTTGACTGGTTGTTTAAGTTTATTAGCTGTTTAGGTTTCAAGTTCCTACACTGCTTCACAGTACATAGAAATTACCCAAATTACATGCTGTAAGATGCTAATTGTGAGTTTGCTTAGTTAATAAGCAAATTACATTGCTGTAAGATGTTAATTGTGAGGTTGTTTAGTTAATAAGCAAATTACATTCTGTAAGATGCTAATCGTGAGTTTGTTTAAGATGCAATATGACCTCCAAATGTTTGCTAATTGTGAGTTTGTTTAAGATGCAATATGACCTCCAAATGTCTGCTAATTGTGAGTTTGTTAAGTTAATGAAAACCAACAATCTTACCTCCAAATGTTTGCTATGAAACACAATACAATTAGCCCATTAACTTAACTTGTTGTAGGTGATAAGTCACAAGTTAATTAGGATGAACTGCCAGTTATCAATGCTTTAGTTAACAGTCAGCAATTAACATCACATGTAAATTGAGATTTTATTATAATTGTTTTTTTTAAATTTAAAATAATGCCCATAAAATAAATTTGGCAACAACATTTTTGTCGATCTTCCTACAATCTAGAAATAATAACACTTCCTCCTCTACTCTAAATTGAAAAAAATAAAAACCTATCAATATAAACTTACACTAAAACTTAGAACTTTTAATTGATTTCAACTAACTGGATCCTCTTGCCAACATTTCTTAGAATTTTCCATAAGATTCTTGGCGTTGCAGGCGCATCTGTTGGTAAAATGTGGCTATAAATTCTTCTGCCTGTCTATCAATTTCTGAGCTAAAGGAACAGTTGGAACATGCGGTCGTTGAAACATAATTACAGGAATCAGAAGAGGATTCATCAGAAAAAGAATGGGGATCCATTAAGCTGAAATACTGATCATCATCTTCATCACAGGCAATGAATTGGGGATTGTCCACATAATCCAATTCGGCTTCCAGTTCATCTTTGACACGAATACAAACAACAAAATTTTTTAACAAAACATCTTGTCTCCTCATCAAATTCATTTCTGGTCTAGTTGGGCAGGTTGAACCAGACTAGACCTGAAATTGGATAGAGTTTGGTTTACTGACCGAAGTTTTGTTAAGAAAATTCCACAGAATTTAACGAGGAGACAAGAACACCTTGTAGCGCTCGGGATAGTATGACATGGCAGAGAGATGTTATTTCTGCGTGCAAAGTGCTGTAAAAAAAATTCATTACACATATCTTGAGACCTAGAGATACTTGCAGCATAAGCGATTTATGTTCTTACAATTAATATTAAGTTCATATACATGTTGCTGCAAGGCCGAAATGTGTGCTAAGCAGCCATATACTAGCCATAGAAAGGATCTCATAGCAGAGCCTATGCCTGGTAGGATACCTTACAACTGTCTGCCAACTAGCCATAGACGAGATCTCATAGTGGAGCCTATGCCTGGTAGGATACCTTACAACTGTCTGCCAACGCTCGAGTATGGGAATATGTAATGAATGTTCCAAGACAATGCTCACCCCAAAGATCTTATGAGCTGTTGCAAAATGCTCAGCGCCTTCATCAAAGCTGTAGTATGCAGAGAACAAGCATCTTTCACATCCGTTCACGCGTTTCCTTCTTGCAAACCTGGAAAGTGCTCCTCCTCTGCACATTGTGCATGATTCGAACTATCGACCGCCAGTTTTCGGAGGTATCCTTGATGGAATGGGAAGCTTCTTCTGCCATGGCCGAGAATGGAGGGAATTGGTGTGAAGAACCATCGCAGGAAACTTTCGTGGACAGTGGCCATTTGAAATTCAAATTTCAAATTCGGTGTCTTGAACACCACATCTGAACAGTGAAGCGACGATTTCGCCCGGCGACAGACATCGAGGTGACGGACGGGAGGGGGGTCATGTGGGACCCGGTGAAGAATGCTCACGGAAACGAGAACGGAAGGGGCTGGAGGCGTTGACGGTTAATAGAGCCTGTTAACGGAGACGATGGACGGAGTAGTCTAACGTCGGGCGAAATCGTCGACCCGTTAGACTACTCCCTTCCTTTTTATTAAGATTTAAGCCTTGGTAAGGCGAGGTGGATGTTCACTTCACCGTCCAATCGAGCTTCCCATATTTAAAACCCACGACCGAAGTAAGAGGAACAAGTATCGTGAGGGTTGAATGCTACTTAAGTTAGGCGTTATCTTTTGAGAAAATCCTGGACTTTGTTTTTTCTATTTGTCCTCTAATGAATATTTAGGTTTTCTTTATTTATGCATGTGTTCTCATGAGTGAGGGGGAGGAGGGCGCAATCAAATGGGGAGACTCAAAACCCATACGGGATCTCGCTGAACCGGAGCTAGAAAGATCGATCTAAGGAAGGGGTTCCTTATTTTGATGGGCATGCACAAGTAAACCAGTTTGTCAACAATTTTTCATGCCAAATACTACTTTCCACTCACGGCGTTCATCTAGTAAGAGTTTTCAACCATCATTTGTTTTTTTTTCTGGTGAGCATGAATTATATGCATGTTTGCATCAGGTCTGAGATCTGGAATATTTCTTGACTGCATTTAGTTGTCGGGGTTGAAGAAATCATTTGGAAAATGTATTTTTGTCTTAGATATGTGTTGACTATTCCTATATATCGATTACCTATCTATTATTTTCTATAAAGCCTATTAGACTATTTACTATGGAACCATGGACGGTTCCATCTTAACCATTGACGTTGGTTGTGCCTACATAATGATCTCTACGCATAAGGAAATAGATCTTTAATTTATGGTTTATTGGTTTTGTTGACTAAAAAAGTGGAATTATTTGTTGGCTAAGAAAATTCGAGATACAAGTTTTTCTTTAATGAAATTTCCTATACTTTGTATATAGCGGATTATGGTCCCATGGTGACCATTGCAAATGTGTCGACTTATTTCCTAATAATGATTGAAAAATCGTGTATGCCAGGACTGGCCCTTTTTTAAAGTAGAAGTATACTTTTGATTGATATGATTTTATGATTTACAAATATCCTTTTTATGGTAAGAAAATAGAACTTGGGAAAACAAAACTCCTTAATAATTAAAAGTCTACTAAACTAAGATTATGTGTAAACTACATTATTCTTAGTGTTGTTATATCTGTGAAGAAATGGTACGAAAATGAATATTAAAGCTATTTCTCTATATGTTGTTATATCTTTGAGGAAGTGGTACGATAATGAATATTAAAGGTATTTCACTATATGTTGTTATATCTTTGAAGAAGTGGTACGATAATGAATATTAAAGGTATTTCACTATGGTGGAAAATTTGGTTTCTAATAAGAATGTCACTAAAAAAAATACATATATGGACATAATTTATATATTAAAGGTATTTCACTATGGTGGGAAGTGTGCTTTATAATAAGAAAGCCACTACATAATACATATATGGATATAGCTTATATAAGGGTGTGGCTTTTAGTGTGTAAAGGTTAATGAGAATGCATGGAGCATATTGGATTGTATTATATTTATGTATTAACTAGTGAAGGCATTGCCTTAGTATAGGTTAGGTTAAAGTTTGCTTGACAAAAAAATGAAGGGATAAGTAAAAGGAGGCTTTAGTCTTAAGCTTAACACTTGGTTACAAAAATTAAATTATTGTTATGTTGCATAAAGAGTTTTGTGATTGATCTATCTCAATTCAATGAACTACTTAGCCTAAGCATTTTTAGTTTATTAGGAAAATGATAGAATGCACATTTCAGTGAAAGGAATGAAGTCTCAAAGTATATTAGAACTTAAATTTCTTACATAAGACCTATGTGCTTGGTACACTAATAAAGAGAGTAGGAGAACTCCCTTTAAAGAAATATTCTACCCCTAGTGGATTCGTTTCCCAGCTTGGGGGTGGCTTTAGATGGTAAGACATAAGTCCTATGGTTGGGAGGAAAGTCATACACACGTTTTCAATCGCCCACATTGAAAGAAGTATCTTTATTAGCTAGATTTGTTTGAGGATGTAAATTGCACTGTTTATAACATGGGAACTTCACTTAGTGAACCTCTCACATAGCGCGTGCGATCGTGGGATATTAAAGAATACCCTTAATTTCGAGAGATATTGACCCAAACTCTTTTTTTTGAAACCCCCTCCCAATACTTAAAACCTCCTCCCCACCCCTTTTTATACCTCAATCCTTATAAACCACCCTACCCACCCCCACCTTAAACCCCTCATTCCCCCAATACCTACAATATATTGGTTCGATTTTTGATAATTTTAAAACCCACAATATGAACTAACATGATAGGATATTGGTCAACAAGTGAAGCCCCCGTGGTTTATAAACTTACGCTTTGGTTTTATAGTACTATTATGCATGTTAAGTCATATAAAGTGGTGGTTACAGAAGTTTTGTTTCAATGATTGAAAAGTGTTGGAATAACGCTCAAAGGACAAGTGTAAAATAATTTAGCTGCTCCTACGTATGTCTTTTTTAATTAGCTTCTTTAACAAGTTAACTTTGTTACATGGATTTATCTTATGCTCTTGAATTTATATGATGATATATGGGTCTAATATTTATGTTGAGGTTGCATGACTTCAAGCGGTGATTGTCGAAGCTGTGTCCCCGGGCTGTAGAAGGCATGGACGACAAGAAAATGAAAGGGTTAATGTGTTTGGGTCATCCCATTCAAGGATAAGCCTTCCAACTAATGTAAGGGTTACAGTATCTATTCTAAATAAGATACGCTTATGTAGAAATGTATTAGAGTGAATTGTAGTTTGACAAATCTTAATTGCAAACAAAATGTGATTCTATATTTAAGGTATAGGTTCTTATCATTATTCTTGTACTAGCATGGTCAGTGTAAAGCCCTCTTGTCAACTACTCAGTGGAACTCAATTTAATTAAATTACAGTCTGTTTATACGAATATATGAAGATGATAGTAGTGTTTAATTATGTGATTACACACTCTTCAAAGACTAACATAGTTAACATGTTGGATATTGTAAAAGCGAAAAATTTACCCCCATTTTCCCAGAATTTACATTGAAGAATTTCAGGTATGTTACAAAGCCACTCATTTCTGCTCATCTGTAATATTTTCCAATCCTTTCATCAACCCTTCAAGAGTTGGATCCAACAATTTCTCACCCTTTCCTTCAATGCTACCATGAATCTCAAGATGTATTATTCTAGATTTCTTCTAGCATTACGTTGTTCCAATCAATAACCATGCGAAAAATTGTAGCATTTGTTTCTTTAGCTAAATGCATCTCTCTGTCTAGACCAAACCAGGAGTAGGGATTTTTCTCTCTATGCAAATCAATAAATGAGAGATTAACTTTAACTTTAGCTATCTAGAGGGAAGGATAATAAAGGACAACAATACAAAGAATATTAGAGTTGTTTCGGTTCAGTAAACTTACAGAAAACTAAAAGTTGGGTGAGAAGCCACTCCTTTCTGCTCATCTGTAACATTTTCCAATCCTTTCATCATCCATTCAAGAGTTGGATCCAACGATTTCTCACCCTTTCCTTCAATACCGCCAAGAAGCTCAAGATGTCGATCCTAGCATTTATGCGGGTCTTTTAGATCATACATATCTATTTTTTCTACCTCCGATTTGTCATGACTTGCTACGAAAGGAAATCTTGAAATGCATCCATGAGACCGTTGTTCTTTTTCTGCCATTTTCTCATAATTTAAGAGTTCCCACTCCTCTAATGGCACTTCATGCGAATTCTCATTATGTCTTTCGCCTTCCTTTTTTTGATACTATTCTGATATATTTTGTGCTCGTAGTGTTGATGCATTTTCTAAGTTTTGATCGCCCTTTCCACCTTTACTCTCCCTATCTTCAACCAATTTCTCAATAATTCTGACTTTCGAACAATATTGTGATTCAAATAAATCTGATTGTTTGCCATCTTTGGGCTCTGGTTCAAAATCCTTCGGGTTATCACCATGCTCGACAACAAACGTGAGGCATGCATCTTCTTCTAGAAGTGCATAAGCAGTTGAAATGGCAACGGAAAATCCGTTGTCACTCACGGCCATGGTCAAAATGTTAAAGTGGGAAAAGTATTTGGCATAAAGGAAATTGTTCAAAACTTCAAACACTTGAAATCACTATAGGTTTCCATCTATGAAAAAATACTCTAAATGATGAGTCTTTCACAATGAACCAATCATAGTTTTGTACTAAAAATAATATAGAAGCAAAAAAATGAAATTACCATCTCTGATTACTGGAAAGCTTGCGTGCACCTCCTCGGACTCATCAATTGGATTTTCAAAGGGAGCCAATTTCTTTTTGAGAATTTTAAGGAAAGCAAAGTTGTTGGCTGCAACAACAATAATGCCTGCCACACCAAATACCTTCGACACATTTAGTAGGAACATTTCCATCTCGAGGAATGTGTTTGGATAGAGTTTTGTTTAGGGACAAGAGTAGTAAAACCAATTGAAACAGATGAAGAAAGATGGAATGTAATACTCATGTAGAGGATGATTAAAAGATGCATTTTCAAGCATTCTCTAAAAATAAAATATGAAGAAGTATATTTCAACCCTAGAGAGGAAATAAATTTAATAAAATACTGATTACCTGAGCGGTTCATGCCAAAAAAAACTTTCACCTTAGATAGAGTGAGATGTCCAACTTTCCATTCCTAGCAAGAATCCACGACTTTTCCTATTTTTTTGGTCAAGATCCATGGTAAACTTATACTCTCAGGGATTGGAACTCGAACCCAGTAGGGCATTAACAACCAATCAGCTTTAAAAATGGGGTTTGTTATCGAAATCTTAATTCTAACTGAAATATAACTCCATAGATCCATCTTAAAAAATACCAAAGAATTTGATTGTATGATTGGGTCATATACATTCAAAAATTGAATATATTTGCCTTAGTTTCATACAGAAACATGTTCCCAATTAAATAAAATTACAAATATTCCAAAATAGAATACTTATCGGTTCATGAAAAATCAATAACCTCTTGGATAACCAATGTTGAATTTATATGGGAGTGTCATTTAATTTATTTTAAGATTTTAAATAGAAAATGAAGAGAATCTGCTCTAATTTCGACTAGTTTTGATCTTGTATAGATATAGAAATGAGATTCATTTGTTTTGGAAGAATCTTTGTTCACTAAGCTTGGAACACTTTAGGCATAAGAAGATATATGCACATAATTTATCCAAACAATAAGAGTGATTTTTTACCATATTTTAATATGCATGTATTAAAAATTGCATACAAATAGCTTTAAAAAAAATAATAGAAAACATTTATTAAAATTATTTTATGGAGTTTAATTTATTAAGCTTATAGAAAACATGATCTCTCTATAGCTATACCTGTAGTTAAATGATATATAATTGGTATATTAAAAGGTTTTGATGTGAAACATGTGCAATTCTCATCTTTTCTAAGCATTGCATTGACTATTGGACTATCAGTATTTTACATTCTTTGTTACATTGATCTCTTGACTTGGTTTCCTTTTACGTGTTTTTCCTTCACCATTATTATTTCGTTGGATCTTCCACTATCCAATCTACAAATGAAATAGTTTCCCCTGCAATCCTGTTGGGTTCATTACTAGCATTATACTATATTTTATATATCATATTTTTTGCTTATATTAAGATGTGTTAGGGTTATTGTTGTTACAAATTTACAATATGATATAAAGAGGGTGTTAAAATGGGTTCATAAAATGGATACCTACAATATATCGTGAAACCAGGGGTTTTCTTAATTGGAAAGGTATATTGTGAGGGGGGTTTAACAATAGAATTTTAGGAAGTATTTTTGAATATTTAGTGAAATTAGGGATATTCTTTAATATCCTATGAACGAACGTGCTATGTAACAAGTTCACTGAGTGAACCTTCCGTGAGTAAACAATGACAATTTCAGAATAGGTTGACATGTTCAGCAAGTGGGTCAATCTTTGTATGGACACTTCAAGCAAGTATAGGTTGACAAAAGTCAAATTGTGGAGCATAATGTCTAATTTTATAAGTTTATCGGTTTGTCAAGATTCAGGTCCCCACATGTCCATTGGACCATTAAGGGACGAGATAACAATTGGAGTCCCCACTTTCCCTGATTCTAGTCAGTACAATTGTGTTTCATTGACACATTCTAGTTTTGATTCGTGAGTCTACATGTTCTGTTGCTGATGATGTGATTCATGTTATTTGATTAATGTTGTTGTTCCTCTATTTTTACAATATTTTATAAATCAGTGAAATATTTGCTAGTTTTTATAATTTTTTTATAATGAAGTGAAATATTCGCCAAGATTTTACAATATGCTATAAATTAGTGAAAGAATCGCCAAGATTCTACAACATTATATATAGGAAGATGAAATATTCACCAGGATTTTACAACATTATATAATAAAAAGAAAGATTCACCAAAATTTTTATATATACATATTACATTATTGATAAAATCACCTTCAAATTTTCCTATATATCAGAGAGATTCACCCATTTTTTATACATATTAATCTAAGGGGGGTTCTTAAAATTATCCCTAGAACATATCCCCATCGTTGTGCTTACTTCATGGTTTCTAACTTGGTTTTCAATGTCCTCGTCGTCTACATGCATTCCTATAATGTTTCCAGATCAATCATGACCCTTATTCCTTTGCGTTGTTGTATTCCATGAACATTAACACCTTAGTGAGCCATCCTTTTCACTCGCTCAAATAAATCACCACTTTCACGACTCTATCCATACATAGTTGGAGTCACTCTCCTCGTCCAATTGCAACTGGACCTTTCACACAAAATAACTTCATGCTCTTATACCCACTGACGTAAAACATGACTTGGGTGGTTCGACTGCTAATTAGTGTACACAACAAAAGGACAAAAAATCTAACTCACAACACATAAACTTGCCAAGAATTATGGCTTTCAATTAATTGAAACAATATCTTTACAGAGGAATTTACAATGTGAGACTAAGCTCGGATTAGTTGGAATGAACATTAACCAATTACTCTCTCTCTCTCTCTCTCTCTCTCTCTCTCAGATCTTAGAATAAATGTTGAAAGCCTCAACACCCAAAGTTTCTTTATAACTCTTCCTCTACAGTATCAACAATCTCAACCACCAAAAGTTCCTTTCTATAAATATCAACTAGTATTTATATATGATCTCTAGATCTCGATCCTTTGACTCTTCCTCTATAGGATTCACATACTCATAGGCCATGCCATGCTTCATAAAATAATTCATGTGGATCCTCTCCATAGGTCTCTCCATTGGCCTACTACAACAAACACCATAAATTCTCTACAACTGCCCCTATAACTTTGTTCTCGCGTTTTTTTCCTTTCAGCCAGTTGTCCTTTTTCATCGTCATCGGATTGCATCATGACTTGTTTCCTTGATTTTTTAGTATTCTCGCCAACCTCTCTTTTTTAACCTTTTCTTGTCACCCCTATCACCTATCATCAACTGATGCTAGTCGGAATCCCTCGTGACTTACTCTGGCCTTCTTTTGTTGACTTTTCACCGATAACATTGGAGGTCGCCAATTTTCCTTCGTGTGCTCTTGTCGTCTATATGTGATGAGTTGTCTTAGACCTTGATGCCTCTGCATCACATGTTGAAAACGAGAGTGAATTATGATTAAATATTTTGGGTCTACAGGAACAAACAAAGACCAACATTTGACTTGGCTTCATTGAATTGTCGAACTTTTAAGAGGATTGCATAGGGATGAGAAACAATGATCATACTTTTTCAACAGGAACAAGTGAGCCGGAACCAAGATTTGAACCATATCTAGGACTGGAGCCAATATCTAGTGGCATGATGCCAGAGCTAGAGCTAGAGTTAGAGTCCACTTTCCAAAGAAGTCAATAGAGTGTAAATTGGTCCAATTTGGTTTCCTTGAGATTTTGGAGACGAAAAATCCTCTCAATGGGGAGGCGTGATCCGAAATTGATCCGAGCCAATGAATGGTTGAAGGATCAGTATTTAAAATGTATATTCGCAATGTATTCATTGCAATATAGCAATCCTTGTGAAATTAACACAAAAGCAAATGTAACAGAAATTAAATGAATGTGATAAAAATAAAAGAACAAATTAATAAAATAATAAGAGCTAGAGAGAGTGGGAATGTGAAAGAAAAGGCCAGTTCTATTGGCCTTCCCATTTCCTGAATCTCCTATATCTCATTACATTTTCACTCTCAAAGGGATTTTTCATCTTAGCCATAGAGATTCAGAAGGAGAATTTTGAGCATGCATTATACAGAAGTTGTCGAAATGAAATGAGTGTGCCCCATTCGAAGCTGGTTTTCCCATTTTGGTTTCCAAGGTAAATAATGTGTTTTGTGCATTTTTGTTGAAACTACTATTGATTCTTGCATTGGTTTTATATACTACCTTAATTAATAGCTCATAGTAACATTAAAGGTTGCTAACTAGTGAAGAGCATGAATGAACCCGAACTATGACTAGAATAGAGTAATGTTGTATTTTTCTCCTTGGTTTTATTGAGCTAGAGAGTTCTAACAACTAGAAAATCTGATCCATTGTATGCACAAACAATCTCATATATCAAGGGACTAAAGTGTTTTTGTATTTGTATAGAAGTTTCCAAATTGTGTTTTAAGAGTTATTGGTTTTTTGGGGATAGCTTTTATTTGTCCAAGTTATTATCTCATTACTCGAGAAATTTTCTTTCGCTTGAGACAAATTTATTAGTGCTTGGGTGATTTTATAAATGTTGGGGCGTTTTTAGAGGTGCCTGGGTCGTTTTTATAATTGTTGAGCAAATTTAGATGTGCATGGGGACGTTTTAATTATTGTTAGGATAATTTTAGAAGTGGTTGGGTGTTTTCCCTATTTCTCGAGGCATTTTCAGTCACTATTGGTTGTTTCTATCACTATTGTTTTTCTAAGAATCTCATGAGAGTTTGTTCTTATTTTAGAAATGTTGATTTTGTTCTTTATGCTAGTTAAAATAGAGAGATGCTTCTACTATTCTAAATTAGAGTTGATCACCTCTTTATAGTATATTAATTTTGTCTTATCCTCTAACTCTTTACTGCACAACAACTTCTCCTTAAAGTTAGATATAATAATACTTTTAATATTATCACTATTTTGCAAAGTGACCTTTTCCTTGAATCACTAATTATTTATCCAAGACTTGGTGTCTTTATGTCATCCTTGCTTTAAGTTGTAGGTGGTTTTGACTCTAGTCTAAAGGAAGCTTTGGAAACATCTTGTCCTCCCACGCTGTTTATCTTGTTATTGTACATGAGGTATGTAGTCATATCCGCGCTCTCAATGAGAGATATAATCACTTCAATGAGAAAGATAAGATAGGGTGCATTACTTTTAATTTTGATATTTTATGTAAAAAATAACTTTTGTATTTGATATATCCTTCTCTATGCTTCTCTATAGATTTTTTTTCCACAAAATCTATGTCCATATAAAATAATAGGAGTGGCAAGAGTCTCAAAGAGAAGTTTCTTGTTATCTTAAAAGCTAGAGGTCTACTCATTTATGTAACTATTTCAAGTTCATAATAAACTTTCCACCCTTCATTAATCCTAAGTTTTCTCATTTATTTAGTTCCATTTGAGATTGTGATGAAGGTCAATTATGAGATATTTGTATGCAATCATTTCCTCCAATTTGTTGTTTTCATACCTAAAATTAACATAAGTGATCTTTGGGGATTTGATTAAAAAATTTCTTTTTATATGTTAACAATCATACTCATCCTAGAGAAAAAATCCTTTTGTTTTTCTTTGTTTCTTGTCAAGATTATAATGAATCATCACGATAATGACAATAGGTTTTGTAATTGAAGAAGGATGAAGACTATATCAGCCAAAGTCATGCCAACACAACCTGCATCTTCCAAACAACCGCATAGCTTGTCAATGTATATACCAAAAATGGTAAGGGATAGGGTACAACCTTTATTGTCTCCTATTTTACAATTAATTTCCTCTAACAATTCCTCCAAGTTCATAAACTTGGAAATAAACTTCTCATACAACTTATCACGGCAGCTCTCAACCTGAATTGTACTTTTAGCTCCTCTAATATATTCCTATGGTTAGTTTTGGGAATTTTTTCAAATGCTTTTTGAAGGTAAACAAAGCAACATAGAAGATTGATTTAATTATTGTGGCACTCCTCAAAAATGTTTTTAGGCATAACAAGGTGGTCCATAGTTGAATGATATCTCTAAGATCCTATTGGCCTTTAACTATTTTTTCTAGCCAATGCTAATATTCTTTTCTAGAATAATTCCATATAATTTGGCTAAAAGAGGGATAACCATAGTTTTCCTATAATTAGATGGATTGTTTTTTATCTATCCAAGGTTTAGGGAAATCTTACTTGGTTATTAAATTGAAGAGCATATAGATGTGAGGAATGGGGAGGTGAGGAATGGGAATGGGGATACAATTCCTCTCACTCTTTAATTAGTTTTTACTAATATTCGTATTCAAAATAATAATAAATATTCAAATTCAAAATAATAAAAATAGTAAATGTTCCCACGTAAGTTAAGCGATAACAACACTGGGCGCAAAATTTTCCTGGAGATGCCCTAGACAAAACAAGGATGGCCCCCATCTTGGAATCCATGAGAAGACATGTGATTTCTAGTGGACATGAGGCGGTGATAATCCATGAGGATCACATGGATCATAGCAACCCCCCATCATAATATATCAACCCAAATTGAGGTGGTATGTGTGGAGTACCATGACATCTAGGAAGGTTTGTGTAGAAGAAGGTGTAGTACAATAACATGAAGAAGATTGATTTCTCCATAGTAGCATAGGATAGGTTAATCATGACAAAGGAATAGAGCATTAAGACCCAAATAGGTATGAAAAATTTATTAGCATCCTTATCGCTGAGAACACTGGAGACTCACCCCAATTGACTAGAAGCAAAGCAACGCGCAACAACGAACAACAATGAAGTACCTTCAAGGTTTAGATCATGGTGCATGGTTTATATCTAGCATGCATAGTAAGAGTGAGTGTATTACTTTCTCTTTTGTTGGAGTGCATCCATAACCATATTTTGTTTGTCTAATTGTTTCCCTAATTACATGAGTGGTTTTTTGAGCCTCTTATTGTGAAATATAAATGAATAATGGACATATATGTTGAATAATATGTGGACATAGCCAGTATTAGTTTAGTTTCCATTAAAAAAAAATGTGTGTGTTTGTATGAATGGAAATGAGAAGAACAAGAAGAAATTTGCTTAAGGATTCATAATTTTCATAAAGTGTAGAAACCTTGGAAAACCTATTTAAATATCAAATTTCCAACCATAAAATATTTGACGATATTTTTTTAATAAATATTCAACTTTCTAAGGGTTTTATATAATTTTTGGAAAATTTTGATGATTTTTAGAGTAAAATATTTTAATCTTATGGGATTTGGGCGAATCCTATTAGAAAAATGGAAAATGACAAATATTTTTTTTTTCCAAAAAAAACTCGAAAATTAGTCCATAAGCTAAATTTTGCACCCAAAATTTTCCATGAGAACATGTAAAGGTCCATTGAGAGAGAAATTGAGCTAAACTAGCATAACAAGTCGTTGATAGTTCAATCAATAGAGAGATTATTATTTCTTGTTTCACAATACTAGCAACTTTTGCAATTGATAGAACTATATACGCTATCAATGTTGGTGAAACATATACGCTATGAACTTACAAGAACATTAGTAGTCTAACACTTAATTCATTAAATGCTTTGAGATTTATTTAGACAAGCACTTTAAACCTCCAAACGTTTATCACATGTACATAGAATTATTCCTCAAGCATTCATATTAGCGTGACATGCTCAAAATACAACTATGTAAATAAAAGTTAAAAACATCTATATATTATATTGATACATGAATGTTTTTTGTAATGACATGATAATGATATCCATTGAATGTAGCTTGGGTGGTTGGGAGGAATGATTGTTACCCTCCTCACCTAGGTTCAATTCTTGTAAGGGACATGATGCTCTTATTGAACTTCTATATATTAACTATGTCATGGTTTGTCTAGACATGTAACTATGATCATATATTTATTGTATTCTTACACCGGTGCTTGCAATACCTTCTGGCGCATGGGGGACTGACCTGCGGAATTTTCTGGTATGCTGAAGTCACTCTCTGGGGCCTGCGGATGCTTTTTGGTCTATTTGGGGGTTCACGTGATGATGGCGGAACCGGTCATTGTTTTATTCCACGGGTTGTCGAGTTTGGTCGCATAACCCTTGCGTGCTCAGTCGCTGTCGGTAGCAGGCTCTGCTGGTATTTGGCCGGATTTTGGGTACCGGATCCTGCGGTTCTCAATGACGCTTTGTGGGTTGTAGGTGGTTTCGCTGGGGTTCTGCCGGGGTTTCATCGGGTCTTTCACAGTTCCACCTGGTTTTGCGGCCCTTTGGGGCAGTTGGGGGCCCGGTTTTGCGGATTTCTTTGGACGGGGGTTTCCAGCGCATATTATTCCAGTACATGCGGTATTTGGAGGCGCATGGTTCTTTCATGTCTGGAGTTTTAGGGGGTTCTCGTGACGTTGGCAGAACCGGTCATTGACTCCTTGCTCGAGTTGTCGAGTTCAGTCGCTTGAACCCATATGTGCTCTGTTACTGTCAGTAGCACCAGAACCTACGGCTCTCTGTGACACATCTTGGGGTTGTTGGTATTTTGCCTGATGTCCCATAACCCGTTCTTCCTAGGGTTACTTGGCGGGGTTCACGTGTTGATTTGGGGAACGACATGTTGCGTACACTCTCGGGTTGACGGGTAATGTACATGAACCATGGATGTACTGATGTTGTTGGATGCTGACATTGCAGAGGGGGCCTGTTTGATCTTGGTTGGTTGTTGTGGCTGGATTCTTGGTCCCGGGAGGTGGTTTCTTCAGCGGCTTTTACCCGAGCGGATTTTACCGGGGCTCTCTGGGCTCGTGTCGGTTTTGCGGCCTTGAGTTGGGGACTGCTTCTTGCATGGAGGTTTTCGCCGGTGTGTGGAGGACTCCCACCGGTCACTTCGGGGGTGTTTATCAGCCAATACTCCTGATTGTCGACGTATTGTTGACTGGCTCGTGATGATGCTTGCTTCTTTCGATGGAAGGGATTATCACTCACCGGCTCTCTGATCTGCGGTCAGGTTGAACTGACTCCAGGTAGCTCTATCTGTGTGTTGTCTGTTTTCTTTTGTATCCTGCTCTGTCTCTGGTGGGATCTCCTTATTTACCTATTGTGTTGGGTTAATACCTATTATAATTTTGTCTTTTTGTATTTACCTGATGAGTGTGGGGATGGGGAGGTTTTCTTTGGTACTTGGGTCGTTGTTAGCCTTTTGGTGGTATTCTTGCTGGGGGGCCCACTGTATGCTCGTTTACTCTTGGGGTTGTTGTTTACTCTCTTGGCATGATTTGGGGTTGTTTGTTTACTCTCTCAGGTATTGGTTACCCTATTCTCCTGGTCATGGGGGGCCCGACCATGGGTAGTCAACCCACTTACCTTGGGATGGGTCAGTCTATCCATGCTACTCAGTGTAAGGCAAAAGCCCTAAAGGCATCTACACATAAACCCCGATTTGCTCTGGGTCATGACATCTTTTTGGACAGGGTGGAGAACCTCTGTTGTAGGGCATTGATAGGTAGACTGGAATATTGCTCCATGTCAAAAGATGGTTGGGTTGATTGGGCTAACCTACATTGGAAGCCTCTTATTCACTATGTTCCCTCGATCAGCCTACTGGAAAACAATTGGCTGGTTTTTGTCTTCTTAGAGGAGTCTGATGCATCCCTCATTTTGGGAAATCTTTGGCCGGTACTTGAGGGTTCTGTTGTACTAAAAAAGTGGCACTCAGGGTTTGATCCTTTAACTGAAAGAGTGGTTGTAAGACATCTCTGGGTCTTATTACCTGCACTTCCCTTTCCGCTCTGGAATAAGGATGTTCTTATTAACCTGGCAAATCTTCTTGGCCGTTTCGTTGCTTTGGAGAAGGATTTCCACCTTATTTATGATAAAAGAGTTGCTAAGATATTGGTTGAGGTGGACATTACCAAGGGACTTATTCCTGAAATTGACATTGTGTGTGGGGAAATTATTATTACCCAGAGATTGGACTACTTGCACATGCCATTCAGGTGCTATTTCTGTCATGAAACTGGACACCTCCAGAATTCCTGTCCTAGTCTCCGTTCTGGTCAACCCTTTAAAAATGGGTTTAATTTCTTACCTGTCTCTGATGTGCCCCATCCTGAATCTGATATCCTGCCTACTGCTCCTCTGGTGGGTTATACTAAACCCACGGTCCCTACCTTTCCTGGTTCTAGCACTCTGCCTACTGTTCCCCTGGAGGATTCTACATTACCCTCCCTTCTTGATTCTAGTACACTGCTTACTGATCCTCTGGAAGACTCTACTGATCTTATCTACAACTCGTCTTCTCCCTCTACCTTTGATGACCTCTCGAAAGGTCAGCTGATGTACATTGAAGACATGGAAGCTGTAGCAAAAAATTCTTGCATTACACCGACGGTGAACTTGGTTAGTTCTGATGTGATTGGCCCCCCTCCCCTTACCCTGGATCACTATCCCTCCCTCCCTCTGAACTCATCTAGCCTATCTTCCTCATCCTCTCCTGCAGTCCTCCCTGTACCTACTCCTGTAAACTCTTCATCTAGTCCTCCTGAAGCACCTGCTTTTCAGGACCCTTCCCTACTCACTGCTCTTCCTATCTTCTCGGACAAGACTCCTTTATCTCCTTCTACTTTACCTTTGGACTCTATCAGATTTAAAGATGTGACCATCAGGAAATCTAGAAAGGCCCAGCGGGAGGGTACTGGGGAACAAAAATCCTTTACCCCTCTTTCGACTCGTTTAAAGCAGGCAGCCCGTATTTCCCCTTCCTTTCCTATCACCCCTCAGGTACTTAGAGCATGTACACCTGTGGAACCCTCTTCCCCATGAAGATTTTATCTATGAATATCCGTGGTTTTGGGGGTTTGGCCAAACAAAAATCCCTTGGTTTGTTATTATTTGACCTTAGACCTGATCTGATCCTCTTCCAAGAGACGATGTGTAGTCATGCACATGCACTTTACTGTTTCCCAAAACTTAAGCCTGGTTGGGAATTTTGTGCATCTGATGCTTGTGGTCTCTCTAGGGGAATACTTGCTGGTTGGGACCCTCACTTGGTTCGCTGCAAAGCTTTTTCTTCACTGGTTGGTATTGTACTTAAAGCTACCTTTAAAGGTATGGCCGAGACTTTTACCGTGATTAACTGTTACGATCCCTATGTTCAGCGTACTAGCTATTGGAACAGTTTGGTGTCTGGTGGGTTGCTGGGATTGCCTAACTTACTCCTGGCTGGGGATCTCAATTTCACCTTAACATCTACTGAAGTATGGGGGCTTAAAGCTAGGTTGGATCCCTTGGCTTCATATTTTTCCTAGCTTATCTCTGGTAATAATTTGGTGGATCTTACTATGGACCCTTCTGCCCCTACCTAGAGAAACGGGCGCTCTAGGGATGCGGGCATTTGCAAAAGACTGGACAGGTTCTTGTTATTTGAGTCTCTCCTTCCTTCCTTCTCCTATTATAGATCCTGGGCTACTCCATCTGATGTATCAGATCATTATCCTATTTTTTTGGAATGGGGCCCGTATTTCCAAGCTCCTTGCAGGCATTTCAAATTTAATAGAGCTTGGCTAATGGAGGAGGATTTTAAGCATTTGGTTTGGTCCTCCTGGAAGGTTTCCCTGGATTTCACTGATCCCTGCCATATGGATTTACTTGCCCACAAGCTATGTAGACTAAAATGCTCTGTGAAGGATTGGGAAAGGACTAAAAATCTTGAAAGGCGGCAGCAGATTCTGGATATAAATATTGGCATCTCGGACTTATTATTGGAGGATTCTGGTATTTTATCGGTACCAAATAAAATTAAATGGGATGCTCTTCAGGAAAAGAAGAATAAATATTGGGCCCACGAGATCACGACTCTGAGGTTGAAGAGTAGGGCACTGTGGTTAAAGGAGGGGGATGCAAATATGAAGTTTTTTCACTCCTTTGCTTCTGCCAGAAGGAATTCAAATACCATTTGGTCTCTAAATGGACAGGATGGTATCTCTGTATCGGAGGACTTGACTCTTAAGGCTCTTGGTGTAGAGTACTTCAGTAACCTCTTAAGTGATGATAAGTCCTCTGATATTGCTGATCAACTGAATGTGGTCAGACTCTTCCCACACACGACTACTGATGATGATATATATTGCTTCCTCAAGCCTATATCGGGCTCGGAAGTTGAAGCTGTGCTCAGGGGGTTTAAGAAGGACAAGAGTCCTGGGCCTGATGGGTGGCCTATTGAGTTTTTTCTGGCGTTTTTTGATCTGGTGGGGGAGGAGCTGGTCATGGCTGTGGAACAAGCCAGATTACAGGGTAAAGTCACGGGTGCCTTGAATTCTACTTTTTTGACCCTGATTCCTAAATGCGAAAAGCCTTTAACCTTTGTTGATTTCTAGCTGATCTCCTTATGTAACCTGGTCTACAAGATCATTTCAAAGATTGCTGCTATCAGACTTAAGCCTATCTTGAACCATTCTCTATCTGCTCATCAATTTGGCTTTCTCAAGGACAGATAGATTACTGAACCGGTGGGTATTACCCAGGAACTTCTGCACTCGATTAAGACTAAAAATTCTGATGCCTTGGTTTTAAAATTGGACCTTGTAAAAGCTTTTGATAAAGCTAACTAAATCTTCATCAGATTGTTGCTCATTCAGATTGGCATCCCTCTTATGGGAGTAAATTGGATTATGGGCTGTGTCACAAGCTCATGTCTTGCTGTATTGGTAAATGGGACTCCCTCTGACTTTTTTCCTGTCTCTAGAGGGCTGCGTCAAGGCTGCCCCTTATCCCCTCTCTTATTTATCTTAATTATCGAGGGCCTCAACCGCATTATTTTGGATGCACAGCTCAATGGATCGATCATGGGTTTTCAGTTCTCTCCTCAACTGTCCTTAACGCACCTGTTATTTGTAGATGATGTTATTCTTATAGGGGCTGGAACTATTGATGAATGGAGTGCTTATAAAGGTGCTCTTGATTTATTCTACGGGGTATCTGGGATGTCTGTTAGCCCTTTAAAGTCTTCTTTCCTCTACCAGAATGTAGATTCCGTGTTCAGGGGGAAACTTGCTGAACTCTTTCCTTTCAAAATGGATCCTATCACTGTGGGTTTCAAGTACTTGGGCTTCAATCTTAAACCGCTGGGATACCACACATCTGATTGGATCTGGCTTATCCATTTATTTGAAAGAAAGATTCATAATTGGACTTACAGGTATCTTTCTTTGGGAGGTAGAGTGGTCCTTATCAGAGTTCTGCTAACTGGTTTGGCTGTATATTGGTTTGCATTGGCTAGATGCCCAAAGTCTATACTTAATGCTCTGCGCAAACTTATTTTTTCTTTTCTCTGGGGATCCTCTGTCGAGCACATGGTTTCCCATCTAGTCAACTGGGAAACTCTTTCTCTTCCTATTGAATTTGGTGGCTGGGATATCAAGAACCTTGAATGGTTTGGTATCTCACTAAGGCTCAAGAGCTTGTGGCAACTTCTTACTGGTACTGGGACTTGGAGCAGGATCATTGCTCATAAATACTTAAAGAACAGACCTCTTGAAGTTTGGGTTCGTGGCCGGTCCTTTAGTATTGTTGGTACCTCATATTTTTGGAATGGGTTTATCAGAATATTTGAGTGGATTACCTGTTAGCTGGGATGGAAGGTGGGAAATGGTTTAAAAATCAAGGTGGGCATTGACCCCATTGCTGGGCTCAACTCACAGTACATTCTATCTGAGGAGCTTAGGGAATATCTCACTGACCTTGGAATTACCCATCTTGCACATGCTCATAATCTGGATGGCTGTGGCTTGGATGGGACTGTGTGGTACTCTGCCTCGGATCTGCTATTGGGAGGAGCTTGGGCTGATCAGTGGTCCTCTTATGTTAATGGACTGTCACACGGGGGTATTAGGATTGGGCATTCTGAGGACAGGCTGCTATGGATGTTTGATGAATAGAGGGGTATGGTGACAGCCAGGAAAGCTTATGACTTCATTGTCTCAAATCACAAAATTGTACTGGAAAATGACATCATGATGAAGATTTGGTACTTTAATATCCCCCTTAAGATTAAATGTTTTGTGTGGCTCTCTTGCAATAAGAAAATTAACACTTGGGACATTTTCAGCAAGAAAGGATGGAGCGGACCAAATAGATGTTGTCTCTGTAAAGAGGAGGCGGATTCGGTTGAACATCTTTTTGTTAGTTGTCGGTTTCTGAAGGAGGTGATTGGTGGACTCACTTGTTTTTTTAATGTGCACATTGACTGGAGTGCCCCTACACTACTGGAAAATTTATCTATTTGGTTATCACAGAGGGGTATTCTACTGTATCTGCCTATTTTCACCATTTGGAATATTTGGAAGGCTAGGAACTGCGTATGTTTTGATGATCAAGAGCCCATATTGATCAGACTGTTATATATTATTTATGATGATATTATGACCTTTAAGCCTCCTTTGATTCACAAGCACAAAATTAGGAACATTGGGAAGTCTCCTTTCTTCTGTGTATCCTATGATCTTTTTTGATGGTGCTGCTGCAAATAATTTGGGTGGAGCAGGAATCTGTCTTTGGCTGAATGAACAGCACATTCTTGATTTCAAACCCGGATTTGGCAGTTGTACCAACACTAAAGCTGAGCTCTTAGCACTTTGGGCATCACTACGGGTCGCCAAGGATATTGGGTTACCTTACCTACATATCTTTGGCGACTCCTCTGTGATTATAAACTGGGCTAAAAAGGAATCTACCCTGGATATGGTGAATCTTGAGGCCTGGTGCTTCAACACTAGAATTCTCATGTCCTCTTTTATGTGGGTGGATCGCAACCATGTTTATAGGGAACATAACAGGAGGGTGGACATCTTATCAAAGGAGGGACTGCACTTGGCGCCGATCCATCTCTTACTTACTGAATTTTTTGGGAATGAGATTATTGGGGATTACTCTTCAGCGCTCTTTTAGAATATGCTCATTCTATTACAGTTGATCTCACCTGATTCATTGAGATACTATCAAGTTTTGTTGAGCAAGCTATTACTGGATACAAGAGTCTCTCTCCCTCCTTGGATCAGATTTCTGGGCTCCTGTTATTTTCTTTAGGGACATAGTTGACTGTATCGGACAGCCTTCCTATGAGAGGGATCATATTGGTAGTGATCCCAAAGTGCTTTGAGCAACTCTGTTACTACTGTGGGTATCTACTTGTATCTTTTGTGTCATATGTATGTTTTGGACAGGATTGATTTACTGATTTGCTGTACTATCTCTGTTGGCAAAACTGTATATTATAAAGATGTAAAAGGTTCCTTTGATTCATTGAATACCAAGGAATAATTTTTTCGACTGATAAAAAGAAAAGATCATATATTTATTGTGGTCAACTTATACAACTCCCATGCACCATTGACCTCCTTCCCCTTGTTTAACAAGAAGATATTTATTGTGTGGTTTAATTTTTCAAAAGACTAAATATCATTGGGTCAACCCACACGCTTTTATCTATAATATTCATATATGCTACACAAGCGAGTCGCGACCTTCCCTTCTTTAGTTGACGTTGAGATGTTTATTATACGACCCATGCGTCCTGTGTGGTTTATTTTTTCAAAATATAAATATTATTTGGTCAACCCACACGCTTTTATCTGTAATATTAATATATGCTAGACAAGTGACCTCCGACCTCAGTTCTTTAGTGGACATTGAGATAATTTTTATACGACCCACGTGTCATTAACAACAATATTATTAAATAGATATTATCTGAGATTGAATGCCTAAACTTTATTGCTTAATTATCTAAATTTATTGTGTCTTGAACTTTATCCATAATATATCAGGGGACCGGTTAATTCAAGGATCATTAAGAAAGATATATGGAAAGAGTGTGATCAACATTATCTCTCCCATACTTTGGGATGTTTATTGTGTGGTAGATTTTCTCTGTAATATATAAATTCCAAATCAATGAATATCGAGAAAAATACGTGGAGTGTTCTCTTTTCAATTTTTCAACCATCACGGAGCTCCCTTGATGTACCACTTTTTCCTAACTTTGTCTTGGGGATAGATGCTTCACCAATATGCTCACAATCGGTGCTTCCGCTCATAGATCAATCTTCATAGTTTTTTTAAGATTATTTATGTTTTTAACGCTTATCTTTAAATATGATAAATATATGTTTTTATTATATTATATTATTATAAATTAGATCAATTTTATAGCTATCGAGTGTTGGAGAGAACAAAATGGTAATTGATAGGTAAATTTTCCCATGCTTAAAATATGGATGGTAAAAAATAACAATGTTTTTCTTAACTACTTGAAATAAACTTAATTGATATATTAAGATTTCATTGTAAAATATTTTTTCTTATTTCAATAGTTGATGTCAATTATTTAATTCACATTATATTTATTGTTATTGTAATTCGGTTTGTATGAAATTTTATGTTTATTTTATTTACTAAGAAATATTTCAATTTTACACCATTATTATATAGGGGTTCAATAAGAACATCATGTCACCTACAAGAATAGAATTTGGGTGGAGAAAGTAACAAATATTTGTGCCACTACCCAAGTTACAAGCAATAAACAAAGTATGATATTTTATATTAGTTCATCATAAGTTGACACCAATGGACAAAGTATGATACTTTATATTAATTCAACATAAGTGGACATCTATTTTAAAGATATTAGATGAATGTTATAAATTTAATATATTAATGTAATATATATATTTTCATTTTACATTTTATAAAAAAATATTTAATATTAGAATATGATAAATTTATTTTTAATAAAAATATTATATAACTATTAATCTTATTTAATCTTGAATTAAAAAAAACACATTATTAATTTGATTTCTCAGTTTACGAGTTATGCATTCTTGTCTCACTAAAATCCAAATATCGTGGTAATTTAGTTAAGATTTTAAATAGTTAGGTCATGTGATTCATTCCTATGAACAACATATCACATGACCTAATGGAAAGATCCTACCACCTTGGTTCGATGACAAACAACGAGACAGAATGGTAATTGAGTCACATAACAACAACGAAGTTCAGTCATAGATCGTTGACTGAGGGAGCGGGATGGTTGAGAAGCATACCGACCGACTAATTAGAGGAATTTGGAAGTAAAGCCGACGATGATTGGTAAACAACTGACAAAAAGGATGGGATTCTAAGGAATGAAACTGCTTGGGTAGTTGGAACAGTTGCAAAACAGTTATGTCTGTTGATGTAGAAGGCTAGATGACAAACCCTATTTATAGGAGGCATGTGAAGGCTTTAAATGCAGATGACGGTGCTTGTAAGAAAGTGAAGATTCTAGAGGAGGATTTGAGTAGGATCTTGATCCTACAAACATCTATAAATACCAATGTTAAATCTAAGAGAGAAGGTTATGAACTTTTCCAAATAGGAGTTAGCTAGTTTAAGGAAGACGATAATTCCTTCCTTGTAATATGCTAAGTGTTGTATGAACAATCGATGTTAAAGTCCAACTAAAAATAGAGTTATTTTTTGTATTGTAATCCCCCTTGTAAAGAGATTGTTTAATTTAATTGAAATCCATACTCCTTGGCACATATGTCGTGTTGTGGTGTCAAGTTGTTATTGTTTATATTGTGTGCACTGATCCAAAACCTAGCAAGGTTGCATCTACATCAGTTGGTATCATAGAAGGAAATTATCATGCGTAAGAAGTCTAGTTGTGATTGGACATGGAGAGAAACTCCAGCTACAAATCGAAAGAGTTGCAGAGGATGTGGTGAACCCAGTTGTGATTGGGGAGTGGTGATTTAGTCATCTAAGAAGGAGAGATGGATTAGAGAGGTGTTAATGTTTGTGGAAGAAGACCTTCTGAAGGTGTAGGGGTCACTACTAATTGTGAAATGCTTGAAGAATGCACTCAAACCATGAGGAGTCTAAAGAGTGAGCTAGAAGTAGTGAAGGAAGCCTAGAAGAGAGGAATGGGGATAGAAACTCTCAACCATAGTGATGAATAAGTTGAGGATGAATAAAACACTCATGATGTTGAAGAGAAAGAGGACCAAGAAGACAAATTGTTGAAGGTGTTATCTGAAATGAAGGTTAGGTCTAAGATTGAGGTATCTACCTACTCAAGGAGTCTGAATTCTAATGAGTTGATAGACTAGGTCAGAGAAATGGAAAAATATTTTCATATGGAGTAGATAGAGGACCCCATAAGAGTGAAAGTTGCATGTTTGAATTTGAAAGGTCATGCCTCATTGTGGTATGATTATGTACAATATGATGAGATAAAGAAGGTAAAGGAAAAGGTGAAGACTTAGGACAGGATGGTTGTCAAGATAAAGGACAAGTTCCTTCCCACCGACTGCATGATTTCTCTATTCAAGAAGTTGCAAAACCTGAGACAGAAAGAGATGACTGCTAAATATTTAATTGAGGAATTCTATTCATTGTTTATCAAGTATGGACAGACCAATGAAAGGGAAGAGGTAGCCAGGAGTTATGTGAATGTCATGAAGTATTCCATTTAAGACAAGTTGATCCTGACAAGGCCCAGGACAATTGGAGCGGCCTATTAGCTAACTCTAAAGGAAAGGGAGAAGTTGTTGTGAAAGACTTTGATGAGTAGAGGAAAGTCAACGACTTGAAGTCAGAAGTTTGTTTCCACCAAAGGCTAGACTAGTGGGGTCAGGAAGGAGGAATGTCGTGATCACTGATGAGAAGAAGGCAGGACCATGATAATGCACCAAAGCACCGACAAGAAGGTGATAACTCCAATAGTTTAGGAAATTACGGTCGAAGAGGAACCTTTAGAGAAAGACATGCATACCAACCAAAAATCATCTACTACAAGTGTTGAGAAATTGGACATAATGCATGTGAATGCCCATATAACTTGCATACTGCAACTCAACAGGAGACCAAAAATCGAGGAGTTGATGACGAGACTAGTCAGACTCTAAATGGGACTTCGGCATAAGTCGTTTCATAAGGAGGTCAAAATTTGATGATCTAGTGAGCACTATTGCAGATAGCACAATAGGACGAGAGGAAACCGACGTAGAGGAAGTGCATTTTCAAGAAAAAGGTGAATATTTGAGAAAGATGATGTATGATCATCATCGATGGAAGAAAAATTGAGAAGTTGGTCTTGATGGAGGTTATTGACAAATTGGTCTAAAGTGTTGATGACACCCAAGCTCTTATAGAGTGTTGTGGATACAGAAAGGTCACCATGTCATGCTGACATGGTAGTGCCTGATCAAATTTAAGATTGACGAGCTATACGATGGTGTGCTATGCGACATGATCCTGATGGACGCATGTCATCTATTACTGGGACAACCAATGCAATATGACTAGAACATGGTGTATGACGGTCACAAGAATACCATTACATTCAAGAAGGATCGTAGAAACTTTTGACTGATTCCCTTGGATGAAAAGTAAAGAAGTCAAGGAAACGAGAGTGCTTATTAGTAAAACAAAGTGCTGATATGTTCAGCTAAGGAGTTCCTAAAGGAGGAAAAGAAGCAACAGTACTACTTCACAACTATTCCCAAAGGTTTGAGTGTTGATAGACCAATAGAGGATATTTTGATTGAAGTTAGATAGTTGTTGTCAAAATTTAAAGGCATTATGGTCGATGATATGTCAACAAGGTTGTCACCGATAAGGATTATTTCACATTAGATCGATTTGATTCCAAGGTCGAGTATTCCAAATAAGGCGCTGCATAAAATGACATTGACAGAGACTGTTGATTTGAGTCGACAAGTCTAGGAGCTATTAGACAAAGGATTGATCAAAGTGAGTCTAAGGCTATGTGTAGTACTAGTTGTACTAGTACCAAAGAAAGGAGGGGAATGGAGGATGTGCACTGATTCAAGGGCCATCAATAGGATCACCATCAACCTAAAGAGTGGATACCACTAGATATGGAGTAGGGAAGGTGATGAATGGAAGACAACCTTCGAGACGAAGGAAGGACTGTATGAGTAAGTATATTTAGGATGGATAACACACCTTGTGTGTTCATGAGGTTGATGAACAACGTATTAAATCCATTTCTAGGGAAGTTTGTCATGGTGTAACTCGATGACATTTTGATTTTTAGTAGAACAAAAGAAGAACATTTGGATCACTTGAGACATGTATTGCAAAGACTTAGCCATGAAAAGTTGTTGGTGAACCTGCAGATGTGTTCCTTCATGCAAAAGGAATTAGTGTACCTAGGATTCATAATTTCCATACAAAGGATGAAGATGGATCTGGAGAAGGTAAAGGTACTATTAGAGGGGCCTCAGCCGATGAATGCCATCGATGTGAGAAATTTTCATAGATTTTCCAGTTAAACGAAAGTTCATAAGAGATTTTTATCGGATATGTGCACTGCTGATGACGTGCATGAAGAAGGGCGATTTTATGTGGATGGAGGTTGCTCAATGATATTTTGAGAAGATGAAGCAGAAGGCGATGGAGAGTCCATTTTTAGCTCTCCTAGCTTTCGACAAAGTATTTCAAGTTGACTGCAATGTGAGCAAGTTAGCAATTGGAGCTATATTAAGCTAGGAAGGCCGCCCAATTGAATTCTTTAGAGAGAAGTTGGATGATGTCAAGCAAAACTAATCAATATACAGCCAGGAATTTTATGCCATTGTTGAGGCATTGAAGAAGTGAAGGAACTATTGGTTTCCCAAAGAATGTGTATTGTTTACCAACCACCAAGCTCTGAAATATTTGAATACTCAGACAAAGTTGAATACGAGACATATGAAGTGGGTCAATTTTTTACAAAGTCATACTTTCATGTTGAAGCACAAGTCAGGGAAGACTAATAAGGTATCCAATGCATTGAGTCAAAGGGTCACAATATTGGGAATGACAACTATTCAGTCGATAGGGTTAGATTCGATGAAGGCCAACTATGAAGTCGACGAGGATTTTTTCAACGCTTGGGAGGAATCAAAGGAACCATAAAGTGGTGACATAAATACATACTTATATTACTTCATCCAAGAGGGATACCTCTTTAGAGGACATCATTTATGCATCCCTATAGGACTAGTAAGGGAGAATCTTGTCAAAGAATTGCAAAATAGAGGACCGTGGAGGACACTTTGGCATCAACAAGACCAAGCCATTGGTCAAGGAGAAGTATTATTGGCCAAGATTTATGACAGATGTAAAAAATTGGGTCTGGCAGTGTAGGGTATGGCAACATGCCAAAGGAAAAAGTCAAAATACGGGACTATACACACATTTTCCAATGCTAACTATCCCATGGGAAGATGCCAACATGCATTTTGTGCTAGGATTTACAAAGACATAGTGTAACACCCTGGTTTTGACCCTATTTGCATTAAAAATATATATGATGTAAATATTGTATTTAATCGTGGTGTGGAGCTAAAGGCAAAAGCCCCACCATCGATTTAGCGTTTTATGTTTCGGCGATTAAAAATTGTTGCCGATGGTATTTTGTGCTAGTCAGCACATTATAATTTGTACATCATGTAAATATGCAATTTAATTTAAAATGCCCACAACCAACTATGTCAATGCAACAATAAAGAGATGGGGCATGATTTCCTAAGGATAGGGGGGGTATTCAAACCTTTGGGCCAATGTGGAAAATCCAAATGTCAAAGGGAGAACCCATCAAAATGTCAACTACCCATTTTGTCTTTTGTGCCCAATCATTTAATTCTGCCAGAAATTGGTTGGGTTAGTTATTGCATGAGAATGGGCAAGGTATGGGAGTCATAATTTCGAATTTGGAGAAGCACCCATTTTTGGGAAAACAATTTTTGACTTATGGGGAAAGTTATTGCCCAAAATTGCTACACATTCCCTCATGTATTCAGGTGGTTTTCCTCCCCACGTTTTGTGGGAGATCCTAGGCATTCTCCATGGACGTTTTTGCAGTGTTCTTCATTTTTCCCATGGCTGGGAAGTGGTTTTGTTGACATTCAGTGGCTAGGATCTCTGCTGGGCATTTTTGTGTTGTTTCTACATTCCCACGGTTGGGAATTCCATGTTTTTTGTATTGTGCAGCCAATGGGGAACAAATCCACGAATTTAGGGATTGAGGTAGTCGGTTTTGCCCATGTGAAGCCATAGAACGTTTTTGGAAATCGAATTTCTCTCCCATATTCATTTTCCCCCATCTGCAAATTCGTTTTTGGCTCCCAAGTTGTTTTTACTCAAATCTAGAGCTTATATTTTGTATGTGTGTGTGTGTGTATCTTTTGGCTTTGGTCTGAACTGGTTTGGAGTGGAATTGGGTTTGAACTAGCTTGATAAACCTAGTGTAGGAAGGAACCTCACAGATATATCTAGAGGGGATGATTTTCTTTTGTAAACACTCTGAATAGAACTGGAATGGAAGGCATAGCCTAAGGGACTGTGTAGCAGAGAAGGGGATGCTTCCTTTTGTTGGGTATGTAGATGTTTTAGGATCCAATCCCGATCTGGTGTAGGTGTCCATAGCTCTATGGTTGAGCTCACTATCTTAGCATTTCAAGCTTCCCACCTCCTTTGCAACCTGATAAACCCAATTGTGTTGGCTTGGCTGAGTTTTGTTGCATCCTTGGCTATGTGTGAGTCTGCTAGTGTTCCCTTATTCTTTGTGGGAATCATGCCCAGCTCAGGGGGTGGCAGTGATGCTGAGAGATTGATGAGCACACTGGCCTATGATTGGGTGGAATGTTGCAGTGACATAGCTGGTTGCGGAACAAGCTTCTTCCAAGATAAGTATTCTTGTGTTTAAATCTCTTCACTTGTATTTGCTTAAATAAATTATGATGAACATGTGAATCCTTGAAGGTGTTTGCTTCTACTGACGATTGCATTAGGAATCTATATATGTTATGTTTCAATGCATTTAAATTTAATGATCATGTTCATGGGGCTAGTTTTCCTAGATTAGATAGCAGCATAGTCGCATCCTCTCTCTGGTGGATGGGAGGGGATGCGACACATAGCAAGGTAACGAGTCCATATTTCTGGTAGTGGAAAAATTTTCAAAGATGACATACTTAATTTCATGTCAAAATACAAGTGATGCCAAAGGTATTGTTTTTCTATTTTTCAAGGAAGTTGTGAAATTACATGGGTTGTCGAAAAGCATCACTTCAAACAAAGATACCAAGTTTATGGGTCATTTCTGGAGAACCCTGTGGAAGAAGCTTGACACTAGGTTGTAGTTCAGTTCCACATACCATCCGTAAACCGATGGGTAGACTGAAATAGTGATTAGGATCTTATGAGATTTGTTTAGGTGTTTGACTACTGATCGACCAAGGCAGTGGAAGAACATGTTGGTGTAAGCAAAATTCATGTACAACAATTCAATGAATAGATCGATATGAATGATTCCATTTTAGATCATGCAAGGGAGAAGTCCACATGGATTATCTGACTTGGCCAAGATACCAACGAGGATGTAGAAGAGCATAGATGCAAAATCATTTATCAACGACATGAAGGAAGTGCATTACAAGGTGAAGTGATAGCTTGAGAAGAGTAACATGGTGTACACATTGAGGGTAGACATGAATAGACGGTTGCATTCATTTGTAGAAGGAAACATAGTATACCACACTTGAGGAAGGAAAGGTTCCCAAGGGGAACATATAACAAGCTGAAGTTGAAGAAGCTTAGTCTGTGCAATATCTTAAGGAAGATTTTTGACAATGCTTGTATGTTGGAGCTGTTAGAGGGGTTGAACATATTACAAATTTTCAACATTTTTGACTTGTATAATTATGAATAGGGGTCGATGATTAGGTGTGAGATGAATATAGATTGAAATTAAAAGACACCATTTCAGCTTATGGAAGAGGTCGCATAAGTAATGGGCGAACGCCAAGTTAGGAATACCATGTTTCAAAAGAAGAAGGAATATTTGGTCCAGTGGAAGAATAGAGAACTTGAAGAAGCTACATGGATTTTGGAGGAAAGGCTCGAGGAGTTGCAACACTGTGGGAAAAGTTATTTTAAATAAAAAAGGTTTATGCAAGGGCATCTAAGCCCAAAGAGACCAGTCGAAGATATACAACTAAAGTCACTTGGGGAATTTTTTACGACCCCAGAAAAGCAAGGATCGGCATTCAACATGGGATAGAGTCATGGAAGTACTAACTAACTTGGGTCGATAATAGATAAGAATATATAAGGGTGATTGAGTCACATAATAGAAACATATTTTAGTAATGGATTGACAACTGAGGAAGAAGGACGATCGATAAGCATACCAAGCAACAAGTCAGAGGAATATGGAAGTAAAGTTGACAATGATGGGTAAACAATATATGGAAATTCCATGATCTTGAAGAATTGAGCCATTGGGATAGTTAGAACAGTTGCAGAGAAGCTATGGAAGTTGTTGCACAAGGACAAATGGTGAATCTTGCTGAGGGAAGGAACATAAATCATTTAAATGTTGATGATGGTGCTTGGAAGCAAGTGAAGCTTCTAGAGGATGATTTGAGTAGGATATAGAGCCCGCAAACATTTCTAAATACCAATGTCAAAGATGAGAGAGAAGGTTAGCCAATTTGTTGGATAGGAGTAAGCTAGTTTTAGGAGTGCAATCATTCATTCCTTGTAATATGCTAAGTGTTGTATGAACAATCGATGTTAATTTCCAACTAGAAATAGAGTTGAGTTTTTTGTTGTAATCCCTCTTGTAAAGATATTATTTAAGTTAATTCAAATCCATACTCCTTGGAACATATGTCATGTTGTGAACTTGTGGTGTCGAGTTGTCATTGTTTCTATTTTTGCACACTGATCTACAACCTACCAAAATAAAATATGCATCATTAGTTGTATGTGTGAAGTTGGGAAAATTGATTATTCTCTCTCTCTCTCTCTCTCTCTCTCTCTCTCTCTCTCTTTGTGTGTGTGTGTGTATACAAATCAAAATATAACATTAACATGACACGAGCGATCATAATTGCTACATTATTATATCCATATACATCAACATATTAAACTATTTAATATGCTTATATATCCCATACATGACATTTTTACAACTTTAACATACATTATATTTTTCACGTGGAAAAACTACCTTCCTATTATTCCAAAGGAATCAAGGAAAGCTCACACACACATGGAAAATATCAACAAACTTCACCATTTATGTGGATGGTAGGTCAAGCAAAACGTCAGCTAAACATCCAAGCCAAAACATGTCTCAATGAAATTGAACCCAAGTATATGGAATGAATTCAATATAGTCCCACCATCATACCACCGTATCCTTGGCATTTAACATACACTAAATCATATTTTTAAAATTTAAATCATTAATTAAAAAAATATATATTAAACAAGATTCAACTTTACATGCTAACCATTATAATAATCTATAAAAATTGTTGTGACCATAACTTTATCAATATGTATTTGATAAATCATTAGTAGACAAAACAATTTCCTCTTCTTGCCTTATAAGGTAAATACCTACCACTATAATTTAGAAAAACAATTTCTTTACGTAGCCATTTCTTAATGGACACAGTTTGTTAAAACTCATATTTCACTCCATAACTATGTTATCTTTTTCATTTAACCTTGATTAAATAAACTCTTGTAACATGTTACCAAAAATTATTAGAACTCTTTTTAGTTGATTCTCAGTATGTTAAGAAAAAATATTAATACTTAAAAACAATGTTATGTTATGGATATCCATATGGTTTGAATAAGACCAACACAGATCCATCTTAAACCCTGGTCTACCAAGCACAGAGAGGGATACAATTTCTTAAGGTGTAAATTGTTTGTCTTAAATGTTTTGCATGTTCATAAATATTTACACCTCAAGAATTTTGATCCCTTTGGTGCTTGGTAAATACAAGTTTAAGATGGATTTATGCTTATTTTATTATTTTTATTTTATAAATCGACATGGTTTTTTTTAATTACTTTTCTTTTGATTCTAATTTTTTATTTTAACAGCGGTCATGATTTTTCTTTGTATTGTAAGAAAGTTACATTATGTTACAACGTTTCCTCTATATTGGGTTATAGATCACCTCACTACTTTCAGTGCAATAAATGTTTTACACTACTACTATAAGGTGAGTTGTGTTTTTTTCACCTTTAAAATAGATATAGATACAATTAATTTTAGAGGTGAATAGAATATGATGTAGTTGTAACTTCTTTTTATTTATGATTTATATGCATTTACTAATTTTTTTTGTATTAGTAAGTGTTGTTTTTCCTACTACACTATGGTGCAGTTGTGATTTATTTTTTCACAACTAAAATAAATCCTCTGTTTCAAATTTTGGGATTATAATTGATATGTCCACCGATGCGATGTCTCCATCCAAAAATTCCTTACAATTAAATTTTTTAAAATATAAACATTTAATAACTACCCCAAACTTCTAATAAAATGTTAAGCACAACTCACTCTGATATTAACATTCCCATTGCTCGGTTCCTCCCACAGGACTCGAATGGTTACTGATCTGTTTAAATTTACTTCGACAGCTATAATTCACTCTCAATAAGATCCTGTATCAACAAAACAAAATCAACATTTCCATGATATCATGATAATTAATCACATGGAGCTAACTTGAACAGATTGTTCTCCAAAGGACATTGTAGAACATCCATGGTACCAAAGAATTCAGCTAAATCTTGCTTTGATGAAGAGCGAACTGAACTTGTTCCCTTGAAGACTTCGTTGAAATCTTCGGTTGCACGATGACATAGGGATGACTTGAACAGATTGTAGTCCAAAGGGAATTCATGCTAGCTGTCATTGTTACATGTATATTTTTGGGTACAAGATACCCACACCACATAACTGCTGGTGCCCATGAGGAGAAATACATCTTCTGGAGGAGTGCCCATCGATAATTTCATGAGATAACGGTATGGGTGTGTGTGCAGCCTTCACTCCCTGGTGATAGGATTTCTCTTAATATTCATATGCATCCCTTTCTTCAGCACCGAAGAAGGATCCTTGGAGTCCTGTGCCATCTTGGCAAGCCACTGGAATGCTTGGTCACCCTGGATAGAACCATCTTTCCCTGCCACAATTCCTTCTTCGCTTCTCATGTGATGAAGCATCATCACTATTTTGTTGGTCTCCCTATTCCCTTTTCTAGAAAATTATGCAGAGGGAGAGGTTCCGTTGGGTTCATTATAATCTTATGCTTCCTCAACCACTTCCCAGAAGATAATATGGCGGGGTGAGGCATTTCAAAATAGTGTTGCACAGGCATTTCAAATTCGTGTTGGACAGGCATTTCAAATTAAAAATCTCTTATCGAGAATGGTCACACGTTGTTGTCAAAACCTCACCAAACCATATACATGATGCACATGATGTGTAATGTCCATGTGACAGGCTCATGGTATATAGTATCCATCGCATCACTCACCTGAGGTTTTCCCGAAAGATCTAGATGATAAATAGGATGCGCACGAAAACTTATAGTTAATAATATTGTGATGAAGTTCAATTCCAAGATATGTGTATGAAGTCATTTCCTCCAATCTGTTGTTTTCATACATAAAATTAATGTATGTGGTATTTTTGGGATTTGATTAAACTTTTGTTTTTTTATGTTAACAACCATACTCGTCCTAGAGAAAAACTCCTTGATTTTTTTTTGTTTCTTTTCAAGATTATAATGAATCCTCACGCTAAGGACAATACATTGTGTAAAGAAGAAGGATAATGACTATATCATCCAAAGTCATGCCAACACAACCTACATCTTCCAAACAACCCTATAGTTTGTCAATGTATATACCAGAAATGGTAGGGGATAGGGTACAACCTTTCTTGACTCCTATTTTACAATTAATTTCCCCTAACCATTCCTCTAAGTTCCTAAACATGACAATAAACTTCTCATACAACCTTATCACGATAGCTCTCAATCTGAAATGGACTTTTAGCTCCTCTAATCTATTCCAATGGTTAGTTTTGGGCATTTTGTTAAATTATTTTTGAAGGTCAAAAAAGCAACATAGAAGATTGATTTAATTATTGTGACACTCCTCAAGAACAATTTTAGGCATAACAAGGTGGTCCATAATTGAATGATATCCCTAAGATCCTATTGGCCTTTATCTATTTTTTCTCGCCAATGCTAATATTCTTTTCTAGAATAATTCCATATAATTTGGATAAAAGAGGGATAACCATAATTGTCCTATAATTAGATGGATTTCTTGTTATCTATCAAAAGTTTAGGGAAACCTTACTTGACTATTAAATTGAAAATCATATGGATCTGAGGAATGGGGATGTGAGGAATGTGAATGGGGATACAATGCCTCTCACTCTTTAATGAGTTTTGTGACCTTTACTCATATTCTCATTTAAAATAATAAAAATTAATTCATATTCAAATTAATAAAAATAGTAAATATTCCCACGTAAGCTTATCGATAACAACATTGGGCCCAAAATTCCCCTACATATCCCCTGGACAAAACAAGGATGGGCTCCATCTTCGAATCCATGGGGAGACACCTGATTTCTAGTGGACACGAGGCAGTGACAATCCATGATGATAACATGGATCATAGCAACCCCCCATCATGATATATCAGCCTAAATTGAGATGGTCTATGTGGAGTACCATGACATCTAAGAAGGTACTATGCAGAAGAAGGTTTAGTACAATAACATGAGGAAGATTGATTTTTCCAGAGTAGCGGAGGATAGGTTTTTCATGGAAAATAAATTGAGCATTAAGGTCGAAATAAGTATGGAAATTATCATCATCCTCATTGTTGCGAACACTAGAGACTCACCCCAATTGAGTAGAAGCAAAGGAACATGCAACAACGAACAACAATGAAGTTGATCCAACCAGTAGCTCATAGGTCCGCCTCGACATGTTCACTCAAAAGGTTCACCTTGATAGGTCTTCCTTGACATGTTAATTCGATAGGTTCGCCTCAACATGT
Source organism: Pseudotsuga menziesii (assembly GCA_001517045.1). NCBI lineage: Eukaryota > Viridiplantae > Streptophyta > Pinopsida > Pinales > Pinaceae > Pseudotsuga > Pseudotsuga menziesii. The sequence goes on from LPNX010410372.1 coordinate 597,860, forward strand.
TCACCTCGACAGGTTTGCTTCAACATACAGCATACCATAATGGTTGAACTTCTGAACCATTATACCTTATTTGTAACTGAACGTAATAGGTAGTCACCCAAGCATCTCACCATCCTATATAAGCATGTGCATTAATGTAATTTAGACATCATCTGATTCCTCCATCTTTCATGGAGTATAAGTAATAAATTGGTTCAAATTCTTACATATTGTTTGTGTGTATATTTTTTGTCGACCTAGTGTGTTTCCTACTTTGTTGGTTCTTCTTATATGCTTCCACCATAACAGTACTAGATTCATTAAGTCGAATGATGTCCCCAGCATGCACCTAGGCATGACCTGGATCATTGGAATCAAAGCAATATCTTGTTCGGTTTTTAAGTTACATAGACACTTCCATCAAAGCTATTTCACTTATGCCTGTTCAAAAATGCTTGCAAACTCAACAACACAAGCAAACACTTTCGTCGACTTCAAAAAAGATGACAGAAGAAGCAGAGAATAGACATGCAACTGACGAGACATAACAACTCATAGAAAAATCACTAGCTCACCAGCAAACCGAAATGTTCGCCCAGTTCAGCCAAATTCTCATGAGAGTCACTACAAACTCCGAGGAATCCTCGACATGACCTCACTCCTATAAAATCAGCTCCTTCAAGTCCAAATGAATCTATACATACCAAACCTTGAAGGAAATATTGACGTAGAATCCGTCGACAATTGGGTACAACAACCAGAATCTTACTATGCAGTGAATCAACTCTCCAAAGCGAAAAATATCACCATTGTATCCTTAAATATATCAACCTCTGTACACTGTTGGTGGTAGAATCTATAGAGAAATATGAAAAAGAAGAACGCCCCATAGAAACATGGGTAAACTTTGTCGAATATGTCTGAAAGGAGTTATACCCACCCAAGTAGCTTGAACAATAGTATAAGAAGTGGCAGTAGGTAAGGCAATGGAAATACTAGTCTGTATAGAGTTACACTGACGAGTTCTATCAACTCATGGTTAGACTTTGCGTCCAAGAAGAAGATAAATTGATTGTCTTGAAATAATCCAGTTGTTTATCCCTGTACATTCAGAAAGAGATTGAGTTTCTGACTATTAGTACCCCTGTGGATGTATTTCATTACGCATCAAGCTTGAATCTAAACAGAAAGGAAAAGCACATTTTATGAACAAGTCAACAGGTCAAACATTCAACAAGAAGTCACCAGCCAACTCCGACAAGTTCAAGAACCCTTCTCAGCCAACTCCGCTAAATCCTGGTCATCAAAAGAAGAAATTTCAGAAAGACAAGAGGGATACCAGCAAACAAACTCCTACCAGGAAATGGTGTGATTATCACAGTTCAACATGGCATGATACGTCAGAATGCAAAGCTCAGAATACATTTTTGGCAAAATTGTCGACATCCAACTTGTCCGACAGAACTCTGGTAGAATCTGATCTAGATGCATTAACCCTTTTGGATTCGACCTCGACCACACCAACATCCTCGACTATCGTCGATGAGGAGGAACAAGAACACGTGTTACATACATGGATATGGGTTCAAAAAAATCCATTACATCTTATTGTGGATAATAGCATCCAAAAGAACTTCGTTTCTGAAGATCTTGTGAAGAAATTAGGTCTTGTCACCACTTCACATACTCAGCCTTAGAATATTGGTTGGATGAGGTTGGGCAGGAACTAAGGATCACATGAAAATGGAAACTCACCTACTTCATTAAGCCTTTTGAAAATGAAGTACTCGATGATGTGGCACTGCTTTCCATAGCCGACACCCTATTCGGTAAACCCTACCTATGGGATCAACATGGTAAATATCAGTAACGGCCTCAGAAGGTGACTGTAAAAAACCAGAATCAATGGTATGGCATACTAAAGCGACAACCCACATCAACGGTTGCTATGATATCTACCAAACAAACAAAGAAGCTTATCAATCATGCTCAAAAGTTCGCATTAATCATGATAAATCCTCAACATTAAAAGAATACTACAGCAATGAGTCGACTCACCAACCAACGCAACTCCCGACAACAACAACAGATCGACAACATTCTTGAAGAATACCATAACATATTTCAAGCGCTAGACATAGTAACTCTGCATTGTTAGGTAAAACACTCAATTGAACTTGTTCCTGGTTCTTCATTACCTAACGCATATGTTTATAGAAAAACCATTCTCTAAAATGAAGAGATTTACAGACAAATCCAGGATTTGATCGACAAGGTTCATATCCACCCCAACTCCTCTCCTTGTGGAAGTCCAGTCGTTTTAGTTCCAAATAAAGATGGGACATGGCACATGTGCATCGACTACTGGGCTCTCAAAAAAAATTCAGTGAAGAAAAGATGCCCTCTTCCATGGATTGATGAAATCATCAACAATCTGAAAGGTGTTAAGTTATTTACGAAACTCTACCTCAAGTTGGGATACCACCAAATTCCAATCGAGTCCATCGATGTATGGAAAATAGCTTTCAAAACCAAGGAAGGATTGTTTGAATGGTTAGGCATGCCTTTCAGCTTAACCAATGCACCTGCAACCTTCATGAGATATATGGATGACCTTCTACGACCTTTCATCGGTAAATGTGTCATTGTCTACCTGGTCAATATCTTGATTTTCATTTGATCATTGCAAGAACATGTCAAAAAGCTTTGACAAGTCTTTGACACTCTCCAGCAACATCGACTATATATGAACATGGACAAATTCTCATTTGTGATGACCAACATCAAATATTTGGGGTATGTAATTGACTCTTCAGGAATTCAAGTCGACCCAGAAAAAGTACAGATCCTCAAAGATTGACCCATTCCTCGAAACATTCATGAACTAAGAAGTTTTCTTGGTTTGGCAAATTTCTATCGACGATTCATACTTGGCTTCAGCCACATTGCATGGCCTTTGAATCAGCTGACAAAAGGAAATGGGAAAATTGTCTTCAAATGGACACCGAAACAACAATAAGCTTTTGAACAAATAAAAAACAAGCTTTGTACTGCACCAGTACTTGTGTTACCTGATTTTCATAAGCCCTTTGAGATTGAGACAAATGCATTGGACTATGCCCTTGGCGCAGTGATCACTGAGTCAGGTCACCTAATCGTGTTTAATTCCGAGACTTTCAATGACACTGTTAGGAGGTACTCGACGTATGAAAAAGGACTATACACCATTGTCCAAGCTCTTAAGCAATGGAGACACTACATTCTCGGAAAGGAAATAGTCATCCTCACTGACCATAAACCTTTGCCGTTCACTTCGTCCCAGTCGAAACTACATACAACTCGACAACTCAAATGGATTAATTACTTGCAATAATTTCAGTTGGTAATTAAGTATTGGAAAGGAAAATCTAATGTTGCAGTCGATTGTCTCAGTAGACCACCCATTATGCTATTGTCTATAGTGATGAGTATGCAGAGTTATGACACCACTACTTGGCCGCAATTGTATTCGATGGATTGCGATTTCTATGCAATTTATTGACAGCTTCAGACTGACAATTGTTCAACTACCAACTACTTCCTGAAGGACACCTTGCTATACAAGCTTGGACAACTTTGTGTACAGATCGGTGAGCACCGATAGAAGCTCATTTGGGACGCGCACTATAGCAAGTATGTAGGACATTTTAGAGTCGCAAAAACACTTGTTATCCTCCAAAAGTATTTCTACTGGCCTTCATTTAAATCTAACATTAACAAGTACATTCGATCATGCGTGGTTTGTGCCATTGCTAAATCGTCGAATCGATAACAAGGATTGTACACACCCCTTCTAGTTCCTAGTTGACCATGGGAATCTATTTCTATGGACTACTTGACGGGATATCCTACTACAAAAAATTAGCATGACATGATATTAGTAGTAGTCGACAGATTTCCGAAGATGGCTATACTCATACCATGGAAGAAGACTACAACAACACAATAGACTGCTCATCTCTTCTTTGAACATGTGTGGAAACATTATGGCCTCCCAACGATGATTATTTCCAATAGAGATTCTAGATTTGTCAGCACCTTTTGGAAAACTCTTTGGCAATAGCTCGACACAAGACTTTCTTTATCGACAGCCTTCCATCCGCAGACAGACGGACAGACGGAAGTTGTAAATCGTTCAGTCGTACAATTGCTTCACATGTACAATGACAAGCATCGTTGAACATGGGATGACAACCTTCTCGGACATACAACAGAGCTGCAATCGTGCTCAACATAGCTCTACAGGCAAGAGTCCATACAACACAGCTACAATCGTGCTCAACATAGCTGTTACGGATTTCAACCCTCGGTGCCTATCGACTTAATCAGTTCCTCAATACAGTCGAATGACACCAACTTCGAAGGACGAGAAATGGAGAAAGCATTGAAGTTCAGAGATCAAATCTACAACATTCAGAAGCAAGCACAAGAGATGTTGGAATGAGCTAATGCAAAAGCTAAGGCCCAACACGACAAGCACCGTATTCCTCATTCATTCCAAATTGGGGATCATGTCTGGTTACATCTAAAGAAGAAGCCCTTCAATGGTCCATACATAAAGATGAAACCTTTTTGTTATGGTCCATTCCTGTAGATTGGAGAAAACGCTTTCCAGCTCGACATTCCTGCATTCCTTGGCCTACATCTATTTTTCAATGTAGACCTACTTCGACCATACCATGCACCATTGTTGGAACAAAATGAATTGCAGATAGCAGAACCCGAAGACATCCATCCAGATGTTCAAGAACCTCTTCTTTGCGACACCATTGTGGGACAATGCATATGCCATACAAGGACGAACTCCACTCCCTTCTTTCAAGTGGCCAAAGCTGGATAACTCCTTGCACAAGGAAAATGGTACTCTGCTACTGAAGTAGCCAACAAGTTTCCTCACCTAAACGAATACACAATGGAGACCATTTTTTCTTAAGGAAGGAGGAATGATCCAACTAGCAGCCGACAGGTTCACCTTCGACAGGTCCGCCTTGACATGTTCATTCGATAGGTTCACCTCGACAGGTCCACCTTGACATACATCATACCATAATGGTTGAACTTCTGAACCGTTATAGCTTCTTTGTAACTGAACGTAACGGACGGTCACCCAAGTGTCTCAGTGTCCTATATAAGCATTTACATTAATGTAATATATACATCATCTGATTCCTCCATCTTTCATGGAGCAAAAGTAATAAATTGGTTCGAATTCTTGCGTATTGTCTGTGTGTATATTTCTTATCGACCTAGTGTGTTTCCTGCTTTGTTGTTTCTTCTTATATGCTTCCAACATAATAGTACTCAATTCATTCAGTCGACTGTTTTCCCCAGCGTGCACCTAGGCACGGCCTCGATCAGAAGTACCATCAAGGTTTAGATCATGGCACATGGTTTATATCTAGCATGCATAGTAAGAGCGAATGTATTATTTTCTCTTTTGTTGGAGTGCATCCATAACCACATTTGTTTGTCTAATTGTTTCCATAATTACATGAGTGGTTTGGTGAGCCTCGTGTTGTGAAATATAAATGAATAATGTACATATATGTTGAGTAATATGTGGACATAGCCAACGTTAGCTTAGCCATTAAAAAATTTCGTGTGTATGTTTGTATGAATGGCAATGAGAAGAACAAGAAGAATTTTTTTTTAAGGATCCATAATTTTCATAAAGTGTAGAAACCTTGGAAAATCTTATTAAATATTAAATTTCCAACCATAAAATATTTGACGATATTTTTTTAATAAATATTCAAATTTCTAAGGGTTTTATATAGTTTTTGGAAAATTTTGACGATTTTTAGAGTAAAAAAGTTTTAATCCTATGGAATTTGGGCGAATCTTATTAGAAAAATGGAAAATGACAAAAAAAAATTTCCAAAAAATACTAAAAAATTAGCCCATGGGCTAAATTTTGCACCCAAAATTTTCCATGAGAACATGTAGAGGTCCATTGAGAGAGAAATTGAGCCAAACTAGCATAACAAGTCATTGATGTTCAATCAATAGAGAGATACTATTATTTATTGTTTCACAATACTAACAACTTTTGCAAGAATTGATAGAGTTAAGACTATCAATCCCTAATGATCAATGTTGGTGAAACATAACGCTATGAACTTATGAGAATATTAGTGGGCTAACACTTAATTCATTAAAATGCTTTGAGATTTATTTAGACAAACACTTTATGCTTCCAACTTTTATCACATATACATCAACTTATTCCTCAAGCATTCTTAACATGGAAGCGTGACATGCTCAAAATACTACTATGTAAATAAAAGTTAAAAACATTTAAATATTATATCGATAAATGAATGTCTTTTTTAATGACATGACAATGATATCCCTTGAATGTAGATTGGGTGGTTGGGAGGAATGATTGTTACCCTCCTCACCTAAGTTCAATTCTTGTAAGGGACATAATGCTCTTGTTAAGCCTCTATGTATTGACTATGTCATAGTTTATTTAGACATATAACTGTGGCCATAACTTGATTCTTCAAAATCACAAATATTAACATATTTCCAATTGAAAAATGACATAACACTGACTTACATTTAAAGACTTTTTTTATAAAGCACTCATCATAACTATTTTTTCAAAAAAGTCTAATTAAATTTAAAATCATTGAACATGATGTCAACTCACAACTTTTCTTCACATTATTCATCCCTATTACACCATTAACCTTCCTCTTAGGTCAATTAAACTTTTCTTCATATTATTGATGTTCACTACACCATTGATCTTTCTCCCTTAGTTTAGATATTTATTGTGTAGTTTACTTTTTCAAATCAACTTATACAACTTTTCTTCACATTATTGATCCCCAGTACACCATTGACCTCCTTCACCTCATTAAAATATTAAGATATTTCTAATACACCATTGACCTCCCTTCCCTAGTTAAGATATTTATAGTGTGGCTTACTTTTCCCAAAAATAATATCATTGGGTCAACCCACACGCTTTTATCTATGACAATCATATATGCTGGACAAGATTTCAAAAATATAAATATGATTGGGTCAACCCACACACTTTTATCTATAATATTCATATATGCATGAAAAGTGACCTCCCTTCTTTAGTTGACCTTCACCTTGAGATATTTATTATACGACCTACGTGTCATCAACAACAACATTATTAAATACATGTTAGCGGAGATTGAATGTTTCAACTTTATCCCTTCATTATCTAAATTTATTGTGTCTTGAACTTTCCCCATAATATATCAGGGGACCGGTTAATTCAAGGATCATTAAAAAAGATATATGGAAAGAGTGTGATCAACGTTATCTCTCCTATAATTTGGGATGTTTATTGTGTGGTGGATTTTGCTCCCATACTTTGGGATGTTTATTGTGTGGTGGATTTTCTCTGTAATATAGAAAGTATATAATGCCAAATCAATGAATATCGAGAAAAATTCGTGGAGTGTTCTCTTTCCAAATTTTCAACCGTCACGGATCTCCCTAGAAGTACCACTTTTTCCTAATTGTCTCCGGGTATAGGCCTGGAAATTCAAATTTCTTGTGCTTTTTATATTATATATAAATATGAGTAAAATAGTTTTAAAAATTTTTACTAATCTAAACTTGCAACAATTATGGTAAGCAAATTATAAAATTTTAGAGATTTCTTTTGGAAAAATATAAAAGTTCGAGGAAGACTAATAATACAATTAGAAACACAAAATATAAATAAATACAATACACATACACAGAAATAAATAAGTCTAGCATTTCTGTGCTCCTCGGATAAGAGCTGACCCAACACAAAGGCTAATAATTGAAGCTAATTTTAGTAGTTCATATAGGTATTAAAATTTTTGACGGGATATCTAAATTTATAAACATCAAATAAACGTTTTAAATATCTTTTTACCTGTCAATGTTCACGAGTTCATAAAAAACTTATATGTCAAATACGTGTAAAAACGAGAAAAACTTTCTGTGAAACGTCAAATTCCAGGCCTGTTCGAGTAGATGCTTCACTAATCTGCTTACAATCGATGCTTTCGCTAATAGATCAATCTTCATAGTTTTTTTTTAAGATTATTTATGTTTTTAACTATTATCTTTAAATATGGTAAATATATGTTTTTGTTATATTTTACTGTTATAAATCTATCTAATTTTATAGCTATTGAGAGTTGGAGAGAACAAAATGATAATTGAGATGTAAATTTTCCCATACTTAAAATATGGATGATGGATGGCAAAAAATAACAATGTTCTTCTTAACTAAGTGAAATAAACTTAATTGATATATTAATATTTTATTATAAAATAATTCTTTTTATTCATTATATAGCGACTCAACAACAACATTATGTCACTTATAAGTATTGAAGTTGGGTAAAGAGGATAACAAACATTCCTCCCAACCACTCAAGTTATAAGCAATAGACAAAATATGATATTTTATATTAGTTTAACATAAATTGACATCAATAAACAAAATATGATATTATATTAGTTCAACATAAGTTGACATCTATGTTAAAAATATTGAATGAATGTTATATAGTCTCTTCAATATAAGTATGTAAAATATAATATATTAATGTAATATATCTATTTTCATTTTTCATTTTATTAAAAACTCCTTAATATTTAAATAAGATAAATTTATTTTTAATAAAAATATTATATACCTATTAATTTTATTTAAATTTGAATTTAAAAAAATCACATCAATAAATTAATAACCACCTAGACACCCTTCTACTCATTGAATCCACCCAAGTTTAAGAGTTATGTACTCTTGTGCCACTAAAATCCAAATATTGCGGTAATTTAATTCAGATTTAAAATAGTTATGTCATGTGGTTCATTCCTTTCCATTAGGTTATGTATTATTTAAATGATTATTATGGATAATTTTGGAAAGGTTATGTATTATTTAAAATGATTATTATGGATAGTTAAAAATATAGTTAGTTGATACAGGGGTATCCAAGCCTATGGAGACCAATTGAAGATAAAAGACTGAAGTTGGTAGCGGATCCTCAACTGAGAGAGTAGGATGGTCGAGAAGCATATCGACCGACTAGTTAGAGGAAGCCGGAAGTAAAGCCGAAAAAAATGGGGAAACAACTGGCAGAAAGGTTGGGATTCTGAGGAACGAATCCGCTGGGGTAGTTGGAACCGTTGCAAATCAGTCATGTCGATTGTTGCAGAAGGCTGGATAGAAAATCCTATTGAGAAGAGGCATGTGAAGGCTTTAAATGCATATGACGGTGCTTGGAAGCAAGTGAAGCTTGTAGAGGGGGATTTGAGTAGGATCTTGATCTTGCAAACATCTATAAATACTAGTGTTAAAGCTAAGAGAGGAGGTTATCCATTTTTCCAGATAGGAGTTAGCTAGTTTTAGGAAGATGGTAAAATTCCTTCCTTGTAATCTGCTAAGTGTTGTATGAACAATTGATGTTAAATTCCAACTAATAATAAAGTTTTGTTTTGTATTGTAATCCCTCTGGTAGAGAGATTGTTTAATTTTATTGAAATCCATACTCCTTAGCACATCTATCGTGTCGTGGTGTCAAGTTGCTATTGTTTCTATTGTGTGCAAGTTGATATCAGAGAAGGAAGTTATCATGCGTAATAAGTCTAGTTGAGATTCAACATGGAGAGAAACTCCAACTACGGTTGGAAAGAGTTGTAGAGGATATGGTGAACCTAGTTGTGATTGGGGAGTGGTGATTTAGTCGTTTGATAAGGGGAGATGGATAAGATAGGTGTTAATGTCCGTGGAAGAAGACCTTGTGAAGGTGTAGGGGTCACTACTGATCGTGAAATGCTTAAATAATGCATTCATACCATGAGCAGTCTAAAGAGTGAACTAGAAGTAGTGAAGGAAGCCCATAAGAGAGAACTGGGGATAGAAACTCTTGACCACGGTGATAAATAAGTTGAGGATGAATAAAACTCTCTTGATGTTGAAGAGGAAGAGAACCATGAAGAAAAAGTGTTGAAGGTGTTGTCTGAAATGAAGGGTAGGTCTAAGATGGAGGTATCTACCTACATAAGGAGTCTGAATCCTAAAGAGTTGATAGACTAAGTCAGAGAAATGAAAAAATATTTTGATATGGAGTAGATAGAGGACTCCATAAGGGTGAAAATTGCATGTTTGAAGTTAAAAGGTCATGCCTCATTGTGGTGTGAAAATGTACAGGATAACGGGATAAATAAGGGAAAGGAAAAGGTGAAGACTTAGGAAAAGATGGTTGTTAAGCTAAAGGACAAGTTCCTTCCCACCGACTGCATGATTTCTCTGGTCAAGAAGTTGCAAAACCTGGGACAAAAAGAAATGACTATTAAATAATTATCTGAGGAATTCTATTGATTGTTTATCAAGTATTGAATTTTTTTTAAACAAGATTCAACCTTGATTACTAACCATTATACTAACCTATAAAAATTGTTGTGACCATATCTTTATCAATATGTATTTCATAAATTCTTAGTCGACCAAACAATTTCCTCTTCTTTCCTTATAAGGTAAATACCCGCCACTATAATTTATCAGTACGAACTAAGAAAAAATATTAAGAATTAAAAACAATGTTATGTTATGGATATCCATATGGTTTGAATAAGGCCACCATAGATCTATCTTTAATCCTGATCTACCAAGCACTGAGAGGGATAGAATTTCTTAAGGTATAAAAAATTTATCTTAAAATTTTGGCATGTTCAGAAATATTTACGCCTCAAGAATTTTGATCCCTTTGGTACTTGGTAAATACAAGTTTAAGATGGATTGTGCTTGTTTTATTTTTTTAATTTTATAAGCCGACATGGTTTTTTTAATTACTTTTCTTTTGGTTCTAATTTTTTATTTTAAGAGCATTCATGAATTTCTTTTTCTTTTTATTTTATTTTTTGTAATGTTACGTTATGTTACAACATCTCCTGTATATTGAGTTGTAGAGCACCTCACTACTCTTTATGCAATAAACTAACCTAGATCCATTTTAAACCCGGATCTATCAAGCACCCGAGAGGGATCCAATTTCTTGAGGTGTACATTTGTTTAGCATTTGGATCCCTCTCGATACTTGATAGACCTAGGTTTGAAATGCATCTATGCTAGTTTATTTTTATTTTATTTTATTTAAGTCGATATGTAATTTATATTTACGTCGAAGGTGTATATATGTTAGAATTTTGGGGTGGACTACCATCTATGCTTTTTCATCTATAGACGAGAGTGAAACAAGTGTACTGTCCAGATTGATTTGATGGGTGTCGTCGAATATTAAACGAGAATGAGCCAAGTGTACTGTCTAGATTGATTCTATGGATTTTGTTCAAAATTAATAATTAATAATTTCAAAAAAAAGAAAAAATAGCTTAATTAACATGTGATAAGTACACTTAGTGATAGTTGTAAAAATTAAAATTAATCAACAACTATTTGATTATTAGATACAACTACGAGCTTAATTCCATCGATTATTAGATACAACTATTAGCTTAACTCCAATGATTCTAGAACTACTAGCTTAACTTCAACTCTAATCACATTTATATTGGATCACTATTAGCTTAACTATTAGATACAATATTAGTTTAACTCCAATGATTCTACAACTATTAGCTTAAATTCAACTCTAATCACTTAAGGCTTAGTCCAATTGCATTTGGCATTAGGAGTCTAGCTAATGTGAGTCATGTAAGAGTCGAACTCCTAAAAAACTCCTCCAAACTCCTAATAAACTCCCGCGCATCTAGTAGTTGGACATCTAGCTAATATGCATTTTAATTACATGTTTAGGTTTTCCATATAGATATAATTAGGTTTTCAATTCTTTTTAAAGGAGGTTAGTTTAACTCATAATTAACAATTTCAAAAATATTAAAAATAACTTAGTTAACATGATAAATACAATTCGTGATAGTTGAAAAAAACAAACTTTAGCTTCAACTATTCGATTATTAGATACAACTATTCAATTATTAGCTTACATACATTGATGATATAATTGTTATCTTAGCTTCAACTCCAATCATGAATTTTACTTGAATTGCAATTGCCAATATATTAACTTTTAATTAACTATTGCATACAACTATTAACTTAACTCCAATGATTCTATAATTATTAGTTTAACTTCAACTCTAATCAGTGTTATATTGCGTAAATATTAGATTAACTCCAATGATTCTACAACTATTAGCTTAACTTCAACTCTAATCGTGGTTATATTGGATAACTATTAGATTGTTCCAACATTGATACAACTATTAAAATAAATTTAGATGAACTCCATCTCTTAGCATGAGAAGTTGACCTTGATTTCAGTGAAACCATGCTCCAAGAACAATCACTTAGGTAATGTGCAAATAATGTGACACTTGAACTCCATATGGCACTTGGGAGTGGAGTTAATGTGCATAAGGCATAGTCTAAGCTTTATATTAACTTTTAAATTAGCTATTAGATACAACTATTAGCTTAACTCCAATGATGATACCACTATGATCCTAGCTTCAACTATGAGCTTAAGAGCCATAAATTGTTGTTATATTAGCTTAACTATTAGATACAAGTAATTGGCACATTCTTTAGTAAAAAAAACATTATCAATTTTTCAAATATATACCTCTGAGCGTATTTCAAACATATTAATCTTAGTAATATGGTTGTCCAGCTAGTATTTAGTTTTGTCGGCTAGCATAACATGACTAACGTGATAAGATCTCCCCCATACTAAGTTGGAGAACACCCAACTTCTCTTAGCGCAATCATTTTCACTATTAAATTATATATAAATGCAATTAAGTAAATAGAATATGACGGAGTTGTAACTTCTTTTTATTTATTTTTTAAGTGAAATTAGAAAATGAGATGTACAATGACTTTTTTTAAAGTATTATTTATATGCATACTTTTAAAAGTCTTGGTGTGTTTTATTTTGTGACTATTGCTGCACTTTAAGAGATCTTCTTGGTGTTAGTCTACCATCTTTAAATATATTTTTTATTCATTTACTAAGTTTTTTTTATTAGTAAGTGTTTTTTTCCTTTATTAGTAAGTTTTTTTTCCTACATTATGGTATGGTGTAGTTGTGATTTATATATGGTGTAGTTGATTTTTTACTACTACCAAGTTTTTGATAGGCATCAATCACTAATATGGCTCATTTTAACAAGTTATACATGCTTTTAGTTGGAGTTTTTTTGTACATGTGATTGTTAGATATTTTTCTTATATTATGGGGATTCACTAGCTATATGTATTCTTAGGGTTCACCTGCAAATGATGTATCAATATGTATCTAATGGTGCATGGAATTATACACTACATGCTAGTTTTTAAGTCACTAAGACCGTCCCAAATGGCCATCGAATGGATCAAAACTATCTCTATCTCATTGGGATCATTTAGGTCATGATATGAAAATGATGGTGAGAAAACCACCTAGGATCAAATTGAACCTAATAATTCTCTGTAAAGAAGTGTAATCCAACATGATATCTCGAGTGGCCTCCGCAATTGTTAATAAGTATTGAACCTACTAAAGCACTTTTAGTTGTGTATTTTGATATTGTTCCAATATTGTTAGGTCTCCAACCTATAGCTATATTTTTAATGGATTTGCAAGCAATTAGTAGAAGCTTAGTAATAACATGATACCTACCAATATCATTACTTAATTATTAGGAGCTATGTACGTGAATTCGTAAGTAGAATTGAAAAGTGAGGAAAAATATCAACTTGCGTAATGATATCTTGAAAAGAAATATGCTCCATGTTTCTCTTCTGTTTTTAGTAATAGATATTTACACACTTGAAGTTTTCTTTGTTTATTAGTTCATAAAATAATAACCTATCTATTTAATGAACACCAAGAGACACATGGTAAACAACTTGAAATTTCTTTCGAACATGTTCATGCAATGTAAAGAAGGGTTATAATGCTTCTCTTACATATATTTTGATTTGAAAATTTAAATTCCAAAAATTAAATATTTATCCATCCACTTAGTTTAAAAAAATTATACTTTGCTCGTCGAATAGATTTAAATGTATAAACAATATCCTCTCAAACACTCTAAGCTAATCCTAGTCTTATCCTATAGAGTAATACATCTTATCTCTCTCTTTTTCCTGGGATTCTCGTGAGGGAGTTAAGCCTAGTCTTGCTCGTATACCAACAGAAAATATATAGGAAGGTAGACATTTTTTCATACATGGGTTTTTTCTTAAATTTTATTAAATTAAGCACATATTTTCATATCAAGCTTTCCTTCACCTACCCAACAAACTCTTGAAAGAAAATCACAACCATAAACTAATAAAAAGTTTGGAGAGAATCTCTAAGGTTGAGACATACATGCTGAGAGTTGAGTCCATCCCTTACCCATCTTGTTAGAACCCAGAGTTGACATCGAATTAATGTTTCGACAACGATTGTTTAGACATACATCCTGAATAAACGTTGAGGGTATCCACAGACCCTATCCTGACAGGAGCACAAGGTTTAATCCTAACAAAACCTTCCGCATTTTGGGTTTTATGGATGGTCTGCTCATGATGGGGGATAAAAAAGAAGTATAGGAGGAGGAAGTGTACTTAAATTATTACCATCCCTTTAACCTGTCCCCTACCCAGCTCAGAATGGTGTCTAATAATATCATGGCAGATGTGAGAAAGAAATATAAGCTACGGCCAAGATTGAATGCACCAAATTTGAGAACTCCAACTAAATCTACAACAAGCTTACAAATAATAAGATCATGTAGAAGACGCACAATTATGAAAGAAAAAAACCCATATCAAGCATAAGAAAAGTAAAGTAAGAGTTACTCGAATAAAATGGAATTTAAAGTAAGAGTTACTCGAATAGAATGGAATTTAAAGTAAATCATTTTGAAAAATGTCTCACCATAAGATGAAATATGGAAGTAAGGAAGATGTCAATGTATATTTTGTAAACTTTTGAAAGTTTAAAGTGACTCCTTGTAAATACTACACACCCATAACGCTAGGGTGTCCAAAAAGTGACCCCTCGTTTTCTTAATGTATGCTTTTTTATTACCTAGAATAAATGTAGCTCTAAGAGGCACATGGAAAGATTAAGTACCATTTATCTATATAAAATCACAGTAAAAAATAAGGGGTTAACCTTAGATGTACAAGGACAAAAAGAGATGAAACTTCTAAAAATATAAATTTTGTGATCCTTTAAGATTATCCAAACGAAAGTCTCATTCCGAGTGCACTCAAATTTAAAACTTATATCTTTTATAATTACTAGCAATTGCCCCAAAAAGGTGCAATAATACGCCGATAGGTTATTGTTTGAGGAGGAAATATTTCAAAGGGGTAAACTAAAATAAAGTTTGTGTTTTGGGAAAAAAACCCAAAAATACACATAGACTAAAGTTTTCCAATGGTGTAGAGTTGATCTTCTACCTTGAGCACCATCACAAATAGGGAAGGCCAAGGAAGGGTCAATTTTAAAAATCCCTTCCAAGATAGCATAAATAGGACCTCGAATATTAAATGTAGACAAAGTTAGCCATGAAATAAACAGAGTTAGCATTTTCATATCATTTATGTCACCAAAAGTTGGCAAAACCTCTTAATTCTAAAGAGAGAGTATTTCGATGAAATGCTTAGTCTTTCTGAATTGTTAATCATCAAGATCAATAAATCAATTCACTAATTTTGAATGTGTTTGATATTTTCCCAACAATTTAGAAATAAATTAACTCACTTCCTAGGTTTTGTAATGCTTTGCCTTTGATTCTCCCAATGAAGATGAAGAAAAT
>LPNX010410422.1:0-14619 GCA_001517045.1 Pseudotsuga menziesii
AAATTAGATTGAGTAAATCATTACAAATAACACCTTGTTAAATCTTTAAACATTTCAGTGTGTTAGATTATTCATTTATTTTATCAACATATAAAAATAGATTTTGTGTATCTTATTAACATATAAATATAGATTACAAAAAAAAATTAATATTGACAATGTTGAATATGATAAATATAATTAAAGCAAATTGTGTCTATATGTTTAATATGATTAATTTAATAAATCTCATCTTCTTTATGATTATTATTAAATTCCATGTAATTAATAATTTTCCATGAGTCCATATTTTCTATTCTTATTGTTCCTCCTTATTTAAGTGAAAAACATCCTTACGATCTTCTCAATCTATAGAACATAATACTATCAATATTGGCGTAGCAACAAGCTGATCATTTTAAAAGAGACACTATATCTTTGAATTTGACTTCACGATTACTATCATAGAATAAATATCAACAAAAATTATGGATATTAGGTAAATTTGCGAAATTGGAATTAATGAATGCATGTCAAAAACCACTAGCGCAAAACATGAGTTATGAAACATATTGTTGTTGACTAATGAGAGAATGTAGATTCTCACTATGTTGAACCCAAGATAGGTTGGATCAGAACATTCATGTGGGAATTTAGAGATGCCAAACATAATTTTGTTGATTTTATTACTGAGGGATTTTGTATTGTTTGTATGCATATGTCTAGTGTAAAACATACATGAGAAATGGATCGTACATGTTAGACAGAGTGATGAGGTAGTCATTATTGCCAATCCCAAACTTACTAAGTATACATGAGAAATGGATTAGACATGTTACACAGAGTGATGAGATACTCATTATTGCCAATCCCAAACTTACTAAGGGTTAAGCCATGTGCATATTTTATTTTTATTTCAAGACATGGAAGAAATTTGTGTGCCTCCAACCACATTGTAATAATGCCTTGGTAAAATATTAGAGCGTTGTTGGATGCATCAATTAGAAATATAATATGTAATAATTGAGAAACAAGGGATAAGCTAACTATATTGGGAAAGCATACTTCCCCTATAACATGATGGAGTTATCTATATAAAAGTGTTGTGTATGAAATAATAGGGGGCTTCACTTATTTTCCAAGAAAACCCCAATTTATAGTTGGAATTTGGCCCACACATATTGATGAGGTGCAATACTAAAGGCCAAATTGTGGGTGCTACCTCCCATCCAAAAATTACCTCTAGTGATGGAAGGTGTCAACAAACAATCATAAAGGCTTGCACTAAAGGAAGGTTAAATGCAAAAAATATCCCTATGTAAAGAAGGTTCAAATGAAATAGTGCATAATAAAAAAGTGAGAAAGTAGCCATAAAAAGTTGTACCTTCTTGATAACAAAATGAACATGAATTCAATATTTTGCTGTAATGTCTAAGGTAATAAAAAAAAAACTAATTTTAAATCATGTTATAAAAACATTTTTAATGATTTTTAGGGAAATATAACTTTAATGATAAATTCTTCACCAGTCTAAAATAAATTTAATTGATATTTGATAAGTAAAAAATAAAAATAAAAATAAAACAGCACACATTTCTGAAAATAATTAAATTAACCATTAATATAATGCCATGAGATAACATTAACCTTATTAAACGCGGGGATTGTGGAAATTTATTTGTGACCAAGTTATTGGATAAGTGCTCTCCCACCTTTATGCCAGGGATGAAAAAAACTTTAATTAAATTCTTTTATTAAAATCATTTCACGTTGCTTAAAAGTCCCCACCGACGAGGACAATCTATCATGTATGTGAGCAAGCTTTTCATTTTATTATTTCTATAAATATCACGCTTGAGTACCCGAAAAACACATGCATTCCAGTCCGCTTCGATACAATATATACAGTCGACGATTCTCCACAGTCTGCTTCGATACAGTATATACAGTCGACGATTGTCCATAGTCCTCTTCCATACAATATATACAGTCGACGATTCTCCACAGTCAGCTTCGATACAATATTCAAATCGTGGGTTAATCCGATTTTGAAAGAGCAGATCTCTGTTCCTCTTATTTCTTGGAGATTTGGAGTTTTAATATCGAATTTCATGTGCGTTTACTGTGAGTAAATGATAATTTCTTTTAGTGTCATGCATTACGGTCTGTTCGATTATTGAATAATTCTGATTTGGTTGGTGTGTGATATTTTTGGTTTGCAAGAAGCAGAATTATGGATTCAGACCGGGCGAGGGTTTTTCTTGGTGGGATATCCTTTGAGACAACAGAAAACGACTCAAAGCTTATTTTACGAAGTTTGGAAAAGTACTGGATGCGATGATTATTAGGGACGGGCTCTCAGGTCATTCACGGGGTTTTGCTTTTCTTCGTTTTGCAGATCGTGCAGTTGCAGACCGCCTTGTGATCTTGAATTACAAACACATCATCGATGGCCGAACGGTGAGTCCCTTTTCTTTAACACTCTTCACTTCTGTTTTCTTGATTAGCCCTAAGATTCGCAAGTAATGACTAGTTCATATTTCTATATTTAGGTGGAAGTTAAAAAGGCAAAGTCCAGAGTTACTATGAGCACGGATAATTCCATTCATAATGGTGTCCAAAATATAAGAACAAAAAATATATTGGATAATTCAGTTGGTAATGGTGTCCAAAATATAAAGACAAAAAAGATATTTATTGGTGGCTTACCACCCAGCGTTACCGAAAATGACACAAGAAAATATTTTGACCAATTTGGCACAGTTACCGAGGCTGTTGTAATTTATGCTCCAAGAACTCAAACCCCTCGAGGATTTGGCTTCATTACGTTCGAATCAGAAGGTATTGTGGATGTTGTTGTGCAAATACACATGCATGAGCTCAATGGGAAGATGGTAGAAGTCAAGCGAGCATTCCATTGGCAGTTTAATATACTCGACATTTACAGAGATGAGATTTTGGTAGATATTCATATGTGAGATTACTGTGATTGTTATCTTCTTATGCCCTTTATATGTTGATAATTCCATGTTTGGTTTATGATGTACCTAGTATGGCTTCTGCATTGCGACCTACTCTGTCGTTTACAATATTGAATGTGATTATGCTTGGATTTTGGACGTCTAAAATACTCTTGACATGTACAGAGATGGGATTTTGGTAGATATTCATCATGTGAGATTATTATAATTGTTATGTTCTTATGCCCTTTAAATATGTTGATAATTCCATGTTTGGTTTATGATGTACTAGCATGGCTTCTGCATTGCGATCTACTACTGTCGTTTACAATATTGAATGTGATCATGTTTTCATTGTGGTATATTTTAATTTGTTTATATTATTGATTGTAATATACTCTAATTTGTTTATATTATTGAATGTGATGGGTGTTTGTGTTGGTAACTACCTGATCAAAATCATTAGATGACTGTCTTAACTCATTTTTTTATTTAGGTGATTAAAAACTTATGGGCATTGGTGTTTTGTTTTCTTGTTTTAGGTTTTTTTTAGGGCATATTTAAATAGTTATAATGAAATTGCTAGTGTTATTTTCTTCATTACTTTTGTAAGTTTTGGGTTGGTTATTTGATCTCCTTGTTCTTTTATGATTCCTTGTTCTTTTATGATTCCAACATTTTGATAAGATCATTTTTAAATTTTTATTGTGAAAGATTATTCTTATGATGTGTGTCACTTTTATGTTAATTATTTATTATTATTTTATATGAATGATTGAATATGAATCATTCTTAGGCCTTTAATGTCATGTATATATTATCATTTGAATTCATAATGTATTGAAAATTAAGGTAATTATTAAATGGATGCTTTAAGTGTCACTTTCTTTGAAAGGGTTGTTATTGGCATGGTTAAATAGATAGTGAGACTATTTCTTTGAAAGGGTTGTTATTGGAAGTGTTAAATGTATGCTTTGAATGAGATTGTGTTTTGAAAGGGTTGTTATTGGCACTTTCCTTCAATATAATGTAAGATTATTTCTTTGAAAGAGTTGTTATTGGCACTTTCCTTATATATAATAGACTACAATTATGTTTAACACTCATGACCACATGGGGTTTCATATATAGCACCATATTTTAGGAGTATGATGCTACTATATTAAATAGTTAAATACATGATTTGAAGTTCATTTTCTTGTATTTTGTAATTTTTTGGGATAAACTCTAGCATTGTTTAAATTATTGCTTCAATATTTTGTATTTTAAAACAAATTTAGAGAAAAATCATTTTTTAATGCTACTTTTAGGGGATCTAAAGAAGATTCCCTAGGTTTATGGGGAAAATAAAACAATATGGAATACTTTACACAATAAATGGACATGGTTTAACCCATTTTATGAGCATATATTCCATAAAGTCCCTTATGATATGAGAAATCAACCTTTTCTAAGTTAAAGCTGTGAGTTGTTAATAGTGAACCTAGGCCACCTTAGTAGTTCATATTTGCTAGATATATTCTTAAATCGTATGCTTGCATATTAACAACCAATTCTAGAATTTAGGACCATGATTGACCCATTGTAGATCTTGAGTTAGCTTAGATTTACCGCTAGGTTTGAATTATGTTCTTACCACTTATGCAAAAGACATGCAACATGCCAATAATTGCTTGGTTGTTAAATTTTTTTTCCAAGGGTATGCATGTGTTATCAAATTCCTTGTTTGCATGTTTATTAAAGGATTACTTGTTATCTCCATAGGATCAATACTAATACTTTCCAAATAAATTCATCATATCTATATCCTCTATCTACACCTATTTGATAGTCTTTTCATCCCTTTATGTTGTGTACAATTCATTTTCTACTTCACCTTTTGTTGTTTTCTTGTTAGGGCATAAAGACACCTTATTTCTTAGTGATTGGGAAACCTTTCATAACTGGTTAAATACCTCATGCATACATCAATAATATTTCTATTGATGTGATCTTGGTTCTGTTACCCATGATTCAAATGCCTTAATTTTTGTACACTTACTTTAAAATTAACTGACTCACAACTCTAATTGTTATACTAGTTGGTATTTATAATCAAAGGCTAAGTTCCCTTTACACAACTTATAACACCTCCATTCATCCCTTTTTTTAACTTGACCCACTGACAATAGAAAAGGTACATATAGAGTCATGCTACCAACTCCCCTTAGACTTACCCCTCCTTTATGTAAAATCCTCCAAGTTTGTACAATCCATTATTCAAACATCTATTGTGCAAGAATCTCTACCTTATCCCTCCTACCCACTTACTACAACCCTAATTGACATAATCCCATCAGATTTGTTACAAAGCCTCTCTAATTGGGATGACTTTAATGGTGGAGAGAACCTTACCCAAAATGCGCCACTAGCCCAAGAAAAGAGGAAAAAGAATGTACCCCTGAAGAAACTAAAGAAGATCATCACAATCCTTCTAGTGGTGACTCACTTTCTCCACAGAGAAAGAAGCAAAAGCGTGATGCCAGTCTTTAGGGGGAGCACCAAAAAATAAGAGCCCCGACCTATGAAAGTGAAGTAAGCATGGGGCAAAAAGGCTGAAGAGTGGTTGCTGGGAATGAGTAAGTACTTTCATGTTCATAGCTATTCAAGTGAGATGAAGGCTTGACTTTCCATCTATAACTTGAATGGAAAATTAGCAATATGGTGGAGAGATTTAAAACACACCAACAAAGATACTTTTTGAAAAAATTTCCAGGAAAAATATATCTCGAAAAGATTCTTTGACCGAAAAGTGAAAGAGTTTCATGAACTATGCATGGGATCCATGACTATAGATGCGTTTATTAACATATTTCTAGATCTGTTGCATTATGTACCATACATCAAGGAAGAAAATGTAAAGATACAGTAGTTCCTAGGACGTCTTCCTCCTAGTTTCTGGGACAGGATTGAATTTGACATGCCTAAGACTTTGGATACCACGTTGCATAAAGCTAGGATTTGTTATGAGAATGGATAGTCGAGGCAGGAGAACCTGAACTGAAACCGAGAAAAGTCTAAGAACTTCTTTGATAACCGCAAACCTGGGTCCAACCCACAACCATACAGAAATCAGAATAACAACTTTCAAGCAAACATGAAATTTAATAAACCTGGCACAAGGCATTATGTACCAACTGCTAAAGTTAACAAACCCGTAGCAAGTGGAGCCAATGCTACGCCACTAGAAATCAAGTGTTGGAAATGCAGCGAGCCTCATTATGCCCACGATTGTAAGAACAAGAATAGTGGGGTCTTGTACAACTTGCAAGAAGAACTAATTGTAGAGGACATAGCTAGAACACCCTAGATCTATGCAGCATTGGATGGCCAACAGGAAAATCATCAAGATATGATGGTCGAGATAGAACGTAAGATATTGAACACTTTTGTTTCAATACTTATTGATCTCGGTGCTTTCCAGAGCTATGTTGCACCTACAATTATTGATATATGTAAACTAGGCAAAGTAAAGCATGATAAAACTTGGCTGGTTCAATTAGACATAGGTATGAAACAGAAGGTTTCGGAAATTGTTAAAGAATGTGAGGTAAACTTGAATGGTTTTCTTACGAAATTAAACCAGAACATCCTATCTTTAGGATCGTATGATGTACTTATCGGCATGGATTGGTTAGAAAAGCACCATGTCATGCTTGATTGTTTGCACAAGTCTATATTGTGTATTGATAGCCTAGGGAACTAAGTGAAGGTTCAGTGCATTCCAAAGAAAGTTTCTGTAAGAGAAATATATGCCTTACAAGCAAGGAAATGTGTTAGGAAAGGCTGGAAGTTGTATTTAGTAAACATCCAAGACATAGAGTCTATAGGGAACAACACATAGAAGACTTCCCCATTCTTGAAGAATTCAAGGATGTGTTTCCTAAGGAAATCCTCGGATTATATCCAAAACTAGACCTAGACTTCTCCATCAAACTGACCCTAGGATCAGTTCCGACCTCCAAAGCCCCTTACCCCATGAGTGCACTTGAGTTGGTGGAACTCAAACTGCAGTTGCATGAGTTGATAGAGAAAGGGTATATCCAACCCAGTGTGTCCCCTTGGCGAGCACCGATATTGTTCATAAAGAAGAAAGATGGTACAATGCGGATGTGCATTGATTACCGTCAGTTGAACAAAATGACTATAAAGAACCATTACCCACTCCCCCAGATTGACAACTTGTTCGATCAGGTAGGTGGAGCCAGAATCTTTTCAAAGATTGAACTGCGATCCAACTACCATCAGGTATGGATTCACAATGAAGATATTCACAAAATCACCTTTCATACTGCGAGTTTGTAGTGATGTCGTTCAGGTTGACCAATGCAGCTGCAAACTTTATGTGTATGATGAACAACATATTCAGTAGGTATCTGGATAAGTTTGTCCTATTCTTTATTGATGAAATCCTGGTTTATTCCAAGAATAAAGAGTAACATGAAGAACACCTTCGTATAGTACTACAAGTGTTAAGAGAACACCGGCTTTACGCTAAGTTTATTAAATGTGATTTTTACAAACTACAAATATAGTATCTAGGTCACATTATCTCCGAGATAGGGATAGCTGTGGACCCAGAAAATATTAAATCCATAAAGGATTGGCCTACCCCTACTAGTGTCATTGACATTAGGTCATTCTTGGGATTATCCGGATATTATCAAAAGTTCATTAAGTACTTCTTGAGAATCGCTTGCCCCATGACTACTTTGGAAAAGAAAGAAAATAAGTTCATATGGACTCAGAAGTGAGAAGAAAGTTTTCAAAAGCCTAAGCAGCTTTTGATGACCGCACCGATGTTGTAGATTGCGGATCCCGATGGGGATTTCGTTGTTTGCACGGATGCAAGCAAAGAAGGACTTGGAGGATTCCTCTTGCAAAATGATCACGCGATCTATTACAAATCATGAAAGTTGAAAGAACATGAGCAAAATTACCCTACGCACGATCTTGAGTTAGCATCCATCATCCATGCTTTGAGGATGTGGAGGCACTACCTCATGGGAAAAAAGTTCCTTCTAAAGACAGACAATATGAGTCTGAAGTGTTTATTTGATCAACTAGATCGGAATGCGAGGCAAGCCAGATTGTTGGCTTTCCTAAGTGAGTACCATTTCGACCTTAAGCACAATAAGGGTAAGGAGAATAAGGTTGCAAATTCTTTAAGCCGATGAACTCACATGATTTACGAGGTGACTTTGAGTCAAACCGATGTAGATGTGCATGATAATATTAGAGCGGCCAACAGAGTTGACCCCTTCTATGTAGAGATCCTCAATAAAGTCTAGGAATACAGGTTGTTTTAACAACAAAAAAAATAAAAGGTATACAACTTTGTACTATTATGGTCCAAGGATCGCTTGTATGTTCTAGAAGGAGGGGATCTTCGATCCTGCATCTTCACAGAATTTCATAGTGCACCCTACTCGGTACACCTAGGATATCGGAAGATGATATCCGATGTCAAGAGACACTTTTTTTGGCCTAATTTAAAGGTCGACATTGCAATGTTTATTGCGAAATCTCAGGATTTCTAGCTAGTCAAGTCTGACCATCGGCATCCTGCAAGATCGCTGCAACCGTTACCCATTCCAGAATGGAAGTGGGAGGTTATTAGTATGGAATTTATCATCAGTTTACTGAAAAGTAAGAAGCAAAATGATTCTATTTTTTTGGTCATCAACAAGTTGTTAAAGGCAGCACACTTTGAATTCCTGTAAAATCGACATACAAGGCTGTGAACATTACTGATATCTTTTTGAAAAATATATTTAGATTACATGGGATACCCAAGGTAATTATCTTAGATCGAGATGTTAAGTTCACAGGAAAATTTTTGAGATCTTTATTATATGGATTGGAGACACGGTTGAACTTCAGTACTGCATATCACCTGTAGACAGATGGGAAGACTGAAAGGGTAAACCAAGTTGTCGAGGACATGCTCTAAATGTATGTCATGAGAAATCCCATGAAGTGGGAGGATTACTTGCATCTTGCAGAGTTTTCATATAACAATGGTTATCAGGCTTCCACCAAGATGAGTCTCTTTGAGGTACACTATGGACGGAAGTGTAGGACACCAGTACTTGGGATAGCCCAGTTGGTCGACTCATGTTAGGGCCTGATTTGTTGATGGACTAGGAACATTTGGTTACCAAGGTCCAGGTGAACTTTAAGGAAGCACAAGGCTTCTAGAAAAGTTATGCAGATTGCAAAAGAAATGATAAGGATTTTCAAATAGGCGATCATGTTTACTTGAAAGTAAAAGCAAAACGAAGCTTGTTCAGGTTGGGTAGGTGCAGTAAGTTAGCACCTAGATTTTGCGGACCTTTTGAAATAATTGCCAAGAAAACTCTAGTAGTTTATGAACTAACGTTTCCCGTGCATGTAAAAGTCTACAATGTTTTCCATGCATCTTTGTTAAAGAAATATGTTTATGATACTAAACATGTTTTTGATTGGTCCCTATTATAGGTGGAACCTGATGGGGAGTTTCCCCCTTATCCTAGCTATGGAATTGCACTATGTTTGCAACTCCATGCTATAGGTGTTGAGTATAGGCTCTGGTAAGCGCTAGGGGTTACTGAAAATTATTTAATAACTTCCGAGTGAAAACGACTCGAGAAAAATATTGATCTCATCATACTTATTTATAAGTGATTAAATGAAATTTCAAATTTCTGTATTCTCATCAAAGTACTGAACAGATACCCCGTTATATGAGGAAAATCCAACAAGAAAGGATGTTTAGAGTTTCCTAGCCTAGTACAACTAAGCCACCTATCTACTTGACCTTAATGAAGAAGTTTCATTAAGTCTAGGGATCATGGTACATGATGCCCAAAGACAATGTTAAAAAGTGTTATAATAATATGTATTTTATACATAGTATGTATAAAGAATTAATTATGATTAAATATATAATTAAATAAAAGAAAGAAGAGAAGCTCCATCAATTATTATTTATTATTAAAGGATTAATAAATAGTATAATACCTATGAAAGTTTAACTAGGAACTAGTTAAAAGTTCCTAGGTTAAGTATTGAAAATTACCCTAGTAATTAAAAAGGGTTAAATCAAGAAACCAAGGTTTATTGATTTAAATGTCCCTTTGACTAAAAACTATGTTGTTACAGAGAGAAATTCCTATGGCTTGGGGTACCACAACAGACATCTTGACTCCAGAAATCAATCATTTCCAATATGCAATAGAAATTAAATGTCTAACACTAAAGGATGAGACCTCGTACCTTATTCTGGACGGTTGAAGTAGATCCCCGTTGAGATTTCCAATCTTCAGCTTGAATTGCTATATTACTTCCTCAACAACCAGTAAACAATACAAGCATACTATATATCATGGTGTTAGATCTATTCTAGCATATATAATCAATAATGTAGGGGCATTTGACATAATCCCATGGATAAAATATTCATTCAATTACACATAATTGGACAGGAAAAGATATTTCTATTAATATAAATCAAAGATTACAAGATAGATACAACCTCTGATGGCACGTTTGCGAACCGGAGAAACTGAATCCCCCACTTGGGCCTCCACCACTTCCATCCTCCATCTCTCGATAGCAAGCTCACAAGCAAAAGGAAAGCTTGGGAAGAACACAAAAGTGCTCCAAGGGACAAAGGGATGCAGACTCAAGCATAAGTTCTGGAAACAATGGACTATAGTTTCTTTGCTCTCAATTCTCTCTTATGCCTTCAATGTACCAAGGGGTTCCTTATATAGCTTTCAAAGGGATAATGAAAGGTCAAATCCGTGCGATCTCAAGGCATATGGAAGGCCAAGAGTCACATGAGTCGGATCCATGTCAAGGAAAACTCCAAAAGGATTTGGATTATGCACACATCCCGATGTATGTGGTTATAGGGGTCAAACCCGCATATGTATGCGATTATAGGGTTAAAATCCATGTATATCATTTTTCATATGTTTATAGGGATGATTAAGGAGACATCAAAAGACAAAAAGTGGTCCATAGGGGCTAATGAGTCTGCAGTGGGACAGGGGAAGGCCATACAATGTGTGATTCACCTAGAGTGGTGAAATATGCTATAACAGATGCCCCCTAATGTATGAGATGAGAGGGGTTATACGATGTCCGAAATACATTATAAGTCCATCCCAGAAGTGGAGTGATGAAGGATCCCAAATGGAAGACCAGCCACCCAATCAGCATAGTACAATAATACAACTCTGCATATAACTGAAAATACATATAGTAGTCCCGGATACATAAGAGTACAATGGCCATGAATAGGCATAATACATGATATCAAATATGTGGTCATCTCCATGTACAATATACATAGATCAGAATCTCCATGATGAAGATATACAAAGGACCATGATCTCCAAAATGGCTGAAGATATATAATAGATCAATATCTCCATAGTGGCTGGAAATGTCTGACATATACTGGAATCAAGTCACGAGAGCTGAAATCTCATGAACACTCGCACAATCAAGGAGGTAGCATATAAGAGATGCCATCAATCTGGAAGGTCTTCTACACAAACCGCTACGAGTACATGTCCTACTATGCGAATAGAGGTGTCGAGGTCGAACATAGTAGTCCATCATCTGATTACCGGTCATTAATGTATACCGTTAACAGACACGAGATCACCCACCGATAATGAAAATGGGAATCAAGGTACTGGAGTGCAAACTAACAAGTGTGAATAAATGTGTTGAGGTCGAACACTTGAGAGGATCCATCGATCAGGGGACATTGATGTATTCCCAAGAAACTGTCGATGGCGAGAAAACCTGCCACTGATGACTGCAAGTTTCAAGGCACTCAAAATGACTCTAGATTCCAATCCCAGAATAAATGATCTGAAGTTGATGGGATGAAATCTGCTGGAAGGAGGGAATTAAGGCATTCGCCATCATCCAACACGAGGTACTCAGCAAAGCTGTATAATGTGGAAGGACTCGATCATAAGGTGCACAAACCAGTAACTGTATTGGGAATGGCCGACATGCAAAGTCAATATAACTGAGGAATGGCCGACTCAGGTTTCAACTTCCTTTGAACAAGAGCATAATGACGTATGGTGACTGAATGAAGGCAGCATAGACTCGATATACAAACTGGGACATCTATGTGACACAGGAGGCATCAACATAGGCTCCATAGGGACTGGAAGCTTAATCAGTCAGTGGAGATAAACTCAGATAAATGAGTACAGCTCCTAAAGTCAAACTATAACCCAACAAATGGATGTGATATACAGTGCTCTGTTCGAAGGCGACACGACTCAACAGCTGCCAAATATAACATCTTTCCTTGTCCAGCTTTTTGGTTTTTTGGTTTTTTTGGACTTTTTCAGTTATTTGAAAAGCTTGAAAAAAGAATAAACTAGCTTTATAGTTACAAACTGTTACGGAGTCACCAATTCTGTTACGGAGAGAAATTCCTATGGCTTGGGGTACCACAACAGACAGCTTGACTCCAAAAATCAATCCTTTCCAATATGCAATAGAAATTAAATGTCTAACACTAAAGGATCAGACCTCGTACCTTATTCCGGACGGTTGAAGTAGATCCCCGTTGAGCTTTCCAATCTTCAGCTTGAATTGCTATATTACTTCCTCAACAACCAGTAAACAATACAAGCATACTATATATCATGGTGTTAGATCTATTCTAGCATATATAATCAATAATGTAAAGGCATTTGACATAATCCCATGGATAAAATATTCATTCAAATACACATCATTGGACAGGAAAATATATTTCTATTAATATAAATCAGAGATTACAAGATAGATACAACCTCTGATGGCACATCTGCGAAACGAAGAAACTGAATCCCCCACTTGGGCCTCCACCACTTTAATCCTCCATCTCTCGATAGCAATCTCACAAGCAAAAGGCAAGCTTAGGAAGAACACAAAAGTGCTCCAAGGGACAAAGGGATGCAGACTCAAGCATAAATTCCGACAAGAATGGACTATAGTTTCTTTGCTCTCAATCCTCTCTTATGCCTTCAATGTACCAAGGGGTTCCTTATATAGCTTTCAAAGGGATAATGAAAGGTCGAATCCGTGCGATATCAAGGCATATGGAAGGCCAGGAGTCAAATGAGTCGGATCCATGTCAAGGAAAAGTCCAAAAGGATTTGGATTATGCACACATCCTGATGTACACGGTTATACGGGTCAAACCCATGTATGTACGCGATTATAGGGTTAAAATCTGCGTATATCATTTTTCATATGTTTGTAGGGATGATCAAGGAAACATCAAAAGACAAAAAGTGGTCCATAGGGGATAATGAGTCTGCAGCGGGACAGGTGAAGGCCATACAATGTGTGATTCACCTAGAGTGGTGAAATCCGCTATAACATCTGTCTATAAAGACTGAAGCCAAGCAAAGTCTTGGGGGTTTTGATTTTTATCTTTGGAGAATTATTATTCTTCCTTTTTTTGCTCTCAAGTGTTTCCCTGGAGAATTTTCTCCTGCAAGGAAAAGAGGATTTATTGAGAACTGAATACATGGGGGCTTCATTTAGTGAACATCTCACATAGCACGCGCGATCGTGGGATATTAAAGAATACCCTTAATTTCCAAAGATATTGACCCAAATTTTTTTTGTTGAAACCCCCTCCCAATACTTAAAACCTCCTTCCCACCCCTTTTTATACCTCAATCCTTATAAACCACCCTACCCACCCCCACCTTAAACCCCTCATCCCCCCAATACCTACAATATATTGGTTCAATTTTTAATAATTTTAAAACCCACAATTTGAACTAGCGTGATAGGATATTTGTCAACAAGTGAAGCCCTCGTGACTGAATACCAATTAGGAAACCCTACCTTAGGAGCGCTAAGCTACTTGCATGTTGGAGTCCAGCTCGAGGGGATCCATATTAGAACCACGAACGGTTCCGAGTCATGGTTGGGAGGAACGTGGTAGCTCCCAAGTGATTTGGTCATCAAAATCATAGGTCATATCTGTCTTAAATTGATAATGCTGGTTATTTAAAAAAGTGTGTAGGTTCACCCATTAAAGGAGCTTCAGGAAGAAAAATTACAGGTATGAGTTCTTACTATGTCAAGTTCATTTCTAGGGTAAATTATGGCTACTTTATATAAATTCTCTTTATATATTTTTACCCCTGGAAATGATGGTTCTGTCCATATCTCCTAGGGTTACATTTCCAAAAGTATAACCCTAGATTGTCTATGTTATCTTCTAGATTAAATGATGGATATGTTAGATGAACCTTTTCAATATATCTACTAACCCTATGTATTTGATTTTCTGGCTAGACCCTGCTAGGGTTTGTATTTTATTTAATACTCCCTTGGGTTGTAAATGTTATCATAGGATGTACATAGCTAGGATTGCATCTCTAAGTTTGTTTCTGTATTCATCCAATATTCAGAAATTATTACTGAACTAGATAAAATCCATACCTGCTATTTTATTGCTCACCTATTCGTTATAAAACTACTGACATATTTCATTTGTTACTAGAGAGATGTTCATATTATAAAATATTTAATCATAGGAGTAAGTTTAAAGAAATAAATATACTATTTAGCTACCTTAGGGTATTACTTAGAAACAGAACTACTTTATATATAT